>CM021102.1:832644740-832829538 GCA_007115665.2 Sequoiadendron giganteum
GATGTTGACACATTATATAACTCAACAGCTAACTTTTAAACTACCAATTCCAACTAAAGGGAAAACTAATAACTGAAACATATACGAGAGCAGAAAACTACGCTTAAGCTTCAGGTTCCCCGGAGGGTGATCAATCGGCAACTTCGTGGATGGGTTGATTGCCCGAATCGGGGCCAGTAAACTTCAGTTCCAGGCATCCCACCTTTTCCAAGATAGACATTAGACACAAGAGTTAAACTCGAGGCTTCTTTCCGAGTTAACTGGTTGTTACACATTGCATGCCATGTCTTTCTTGGAAACATCTACAAACACTTGGATCATAGATTAGATCTTTCAGTTGACTGATGATAGCATTCCAGTTGACTTGCTTTCAATAAGGACGTGCATGTTGCACCTTGTCCATTTAGATTAGATATTTCAGTTAACTGATGATAGTTTCCCAGTTAACTATATAGTTTCATTCAATTAGGGTTTAGGAATAAGATCTTGCATGCATTGCAAGACTTAGTTGACTCAAGGTGATTTTAGGGTTGCCTACACCTTGAAGTCTATAAATAAGAGCTTTAAGCTCATTTGTAATTTAACTTTTGCTTGATAGCATACATGTTGCGCCTACCTTGCCTGTAGTATTGCTATTATTGTATCTGTTCAAAGAGTGATTGTTGTTATAATAAATTGCTGCGCCTACCTTGCCTTCATGTTATTGTCATGGTGTTTATTCGATCTTAGTTAAATGGGGTTGCTGGTTTGATCGTTATTGCATGCGTATTGCGTCTATACAATATACTGTCCCAGTTGCTTACCTTGTGTTTTGTTTATCATGAGCCTATTCAGAAGAGCAAATAGTTGTGCCCACCTTGCCTTCATGTTGCAAAACTGTACTTAAAGCTTATTGTTTGATGTGTGTTATAGTAGACTCATTCAGCCAAGCAGATAGTTGTGCCTACCTTGCCTTCATGTTGTGAAGTTGTACCAGGTTTACCGTTTATTCGTTTGTTTTAATAAACTTCTTCTCGGATTAGCAAATAGTTGCGCCTCCCTTGCCTTCATGTTGTACGCCCGCACCTGAAGTTTACCGTACAATACATTCCTGCTCCATTTCCTCATGCTCTGTTTCTTGAGGAAACTAGATAGATTTAAAGAAGTTAGCTTAGTTGTAGTTAGATGATCTGCGAAACCATAAAATACTTAGCTGCAACGTTCTAGGTTTTCTTAACCTTGTGCCTCTACCAGCTGAGAACAAAAAGATAGGATTTAGTTTAGTTTTCTATTTCATGCATTCCAGCACAACGAGGGAGCTTCCCCTCCTAATTTGAAGAGCACTCATTACGTAGTGTGCATAGCTGTACGTACAAACTCACACTCCAGAGGTGTTAGTTCTTACACCAACACATTTCCGGACCCTTAAGACCAAGCACCTGTGGCGCCTCCTTTGCAACATCAAGCACCTATGAAGCACTTTCATTCTGTAGTGTTGTGACCTTTTTCACACATCACCCCATCCAAGATGGGGATCCCCTAATTTTTGCTCCATTCTGGTCTTTTGGCTTTGGTTCTCTCTGTCTCTAATCATTTGTCCTTCTGAGGATGTCCCGTCTTTGACCTAGATGGAAATGATTGCCAAGTCTACGAAATTAGGGTTTCCATCCTTTAGGCTGGTTTTAGGTCAAACTGAGTTATCAAGGTGAAATCCAAGTGCAGCAACACAGTCAGAAAGCTCAAAGCAGAGTCCCACTGAAATCCTACTGAAATCTGACGACTTACTATTTTTAGTAAGTACCTAATCTGAGGTCTTTTCCTCAGGATTTCGAGATTCTAATTACTTCAGCACATTCAGGCAGCTTCAGAGCATCCACATGTGAAATTTGAACGAATTCAGACAACTGGCTACTTTCAGCAATTTAGCCTTCAGAGGCTATTTTCAGGGTTTAAACGTACGATTCTCCAATAAATGACTAAAGAATGGATCTGGGTTTTTTAAGACCTTCGCAACGGTATAACATGCAAACCGAGACAAGGACTTTCAGAGTTCAGCTTTCCGAGGCTATTTTTAGGGTTTGCATGCAGGAATTTTCAATGCATGTCCGGATATTCCATGTGGGTTTTGCGAGAGCTTCGCAATGATATGACATGCAAGCCAAATGAGTCAGTTTTCAGGGACTTACTATTTTTAGCCAGTGTCGGAACATTGACCAGTTTTATGGGTTTTTCTGGGTTTTTTGAGATCCCACGGGCACTATGACATGCAAACTCATCCGACCTCCGATGGACCACTTTCTGGACACTTACTATAAATAGCAGCTTCAGTCTGACGGCTACCCATTACTTCCTTCCAGCAAGCAGAACGACAAACAGTAGAAATCAAGGCAATCAGGAGCAGTCGGGAGCGCATACAAGTCAGATTAGGGTTTCCCCTGCTATGTCTAAAAATAGATGAAGTAAAATGCAGAGGAGCCAAAAACGAGGCAAGCCACCGAGATCAGCATCTTTCAGGCTACCTACTGGCAAAATTTGAGCACGATCTGAATACTTACTATTTTTAGTAAGTCACCTCATGGCTAAAAATAGCACGTCATTGCCAGAGAAAAGTGTGAACAGGTCTCTCACAGCATCAAAAGCAGCTGGAACAAATTTCAAAGCAAACGGAGATACATGGATTGATCAAATTTAGGGTTTGCTAAAAATAGCAAAGGCTAAAAATAGCATACACTGTGCCAGATAAGATGTGAACAAGGTGGCAAAAATAGTGCAAGCATGGCTCAGAACAGGATGAAATACAAAGAAACCCTAACTTCTCCGGGTTTACTAAAAATAGAAAGCCAGGGCATAAAGGGCGTTGGAAATTTATAAGAGGCAACTAGCATAGAAACACATGATATGCACCAAGAAGATAAAAAGGGCATGAAAATCTCCAAGTGCAAGATTTCCTGAACAGAGGTCAAATGCGCCCACATGGCAAAGGCATAGAAATTCTTCTAAGGCATGAAGTTTCCTCCTCATACCCCTAGATGCGCTCAAGGAAGGTGAAAGGTCACCAAAAGGGCATGATAAAATTCCTAAGGCACGAAAAATCCTTGAGGCACTGTGAAATGCGCTTGGAAATGGAGGTTGCCTAGCCAAAATGCGCCTAAGGGAGATGAAGGGTCACTAGATAGAGGCACTTTCCTTTGCATGTATGAAATGCGCCCAACATGGAAGTCAACACCCTCATATGCGCCTAAAGGAGATGAAGAGCCACTTGATAGGCGTGGGATTTTCCTTCTAACACTAGCATATGTGCCTAACGCAAGGCAATTGCATGGGTCAAATGCGCCCAAGAGAGATGAAGAGTCACCATGGGCAGAATTTCTTCTCACACCCCAATATGCACCCAACATGGAAGTCTACATGCTTATATGCGCCAGAGGAAGGTGAAAGGTCACCTTAGGCGTGGGATTTCCCTCTCACATGGTGAAATGCGCTCAAGAAGTTCCCCTTCCCTATGGCAAATGCGCTTAAGGTAACATGGTAAAAGGTAATGGTAAAAGGTGAAAGGTGATTCAAACTTACTCCACGCCTCGCTCATATCGTTCCGGTGGATATTTTGCCCAGTGCCTATTTTAAATCAAATTCCTAAGGCAAATTTGAGAAATTTCTCTAAGGCAAACAAATAAAATGAATGATAAGCATTTCGCTAGAAGTTTGAACTGGATAATTTTGCCAAAATGATGGAGAGATCAAACGACTTAGCCAAACAATTTGAAGTTGTTCAATGGAATGAGTGATTTAATATTTTAAAAAATCAAATGCGACGAGGCAGGCCTGTGCAGAAATGGTAAAATTCATAATTCTAGAAACTTGAGATTCCGATGCCTCCGATGACAAGTGTTATGACTGGGAAAGAGAGGGAAAACAAATTCAAAAAATTTGCTAAGTATAGCCTCTGCAGGAATTCGACCTGGCTATAAGTTTTTGAAGTCCTCTTCATTCCTCTCACTAGTTGCTAAGAGCAAAAAAAAAGGTTGCTAAAGTGAAAAGTACGAATTCTTGAAGAGGCTGAAGTTGCTGAAGAGTTCGAAATTGTCAAAGAGCTGGAGGTTGCTGGAGTGCAAATTTGCATAAGTTGAAGTTGTTGAAGAAGTACGACTTAGCTTGCTGAGACTACATTTGCTGAAGAGGTGTGAATTTCCCAGTTGCCAATTGCTGCAGTTATTGAGAAGTTGCTGAGAAATCTGAAGTTGAAAGGGCTGCATTTGCTGGAAGAATTCGAAATTGTGAAGACAGTCTCAAGTTGCTGAAGTACATTTTTTAGAAGAGAAATACGAGTTTGAGAGAGGTCTCAAGAGCTGCTACAAATACAGAAATTTCACAGCTGAAGTGAACGAGACAATTGAGGCTTGCAGTTGGAAATGGCAGAAGTGTTGCAGCATTTTTATTTAAAAATCTGCTGACACCCTCAATGATGGTTATTTTCTTATTTTAAATCTTGTTTTCTAAGTTTTTTGCCTTTTTGCAGAATGGCTTAATCAAGCAGAAGAGCTGCAGGCAAAAACAACCACACCGAGTCCAAACAGGCGTTGATCAAGAAACTGGGCAAGTCATTCTTGCCAGAGTCAAAATTTTCATCAAAGCTCGGCAGGCTAGTTGACACGAACTTAGGCTCATTCAACCTGGAGGCATTCAGAAGAAGGATAATGGGGACTGGAGGCCATCACCCATCAGTGACTTCGCACAGTATTGTCAGAAGTGGACTGTATGCAACTGCCAACTTTCCGCTAGCTATCCGGTGCCCATAACTCATCATGGAATGCGCCCACCATTACAATACAGAGCAAAGGACGATCACGTTGCCAGATGGCAAGGTATTGGCCAACCTGACACCTAAAGCAATCGGAGAGGCATTCGGGATTCCAGTCCATGAGAAGATGATCTACAAGACAAGGAAAGAGCTGGAAAGAAGTACTCATCCACCACAGACCGGTGTGCTGATTTGATAAATACTAGGTGGATAATTAAACCCAAGCCAACTCGCACAAAATTGCCCGAGCAGATAGTCTCGGAGGATTTGAGGCAGGAGTTTGGTGATCTGATCATGATGTTAAGCAGAGTTGGAGGATGCCCCCACACATTCATCTTTGAACCTTGGATGTTTTATTTTGTCAACTTGGTGTTAGAGGGAAAGGATTACATGGATTGGGCACTGATGATCAGTGATAGCATACATGAGCAGCTTCGTGGCATGAGGAGAACAAAAACATTTTATATGGGCTCCTACCTTGTCTATATGCTGGCTCGCATGACGAGATACAGGGGGATCTCTTACAAGGAACCAATCAGTTGCGGTTCCCATCAGTTTAAAATATATGAGGCTTGTCCACAGTTGCATTTGACAAGCACAACTAATTACAAGAGGGTCAATGATGCCTTTACTATGCACATAACGAGGACCCTGCAGCAAAGAACCCATCACAGAATATCAAGGGAGGCATAAGAAATGATTGAGAAATTCGGATGTTGGTTTATCCAATTTCCAAAATTCACCTACATAAGGCTGCAAGGATTTTCCTCCTATCCATACAGATTGCCTCGGTATCCCACAAACAGGATAGTGATGTTGGAAGTATCTAGGCAACTGATTGCCTATGATAAGATTAAGAAGAAGAAGAAGAAGAAAGGTGGACTTGGATTCCCAATTACCATGGGGAATTCAGATGAAATCTGCCCATCGTTGCAAGCAGCAAGAGAGGCAGAAGCGAAGCTCCAATTCTTTCACCTTTCCTATCACACCAGCAGGCACTACTACGATCCCCACAGAAACATCAGATGGATATTGACAGAAGAGTTCAGGCACAAGGTGCAGATCGAAGACTTTTGGGCAAGTGCAGTGGATGAGATCGAAGTCAGAAAGAGAATGTTCTCTCGAATACCGTTGGTGATGGTCAGAGAGTGTGAGATTATCCTAGTACCAGACCAGATTGAGGAAAACATAAACGTAGTACAGGCTGACTATGAGACAGTAAGAGATACGCCTCTGCCACTCCCAGATTGGTCTAAGCCAGAGATCACTGACTTAGATACACTTTGTATCCTAGTCTTAACATTTACACGGAGTTGGATAGAGAGGCATGTCAGCCGACTTAAGGGAAGGTCAATTCCCCTCACGTACAATTTTATGGGAGACAGCAGATTACCGGCAACTAATCAGAGGAGACGGAGTAATCCAACTCCAGAGCCTAGAGGAAGGGAGCCAGTTCAACCTGAGCCTGTGATAGTTGAGGAGTCCATGCATACGCCATCTCGGGCACATTCTCCAAGCTTACAGGAGGTGTCATTGTTTGTTGATCAGAGGGAGAGATTGGATGTAGAGCAGACAGTGCAACTGGCAAGTCAACCACCTCGTAGAGAATTAGTGGGCCAGAGCATCAACATGCCCCGAGAAGATAACCCACAAGCAAATCAGCAAGAGACAGATGAGGGGATGGCCACTGATACTCAGTTTCAGCAGGAAATTGAGGCAACTCTCGAGGGCGATGCTACTTCAAATCAGGATGCCCAGAGCTCAGGAGACACTGAGCCTATTGATGACAATGAGCCTCGTCAAAACAATGGCAGAGGAGAAGTTCACGAGGTAGCGGCCGAGGTGGAGCAGCCTTTTATTATATCAGATGAGCGGCAGGAGGTGCCAGAATGGCTAAGGGATAGGATGAGGCGTGATCCTGTAGATAAGACCGATCCCGCGATCGAGATGGAGGAATTATTACAAAGAATCAATGCACCTCCAGCGAAGAAGAGGGCCAGGAAGTTCTCTAAAATATCCACGGATGAGGATGGATCCCGAATTTTGCATATGGCAGTATCTCGGATAGAGTGTGATAGAGACGAGGCCGTTCCGGAAAACTATGTGATCACAACCATGGAACTTGGCCGCCCTACTAGAGCACAAGTGGTAGAGAAGTGCGATAATTCCTATCGAGCACTCAAGGATAGATTGTCCCATGTTGAGGGCAAATACAAAAAGTTGAAGGTAGAGCACAAGACATTGATTGGCTATGTGCAACACTTGTCCCGTCCTTGTGGGCAAGAGAATCCGGCAATTGAGCTTCCAGCTGAATTTTCCAGGGAGTCAATCAACGGTTGGAGGATTTGAAGAGAATGGCACAGCAGGCAGACAAGTGGGTTGCCAGTGTGCATACAGAAACAAGAAAGTTCATGGAGGATCTTGCACATGCCTATGGGCAAGCTTCCGATATTATGGCTAGGGTGGAGGCAGTTAACCATGCTTGGGGTGAGGCCCGCAACTATCAGACGAGAGTTGTTCTCCGTTTAGGGGCTTTGATGAGCATACCTCAACACACTTTGGTTGAGGGAGGTGTTATTCAGTAGGGGGATAGATACGACTTCGCCAGATGGTACTCTTTAGTAGTCACAGGCCGGGGATTCTACGATGCATCACAGACAGATTCTGTCAAGGTCAGAAAGGCCATGACAAACATCTTAGATGGAATCCTCAACACATTGGAGGCAATCTTTGCCAGGAGGTTGACTTCTGAAGAGGTAACTGCAGAAGGATTGAAGAGCAGATTAGCGCCATTCTTCTCTGAGGTGAAGACCTTCACACAGGACGACTTCGAGAACACTGCTACATTCTCCAATATCATACAGAACACCCAGGACGCCCTTGTTGCCTGGAGAAATCATGTGCCCGGCATGGGCAAACAGTTACAGTTTTAGAGTTTCAGTTGGATCACATTCCTCCCACTTCGGATCAGGAAATTGAGGCAGTACTAGACAGATTCATTAGATTTGCAGCCAGCAAGAAGGAGAAGGGAAACACCCTTCTGGAGGGTGACGACGTGCATTGATGGCAATTAGTGGTTCATGACGAGGAGCGGAGAATCTGCAGCGCATTCATTACCCCACTCCTCTCAGTGGCGGTTTTTAGGGCAGAAACCCTAATTAGGGCATGGGTGGCTCAATCTAAGCCCTTTATTGTAATCAGATCTGAACCGTCCACTGGACTGGGCCTATCATAAAAGGGGCATCCCCCCTCATTTGTAAATTATTAGAATTAGAGTCAGAGATAGATCAGAGCTAGACAGAAATCAGAGATAGGAGTAAAGCTAGGAGTTAGCTTAGTTTGAAAAGGAAAGGAAGCTTTCCCTTTGAAAGTTTTGTAAGAAGTTGTTGTGAAAACTCTCATAATATAAAGATTTATCATTGCTTGGTGGTTCTATCTTCTATTGTGAGTAGCTAGCAAGGCTTATTCGTCTTTCCAATTCAAGTAGAATAGAATAAAGTAGATTTTATTTTTATGCAAGTAGTGTTAATTGTGGAATGCAACGTTGGTTTGAGCATATCTCCCTATATCCATACCACTAGTGGGCTTGCTGACGGTAAGTCTGCCCTACGTGGTCAACTGGAATTTCAGCACCTAACTTCGGTTGTGATTTATGTGTCCACTTGCTTCGTTGTGAAGGGGTGTACATGCTGAATCTCAATTTGAATATCTTATCCATCCTTTGAAGATTGCATCAGCTTTGTCAAAGTTGTTCGAAGGGGAGACGAAACAAAGTTTGGTTTGGAAATTGTTGAGGCTAGTCTTTGCCTTCCACCCTTAGAGATAGATAGTAGAATCCCTACCCCTACCTCCTTTAAATTCAGTATTTCCCGGTCCGTTCAAACATCAAGAGCATCATAGCCAAAACCTTTCATTTGCTTGAGTAATAAAATCGAACAATTACATAAGTCCCCTTGGAATACCCAGCATATTCACATCAACCAACTGAGTCTATTCGCATTAAAGGAACCTTGGAGTTGAACGCATGAACTTTCACGCAATCTTAGCATGCGGAATACTTTGATCAAGAGAGAATAGAGTGACCGTTGGACATTTTATTCTGTGCTGGCGTCGTCATAAAACACACGTCAACATGTAGGACCAAGCATTTGTAGACCCTTTGTTCACTTTTTGCAAGACCGAGCACCAATGGAACCAATTCTATAGGACCGAGCACCTGCAAAGCTTTTGTTCAAATGTTCATAGGACCAAGTACCTATGGAGCCATCTTTCTCTCCGGCATGTCTGAGCATCTCAGATAACGATCTGCTTCCTCGACAGTTCAAGTCTATGCTTTTCAGTTTTTCTTCTCTACTTTACCTCGCATTCACAGACGCTAACACGCCGTGCTGGAGTCCATGTCCTGCGTTGTCATCCTCAGGCAGTGAGTTGTCTAAGTTGCACATTGAACTCTGGGAATCGACTCACTTGACTTCCTGAAACATTCGGGTTAGCAGAAGGACAGTAGCAACCAGATTGCTTTTCCTTTTCGACCCTAAACCCTTAACCTTTCCAATCACTAAGCAAAGCTTGAGGAAGATCAAGGCATCCTGTTTCTTAATACCCTCCTGTGACCTAGGGTCTCGGAGCAGCTTGTCCCCCTCCTCTATAGTGGGCAAGGTGAGAGCATACGGTGGTAAGGTTGCAATGCTATGCTATTGAAATGAACCACTTGTTCAGTGGCGTGAGTATGAAATCTTCAAACATAAGGAAACATCTGATTATTCAGCGGGAATTACAACTAGCAAGAAAACCTTTGGCGGATAGCCGACCAAAGCAAAGAAAGATCCTCCACTTATTCAACGGCCATAACGTGAAACAAAGAAAGCTCATCCGCTTATTCAGCGGGAACAACATGAAAGCAAAGAAAGTTCATCCGCTTGTTCAGCGGGAAAGCCACTTATTCAATGGGGTAAGTAGCAATAATCATAAAGAGCCAAATCACCGATGGTACTACTAAAACAGTGTTACAAAAAGGTCATTACAAATAATTCCAGAATTACATAAGCTGCTGCTACAATGTGAAATATTGATATAACCTTTAGCACAGGTCCCCAAAATATATCCCAACACAAGAACAAGCTACCCCTTTGATAAATTGAACAAGTTTACCTCAGCAATGGCCCTTGGAGGTCTAGAAACGGACTCAGAAGCTACCACAAGTCTAATATGAAAATTGCAGCGCTATTAAGCTACAACTAGTCAATCAAATCACCCATAGTGCATACCATATATAAAACATGGGTCCTCCCAACTGAAACTCCATCAATAAACCTGAGTATAACAACAAGCGAAGGGATGGATTAACTCAGAAATTACGTTGCAGCGGGTCTGCAACACCTAGAAATCACTGTGTGCACATACAAGCAGCCTTCATGATCATCATCTATCTCTCCAACAAGGTCTAAGTACACTCCCAAAGAGGTTGTCGGAGCCTGGAGTAATACAAGGTATAGGCACCTCCAAAGGGAGTTCAAGAGATTGGAAAATGGAGTGATTCACCCCAAGAATACTCCACGCCTAGCTGCAGGTACAGTATGGCCTAGAATATGATGTCCAGCCTGCATAAAATCAGAACCTACAATAAATAATCATGTAAATACTCCTCCTTGGTCGCCCAAGTCAAAAGAAACCTTTGGAAAAATACCCATAAAATGGTTCACAACCCTTCAAACAGCATATGCTCAACTGATGGTACGGCTTGTACCGGCAAGGTGTATGGCCCAGTAGGGAAACTCCAAGTTTTTTCACTCCAAACTCTACAATATATCAGGATAATCACACCATATAAAATGCAACTCAAACAACACGCCAAAATGAAGTCAAAACCAATGATCTCACATCATAGTAAAATCCTCATGTTTGCAACTCAAAGTAACAACCTCAATATGCAAAATGGTGATCTCTGAAATAAGACCACACACTAGCTAGGGATTCTCTTTCAAATCCGAAACTAGAAACCTAAAGAGGGTTTTCGTCCTCTAAAGATTTGGAGAACCAAAGCCAATTCAACAGCATAACGATATCATTCTTCAACATAACATTCTTCAACATAACCCACAAATGAGAGCTCAAGTGCATTTAAATAGAAAATGAGGGAGAGATTAGGGCAACAATTTTAAAACTCCTTTTCCCTCCAAATGGAATGCCCAACTCCCAAGAAAGATATTTAATTTTAATTTTATTATTTTTTAATCCTCATCTCGGGCGTCCAGCTTAAGTCATGAAGGTTGCTTTTTAAAAACAACTTCAATTTATCATCCTTAGGCATGGGGTACAAGGGGACTTAATTGAACATTTTTATAACTTAAGTCATAATATTGATTTTTGAGGACTTAAATGACAATATGCCAAAATTATTAGAGATCATCCACTGAAACTACCAACCACTGCCAAAACTAGAAACCCCACACTGAACTACTGCCATGACCAAGTGCCCAAAATAGCACTTACTAAAAATAGAAAACTGCTAAAACTAGTGTGTCCAAATGCCATGTTAGCCCAAACTGAGATGCACTAAAACTTACTAAAAATAGTAAGTGCTAAAAAAAGACATTGCTAAAAATAGTAAGTGCTAAAAATAGACATTGCTAAAAATAGCACTTACTGCCCACCAAGGATCTCGGAAAACCCAAAAAACACTCTAGTAACCCTTTGTAAATGCACCCTAAAAGTGTTGGCAAGAATCCTCCAAGAATATTGGAATCCCTTGAACTCCTCCGTTTAGCCTACGAGACTCTGGAAATAGGCTAACGGTCACTGATAGGCTAATGACTAAAAATGGGACATTACAAGTTACCTTTGTAAATACCGGATATTAGATTTTTTTGGAATTACCTCAGCAAACTCCATCATAATTTCCTCTAACCAAATTCCTGAAAGATCATCAAACTCTGAAAAGACTATTTTCTGAAATTTGTCTTTGAAGAAGACATCATAAGTTTCTCCAAATAATGTCCACTGTGAACTCTGAATTAAGTCCACATCAAAGATGAATTGGGTTTTTGTCCAACCCACCTACTCAAGGGTTTCCGTCCTCGAGGTTCCGGAAAGCTGTGCTTCCAAATTTGCTCTTAATAATAATTTTTCCAAGATAATTAGTTTCCTTCTCAACTTGCCTTTTATACTGCATCACTAATTAAATATTTTGCCATCATAAAGTCACTTTATTTAATATTTGACCATATTTATTCAATAAAGTCACTTTATAACATTAATTAATTAATTAAATATAAACATCCACAATGATACTTTAGGACAATTTAATATTTGATTAATTAAATTAACTTAGTGGTGACTATTTAGAAGTCAAGGACATTACATTATTCACATTCTGGCATATGTTGGTTAAACACTCCAAAATCTTTGTTCTTTGGCTTTATAAGCATTATTTTTCAGCTCTTAAAAAATATTGAAAATGATTTGCACCATGAAGGTCTATGTAGTTTTGAAGGTCTTAAATTGGGCTGCCCCCAAACCCCCATGAGGGGTGCTGCCCCTCAACCCCCCTAGGGGTGTTGCCCACAAACCCCCATCGAACTAGTTTTATTTGCGAAGTATTCTCCAAGTCCGAGTTTGTGAACTATGCTTCCAAGTTTGCCTACAAGTCTTCGTCTATAATATCGTCATTAGTTTGGAAGTCTTCCCAAATGTTACTTGATGCTTACTTATCTTCTTTGTCATCTAGAAGATGACTTTTTTCTTTTGGGGCGATGATGTAGTTGTTGTCCCTGCAAAAATCAAAGATAACCCATCAAAATTTTGACATTTTTAGGCCTCAAGGCACGTATTATGAGGTACAGAGGTTGGGCATTTTAAGTTTTGGGTCTATAGTCCCTTTTGCCAACATTTTTCATTCACTATCGTTCGTTTTCGTCAAATTCTGAGTCATTTTTGGTGTGTTTTTGGTCAAATTCGGGTTTTACAAACACAGTTGCAAGTTAGTAAATTGTTTGTAACTTGTAATCGGGTTTTAAAACCCCTATTGCAAGTAGATGGAAAGGATTTTTTAAAATTTTGTTTTTAACTTGTGTGAAATCGGGTTTTGAATACCTCATTGCAAGTTGGGGGTTTTGAATACCTCATTGCAAGTTGGGGGTCTTGAGGAGCTTAACGCAAGTTATGATTTAACTTGTAGTCGGGTCTTAGAAACCCGACTTCAAGTAAGTTACTTTAGTTTTATTTTAAAGTCACTTGTAATCGGGTCTTAATGACCCGACTTCAAGTGAGTTTGCTTTTAAAATGACTTGTAATTAGGCCTTAAAAACCCGATTTCAAGTATGAGTTTTTCACTTGCAATCACCCATCCAAAACCCTATTCGACTTGTACAAGTTCATTTTTCAACTTGTAAAACTGAAATCACTTGCAAATGCTTTCCCAAGACCCGATTTTCCCTTGTCTTTCATTTGCCAAAACCCAATCTGCACATGCCCATACTTGTAATGCACCTGCCCAGACCCGATTTCATTTGCAAACCTCAAGATACGAAATGCATGCTTTAAAGGCACTTGCAAATACTTTTCCAAGACCCGAATACATATATTTTGGTCACTTGTAATGTAAAGTTGCAGACCCAAAATCTTTGTACTTACCTTAACTTGTAATACATGCCTCAAAACCCAATTTTACTGAAAAGACAATGATGACTTTTTCATTAAGCCAGTAGCATGTATCCATACACCCAAAATTTGGCCTTTGTATGATAATTGAAACAACTTACTTGCAATTCATGACTCAAGACCCAACTCTACTTGTAATGATCATTTACAGAACTGAAATACTTTTGAGGATGACAGAAAAATATGATGTTCTATGTCAAGGGGCAGTTATATCAAGTTGCAGTACAGATTTATGAAGATGAAGACGGTCCTAGTGATGTCTAGAGAGCTAGGAAAGTGACAAAGCCATACAAGAAAGTGAATAAGTGATAGGAATAATTGATGGGCAATATAATGCTTTCAAGACAGAGATAGAATGATGCTTTTCCAATGAAAGCTAGAATGATCCAAGATGCAAGTCCCTGTCCCGGTTCAAGATGCCTTCACCGGATCTCAATACTTCAAATCACGAAGTATCCTGTAGCAGCATTAAGACCGACAAAGGATGATGTAAATAGAGTTGTGTCTTCGAACACTTAGAATAGTTTCAATTATGTATTTGTAATTTCTTTTTGACAAATTACATGTAATGTCAAAAATTGCAATTGCAAGTAATCATATCACTTGCAAAGATATAAATTGTAATTGCATGTAACCAAATTGCAAGTCGAATCAAATTAGGACTGTAGTTGGAATAAGTCATTTGTAGGTTGTTAGTTTGTTAGTTAGTTGGAGAAAAAGACTCAAGTTAGTTGGGATTCTCCCACCTTTTTCTCTCAGCTCCTCACCTATATATAGGAGGGTGCTCTATGTAATTAGGGAGTATTTGGTAATGCAACAAAATTCTGCCAATTTGTGTGTGCATTCTAAGACTTTGAGTTTAGATGTAAATCTGATTGCAGTCAATAAAAGAGACAAATTGCTTCCAAACTTTGTGTTGGTACAATTGTAATGTGACGACATTTTCTGGATTTGATTGTGAGTTTTGTGGTGTTATACAAGAGAGATTTTAACTCAATCTTGCAGACTTTGAGCTGCAAATTGTGTTTAAAGTCATAGTTAGATTTATGGATTTGATCTTGCAGACTTTGACCTGCTTATTGCATTTGGAATTAGTGTAAAACGCTCAAGCAAGGAGGTAATTTGTAGACTTTGTGCTGTTTTTATTTCCTATGCACGCAAAAGTGGTTGATAGGAGAATGGAGTGTTGAAGACTTTGAGCTTCTATTTCTATTTTCTCATCCCGGGAGGCAACGGAAGACTTTGTGCTTTCACAGAAACTTTGCCTGCTACTATTCTTCTTATTTTGCATTCTATTTTGCTAAACCATATTCAAAAGATTGTTGTAAGAAAGAATCGTGTATTCTGAAGTAAGAGAATACGACGAAAGAACACCTATTCTGAAAAAAAAAAAAAGTATGGTGAATGTAACACCCTATAAGTTAGCTTAGTGTACATAATCCTAGGTTTTTGGTTTAATATTTATTGTTTTAAGTAACAGTAGATAGGGGGAGCCTTCCCTTAATTATGAGGGTTTTATCTCACGTGCTGTGGCTGAAACCACAATTTTGTACGCTTTCCCAAGCATACAAAATTTTCAACCAACAGTAGTTAGTGTACAATGCATATTATTATGTTGCAATATTATGGTTTATCTAACTATGTATTAATTGTTTGTTAGTTTGAGTAGTTATAAGCATTGGTTAGTCAATGGTTGTATTCTTCTTGGCAATTGTCAAGTCCTTTAAACAGATTTTGTATCACCAAGGAAATCAATATGATCTAGTTGGATCGACTCTAATCCTTGGCTGACCATCTTGGATCTACTTCTATAATAAATTCATGTGCGAATAAAGATATAGTTTTACTCCTCTATTTGGTATGCATTATTAATTCTATTTATCATTTCAAGTATTCATTTTATCAAATAGGAGAGTAAGCATGCATTTGCTATTAGAATCTTTTCTAGGTTTACTTTATGTATTTTTATCCTAGTTATTAAAGTCTTTTATGGGTTTACTTTCTATATATTTAGATTGTGTTATTACATTTTGCAAAGACTCAAAATTCTTTGAATTTTTTAAAGGCTTTTTCTTTGCAAGTCAAGAAATAGACCCATATTATTTGGAATAATCATCCACAAAATGTAGAAAATATCAGACATGATTATATTAGTATATGTTAGAATGTATAAGAATAATGATGTAATAAATAGGTAGCTAGGTGTCGGTCTTTAAATAAGATGGTTGTAGTTGTTGTTCTTTAATGATCATTTCGTACTAACATTAATTTATAGTTGTAATAGTAAACCTATCTATCTATATAATGTTGTGTTCTCTCCTTGAGACAAGCATTTTTCTCTATCTCATTTATTTGCTTATACTAACATTAGTATCAAAGCAAGTCTATCGAGCAAGGAAAGTTAGGAAGAGAAGGTTGTGATTGCAGATCGAGGTCACAAGGTTGGTTAGGGCACAATCGTGCAGCCAAAAACCAATAAAAATTGCAGGTCCTTGAAGGCATGCTCTCTTCTATAAGTCCATTGGCTTACCATTATGGATTTTTAAGCCATTTAAATGTTTGAAGGTGGTTGGACAATGAGTGTGGCCTTTCACACATGTTGGCTAAAGATGAGATTTATAGATTGTCATATCATCATGTAAGAGAGTGTATGTTTTAATTATTTTGTATGTTAAATGACCTCTTCATGTGCTATTTTTTTGATCGTATGATCTACTATCTTCATCAAGATTATTGTTATAGGGTCTCTTGTGTGGATTTTGTGGGTTTTGGGTAGTGCTATTATCATGGCTGATAGGTGTGGTTCTAGGGACCCTATTTGCCAGGGCTATGTATCTGAATCCTGATGATAGATTAGAGAAAATCATTAACTTCTCTAGTGCAGCAGCATTGAAAGTTATAAAGATTATTCTAGGAAGAGAGGGCATAGAAGATAATGGGATTTTGAGAATGCATGAATCAATTCTAGAGGATTTTATGGCAATGTTATTGGTGGTTATTCTATCAAAAGAAGTGAGAGAATGCCTATTGGAGCTATTAGTTATGCCAAGCCTAAGGGAGAGCAAGTACAGGAGGGAAGAATGATGAAAAAGGAGGAAGAACATTACATGCATGTGCATGGTTCCAGAAAGGCAAAGACAGGAGGATTTAGTTTGGATATATGCAATGCATGAGGAGGTTCAAGCATTGATGGATGATGTGCAAACCCTAACTGATTTTACTAGGATATGTGCATGGTCATTAAATACTTCATTATTTTGCAGTACAAAGGGGTGCTTGAGGTGATGAGTGGTTATACGCATCCTTTGCTCACAAATGATGCACTGTTTCATGTCATACAGCATGCAGAAATAATTGAAGGCATTAAATTTGAAGGTCCAGAATTGGCTGAAGCCTGAGTATGGTTAAGACTCATCTGGTGCAGCTCATTGGATTGCTGCTCCACCTGATGCTGGTGCAGCTCATTGGGGATTGCCAAAGCTTCTTTAGGTGGCCAGTGGATGTTTACTCATTGAAGTTTTTGGTGCTTGTTCTTATACTTGTTGTGGGTGGTGTTCCTTTGTTTTGGTAGTGATATGAGTTCTGAAAGTTTTTTAATTTTTATACTGTTTAATCTGTACGTGCTTGCCTGCTACACCTTGTTTAAGGGTTGTTTATGCAGGGGTTTTGTGTTTGTTATTGTCTCTGTTGCTTGTAGTTGCAGGATTGGGGCCCTCTAATAGATCCTCAAATAGTAATCTAAAAAAGTATCGGAACTCCATTTTTGTGTTGGTTTTTGTTTGCTGAGTTGATGCAGGTTTTTCAACAGGCGTCTTATGGTTTGGTGTCCTTCGGCCCTGTGCTGCTTGCTTTCCTTCTGTTTCTTTGGTTTTCCAAAAACCAGCTTATATGGCACATAAAACTTTTTCCAGTTTGGGCTAGGCCTGATTTTTGTATCTTTTTGTAAAATGCAAATACTCTCTGAGCGAGGGCCCCGGTAGATCCCTCAAGTACCAATCAAAAAATATATTATGGTGCACTTTACGTTAACTACTCCAAGTTCAAAATAACTCTAAATGATCATTACAAAATGTAGAGGGCACTGTGATCACTCGCATTTGGATTCTCTAACATTTTAGCTCTTCAACTCCAACAAGGAATCAAAACATTTACTACTTTCTCTACTTGTTAAAGTGTAATAGGTCAGGACCTAGAATCAGCTATTGATATTGGCCAGCTCAATTTATCATACATCCCAAACCTGTCATTTACCATACTTGGCCCTATTTTTGATATTTTCTCATTTTTTAATTGTTTTCAGATTTTCTTAATTATTTGTTATTTTTTTATTTTCTAGTATTTGGTTTTTATAGGGCTTTCTCTCCTTTCATTTGCTTCCTGCTTTCACTCTTTCTAATTCTAGCGACACATGCTAGCTTTGTTTCTCTCTCTTTTTTTGTTCTTTCTTTCTCTATTCCTCTAACATCTTGTTCTCTAACTCTACTCTCTCCCTCCTCTCTCTCCCTCGCTCCGCCCCGCTACCTGGTCCATTCCCACTCTCCCCGCCTTCTCCCCTCCTTTTTCAATGCATTTCACTACACTGCTATGGTATACACGCCTATTTAAAACAGCAGCTAGGTATCTTAATTCATTTGCAAATTTGGTGTTTGTGTACTGTTTATAGAAGGACAGAATTCCGAGCTTACAATTATTCATAAATATGTGGGTACCCTGCAAAAGAAATAACTTTGGTTTCTTGATCATTTTTAACCAGAATCCACCAAGCTGCATAAAGAACTATACACACTGAAATTCTTTCAGCGGAACAGGGGAACTAGTGCAATTATCATGAATCAAATTGCTCAACAAAAGGAGTTCAACCAAAATGGCGAAAGTGTGTCATGGAAGATGTGAATTGCA
This sequence comes from Sequoiadendron giganteum, assembly GCA_007115665.2. NCBI lineage: Eukaryota > Viridiplantae > Streptophyta > Pinopsida > Cupressales > Cupressaceae > Sequoiadendron > Sequoiadendron giganteum. The sequence goes on from CM021102.1 coordinate 832,663,075, forward strand.
AATAAATAATAAATCGAGGAATTTCAATAAGGTTTTGAGTTAGAAAGTCTAGACGCAAATGCTCGAATATTAGCTTTACAGTCTTTTGAGGAAAAGGTCTTCCTTGAAACCCGTTGTAAGTTTGAAGTAATTTTTCTGTTCCTAGAATTAATATGACATGCATAAATAGCAAGAGGGCAGCATTGGAAAATAGTATATGACTTAAGTGTTGGAGTGTTCAGTACAAAAGGCTGACCTTCGCTCGAAAAGCTGCCTTAATTTCATCCTCTGTGCAATCATCCTGCACACCCAAAACCTCCAGTGGGGTTGCTTTTGCAAACCATTCTGCACTTCCTATCTCTTCAGTCTTCTTACTGTAATTGCAATGCACTCTTAATTTTACTCCTCTTCTCCTTTCTAAATTTGAATGCTTCATCCATTGCCCATTTGAAAAGGTACATGTTCTGCACGAAAGAAGAGAAGAATGGTGAAGAATTTCCATCTGTGTGAATTATCAATGTATATCCCAAAAGATACATGATAAAAAATACCAATAAATTGAAGCACGTAGACTAGTAGCTTATGCTTGTATCCTCTTAGGACTGACGTATGCCATATCTGCCGTATATCTTCAGTGATTATACTTAATAGCTTTCTCATAATTAATAATAATTTTATTGACATTCTCTACATTACGGTGTAAATTCATTTTGAGGAGTTAAAAATCATTTTATACACTTATTCTAATATGAATCTTTTAATTTATTTTAAATAGTGAGGTTAGAAGGATGATTAATTTAGTGGGCACCTTTTTAATTTTAACTAACAAATTTAATATTTTTTAATCAAAATAATTTGATTATAATATTTTTGTTATTTTTATTTGTATATAGCTGATTATAATACCATGACAGGATTGTTGGAAAAAGTGTCTCAATGCTTACTGACATGGAACTCCTGAAAGAGTAGTATCAGAGAGACCCTTGGAATGTCTTGTCGACAAGCAGTTATGTTCTAAAGTCTTGGAGGGATCAAATCGCTATAACCTAGACCCTGTCTTGCCGATGAAAGTCATCAGGGTGACATGAACTGTCGGAGTGAGATTCCAAACTCATTCCGACAGCAGAAGTCTGGGCGATATCGGCGTGACCCCGTGAATGTCTTGTCGATAAGAACCATCGGCATGACCAGAGCAGTCGGAGTGAGATTTCTAACTCGTTCTGATGGTAGATGTTTGGGCGATGAAGATCATCGGGGAGACTCTTGCCGATGGACGTGTCGGGGAGACTTGAGTTGTCAACGTGACTTCCCAATCTCTTGCCGATAGTATTACTCTTGCCGACGGAAGTCATCGAGGAGACAAGTGTGTTCAAAGTGACATTATGAATCCCTCCCAATAGTGTTGGTCTTGCCGATGGATCTGCACGTGATGAACATCGGTGTGACTCTTACCGATGAAGTGCTTCGTACTATAGCTGAGCGTGAGGTCGTCAGTGTGACTTGGGACTTCGGTGAAACCTTCTCTGATGCTTGTTCTCTTGCAGATAAGGACAGTTGGTGCTCCTGTTGATCATCGGGGTGACTCAAGCAGACAAGATGGTTTGAAAGGTGTGTGAGCTTAATGACATCGGGGAGACCTGTGGGTTCGATGTGACATTATGAACTCTTGTCGATGGACGTTGTCTTACCGATAGGCCTGGTCGAGACCTCTAGATGATGGAGACATCGAGGAGACTCAAGTTGATGAACATGAAAGGCAGACCATGGTTGAACAGGATGCTGACTTGGTTGACTGCCGATGTGTTTAATGTTCATTGGAGGATCATGAATGAGTTGGAGGAGTTGACGGTTGGTCCAACAGAAAACGAACTGATCTACAGAGGATGTCGAACTGTTTCTTGTCAGTTGAGAACAAATGGTATAATATTGGACGTTCTGCAGTAAGAACATAGATAAGAAGATCTAAGCAAGGTTATGCTGTCGAAATCTCTCCTGATAGAACGTCTTGATCGATCTTTTGTTGTTAATCTGCATTGTATACTGTGTGAGAGCATTGTAACAATGCGAAGGTTGTAATGCACTAAGAGGTTGATCGGGGAAATGTAAAAGGGGAGAGAGGGAAATAGAATAGGGTTGTTGCCGGTTTGTCTCCAGAATGAAACAAGATGTAATCTTCGTGAAAAGGCTATGAGCCTAAGATTGTATTGTAACTTTGTCTGTTGTTGAATAATACAATGGCTCAGATCTTTTGGAGTGTGGGGTTTTTTACTCGAAAGGGTGTTCCCCACGTAAATCTGTGTGTTATAATCTTTTGTACCATCTTTCATGTTTAATGGTTTTGTTTGTTGAATCTATTTATGCAAGTTGTTGAAACTGAATTTACATGTGCTTCTCTCAGAAGGACTAATGTGGGAAATGAACTGTGTCTGATTCTGTTTTGTGGCATAGTTGTATGTGTCTTTGAGGTAATTTAATGAAATTAAAGGCTACCAAAGGCACTACTGTTCTTGGAGGTTTGTCCAAGATGACTCGATTTTTCCCAACAAGAATATTTATTTAAATTAGAAATCTTTTTTTTTAAGTTATTATAAGTAAGGAGATTTAATCTATCAAAGTTACCAAGGATTGAATTTGGTATATTTGAACCTCCAAAGAATTTGAACCTTCGTGAATAGTGTAATAAAGAGACATATTACCATCGTTGTTGTACCCACTCAAAACTCGATGTTTGAACTACCTAATGCTCATTGTTTTCATCAATTTCTCATTTTTGTGTCAAGACAAGGTCAATAATAATGTTTTCTTGTCAAGTAGCAAGGTTTTTTGGTCAACAATAATGTTTTTTGGTCAAGTAGCAAGGTTATCAAGGTCCAATATTCCAATTAATGACTTGTAGATTGTTTTGTTTCAATCCATGTAGATGATGGATGTGGAAAATGGTTTAAAGAGTTGCAAAAGGCATGCTTTTAAGAAGCATTTCTAGTATAGAATTCAATCAACAAGAAAAATAAAGGTGATAAAGTGGGTTCACTTCAAGTTTGCCATTGCAAAAGAAAATCATGCTCAAATCATGGTGAAAGAATGAATGAATTGTGCCTAAATAATGACACACGTCGGTTGAATTGTGTCTAATCAAATCCTCAAGAGCTTAAGGAACCAACGCTCATTTTAGGATGGTTATTTAATAATAAATCATGCCTAATTAGAAGCATTTAGAAGATGAAAAGGAACCCACAAATTAGCTTCCTATGCCATGGAAAATTTGTGCCCTACAATGGTCATTTGTTGAAGTGGAATGTGCCTAAAGTGGTGCACCTAATAGGGCTAGCTAAAAATGATAAATTTTGCATACCTTTAATACCACACACCTATGTAGGGCACACAAAAAAATTAAATAAATCATGGTTGTGCAGAGACATGTATGCATAAATAGGTGTGTGGCCCTACAAAAAGTGACAAGAATAGATGAAAAAAAGGTTTACAATACCATGCCTATGCGTGAAGGGCTGACAAGTTTGTGTATAAAAAGGTCGACTATATGTTGCAACTTGTATTTCTAGGTGCAATTTTTGAAAGATAAAAGAGTTATTAATAAGAGTTCTCAAACAAAGACCAATTATTTATGGCCTTGTCACCATTTAGGGGAAGCATAAGTTTTTAAACATCGGGAAAAAGACCAAAGGAAGAAATGGAAAAAAATTTAATTCTCTCAAAAACCTCCCTCAATTAAATAATTAATTAAAATCAAGTAATTGACTAATTAACCCACTTGCACATAACAAATATGTAGATAGCATGGGATGGATAGGATATGAGAAGTTTTACCCCAAGTATAGAGTGCTCCTAGATAGTGTATTTATGCATGATGCATGTTTACCAAGATTTCATCATAGTACTTTCCCAAGGCACCATATGAATGGTTTTCATTGTTGGACAATTTATTTTCCTTTACTTTTTTTAATTTTAGTTGATTTGTTTTTTTTGGATGGGTTGGATGAAGATTTAGATTTTTAGGCTTCTTGAATGTAACGATGGGATGGTTGGATTTGGATTAAGGATAAAAGATACGTTGAATGGAGATAGGAATTGGCATGATGGACTCAAGCATCTATTTCCATGTCGATAGTATCTCTTACTACATAAATGGTGTATGCATACCATGTGGATTTTCATGGCATTAATAAGCATTGGTAGAAACCTTTGTAGTTGTTAAGTTGGCTTCTCCAATATATAAGCAGGATACCATTGTAGTTAAATGACAATGAAGGATGTTGTCAAGGGAAATACAATGCACGCCAAAGTAGATGCAGTGTGATGGGGATTAGGCAACAACTACGATTAAAGGGGTGTGATGATGAATATAGGTGAGATCTAGTGAATAGCGTTTTGAAAGATGAGTGAATGAAAGGATGAGATGAGGGAGGCATGAGAAAATATTTTAGGGCTTAGGGGAATCAGGACCAACAATTGCACACACCATGATGGACATTGTAGTTATGAATTAGGATGGGATTTTGGATGTTGGGATTTAGATGGGACATTTAATATTGTTGATTTTGGGATGTAGGGGCCCAAAACAAATTTATTTTTAGTGTGGGGATGCTTGTATTTATTTAAGTGTTTTGTGATTCGGATGGGGAATAGCGATTTCAAGATTTGAGGAAGTAGTGACCCAGAATAGATGGATTTTGTAATATCTTGTCCCAAAGATATTTGCTAACTTATTTATGCCCTTCCTTTTGTTTTCAGTTTTGAAGTTTTTAAAGATATTGCTAGATAATGCATAAAACTGCAAAACAAAGAAATGTTGAAGCACAAGTATATTATCATATCGGATTAATTAATGCTATGAAATTATATTGAAAGCATTCATACCCGAATATCAACTTTTGATCTTGAAACTCTGTAAACCCTTGTTTTGAATCTCTCATGTAAATCGATGAAGCACAAATGTGACTTTTGAGATGAAGCCACCTTATAAGGAAACCTCAGATGATCTTTCACACCCTCGAAAAGCTCGATTCAAGAAGAAGCTACGCTCTCCAAGATCGTTGCAGCTAAAAACCCTCGTTTCCACCTGCAAGATGCAAAGCACAAAGCCCAATTGATAAAATGTTTGAGAATGAATGAAATGTCTTTATATACTCCTCAAGAGGTCAATTTCATAAGAGGCCCTTTTAAATCATTAAAATATGTCTTTGTCCCTTTTAATTAAATCCTCAAAGTGGGCACCCATCGTAAATTTATAATGACTTAAATGCAATTTACATAATTAACTTTATAGTCATTAAATAACCCCTTTATAATAAAGTCAAATAAGTATTTAAATGATGTGCACTTTTATAATAATTAATTATTATTAAAGCTTTACTTTAATAATAATTAAAAATCCTTAAATAAATGTCATTCATCAATTCTAACTTCACCATCAGTTTACCCACTGCACACTCTTCCCAACAAGATGCCTTACTAAAAATAGTAAGTTTGGCCTCTATCAACACACTGGCTTACTATAAATAGTAAGTATATAAAAACAGAGCCAAAACACCCTAAATAACCAAGCCTCAAAATATACAAAGAATCTGGAGGTGCCAATTCTATAAACTACCAACTAGAGAACTAGCAAACTCCAACAACGGGCCTTCTAATCACCCTGATTAGCCTATGAGGACCTGATGATAGGCTAAAACACCAAACTTTGATGCATGCTCAAAAAGGGGACATTACAGTCCGCCCTCCCTAAAATTGCTTGTCCTCAAGCAATCACAATTGAATAGATAACACCACCACAAGAAGCCCAAGGGAAGAACTGTAGAATGCTCCACATGACTGCAAATAACCCTCATTGTACCAGAAAAAGAAAAACCATTCAAGGACAAACATCATGCCATATGTTCAACTCCTACGCACAAGAAGGATCCCATAACAAACTATAGAGTTTCCATTAAAATTTCCCACCCCAGGTGGACACTTGCTAATCGATAATTGCTTGAATATTTCGTTTATGTTTTCAAAAAAATTGCCTTCTTTTGAGTTTTGATCAAGATAATGCCAAGAAAGCAAATGGTATAGAAATGGAAATACAAGTAAATATGTACAGCTTGCAAAGTATATAAATTCTTGATTATGAAGTAACAATCTCAAATTTGATTACACATAGGTTGCACATACAATAAATATTCAAACTATATTGATATTCTTTTCATTCCTAATACAATAAGCCATACCCGGACTCTGGAGTAATTAAATATTAGACTGAAACTTGATAATAGTAGGTATGAGAATCATTTGCAGTGAATCTAGAGTTATTACAGTAGCATTAAACCCTTGAGATGGTTGATTTGCAGCTAGCAAGGTACTCACCACCAAGCAAATGCAATAAACCTATTTTAGACCCTCAGTCGCCTCCATTCAAGGTAATTTCTACCTCTGACTTTAGGTGATTCAACCTAAGATTAACATGTATTTCCCTAGTACTATGCACCCTGGCATTAACTATCTTGTATGACCTGTCAATAATAGATGTAAGACACAACAATGATCAAATGTCAACAATACCATCAACCATTAATGTCTTTCTGATTTTTATTGAAAAGCTCTTCAATTTCTTTCAATAGACTTCACCAATTTGCTCCAATGAACTCCCACATGTCAATGAAGAAGGAACCAATCAGAAATTAAGATATTCAATAACAAATTTCTTTAATAACAATCTTTAAACTTCTAATCTGTCATTGATTAATCTTCAAAACCCTTGAATAACTACTGAAATTCTCCTCTATTAAGCACTATTGAATAAAACATAGACCAAGGTCAACCCCTATACCAGGTGTCATGGAAAAATGTTCACCAGGAAGACGCAACCAATAGAATTCCTAACAATATATCCTTTATATCCATTGGGTAGAAATCAAACGATGCTCAACATCACTACAGGTAACTACCCCAATGGTGGACAATCTACCAATCGTAACAAAAATGTAATATATTCTTGGATCCCAAACCTACAATGAAAGTCTGCCATGCATAACATCCTCTGACTTCTACAATTCTATTCTGACATCTACTTCATTGTACCAAAAATGATGAAGCAACCCATTGGGATCCATCCAAGCTACAGTGTCAACCCAGTCACCACCTATATCCCAATACAATTGAAACTCACATCCATTATTCAAGAGGAGGTAAGTATATCCAGAAATGTCTGCACCATAACATCCCCTTTCATCCTCTGTAAATCTCCTATGGATGTGATAACTATCCCTCATAGGTATTGGAAGATATGTAATTGCTCCTCCAAAATTGAGGGAATGATAAACCTCTCCTCTATCACTGTTGTAAAGACTAAACATGCCACCATGCCTACTAACACTGCAACATTTTTGAAACCATGTATCCAATAGAAGTCTTTGAGACAAAGAAGTGGAAAACTCTGTCAAGTACACATCAACATGATGGTAATCCGATCTTTGACCCTGTGAGTAATCCTCTGAATATAACTGAGTCAAACACCTACAATCTCTAGTTCATCCTTTGGAGATGGAAACTCTTCATCCCATAGTGGATGATAGAAATCCTGAGCCAATCCACACATATGCCTCATCAATTCATCAATGTGTGGACTAAAGGAGAAGTGATGAGTACTCCTCACTATGCAGTCAAGATAAAATGCTCCTACCTCTGTCAATGGTTGACCATCATAGTTATGGGGAACACACTCCTCATCACCAAGGATAACTTTAAGAACCCATCCCTCATAAAAGGTGTAAAATCTTGGTGAATCTTGTATACTTCTTGATAAAATATAAATTTTATTGGCGATTGTTTTCATTTTTCGGGAAAAACAAATCCCAATTGGCGAATATTTTCTAATCACTAGAAGTCTATGGAAAATCCTAGCGAATTTCAAATTTTTTTAAACCAATAAAATATTTCCATTGGCAATTAAAACCTTTTTTCAAACCAATAAAATATTTTTATTGGCGTATTAAACCTATTTTCAAAAAATCTAAAAAAAATTGTTGGCAATTAAAACTTTTTTTCAAACCAAAAAAATATTTTCAGTGGTGAATTAAACCTATTTTCAAATGAATAAGAAAAAACATTGGTGAATTAAACATAATCTCAAACCAATAAAAAAAATTCAATGGCGAAATAAACGGATATGCCAATACAAAATCACAACGTGGTTGGAAAAATATCAAATGCTATAATTACACATTGTTCTATTCCGGACAAATTTTCTGCACATTCAAATTCCTTCATAAAGTGTTCGGAATGGGGACAAGTATCAACATATTTATTATGTATGAAGTCATATTTCAATGCAAATTAATATAACCCACAACTTTTCAATGAATTTTCGATGGACGACTATAGTTGCATTTCAGAAGTAAATCTCTAAAGCACTAGACTTGCAAATTGAAACCTCTAGAATAACACTAGAACCTTTAGATGCAGATACATGGTGAGATCACAACCCACTATTCCTTACCTTCATATCACTCATCCCAGTAATTGAAATAAACAATGAAACTTTTCTACGATGGCGCGATATAAAGGAGAAACTCATGTTCATCGCACTTTGCTAAAGTGGAACCAAAGAATGAAAGATCTTCAACGATAAGTGATATGAAAGGAAACAAGCATATCACTCATCACAGAAATGAAAAACGGAGACCAAACACCTTCTTTGATGCACGATACAAGAGAAAATCAAGGCTCATCACTCATTGCGGTAATGAATTTGATTAGTTGAAGGATTTTGGTGATGAGTGATACAAGAAATTAAGTGGAACAAATATGCACGTGCATAAAGTTTGTTTTAAAAGTGGGACCACCTAGGAAGAACGTAGGACCAAGGGTTAAAGACTTAAGAACATTTTATGCAAAGGATGTAAAGGCCAAACAGGCTGAATTACCAACCTTATAAAATAATTGAATCCTCAGACCAAAGTAATGAAGGAAATATGTTCGAAGGATATCCATTATGTCTGTAGCCATATGTCACTGAAAATCAATATAACCATGACCATTCGATGAATTTTCAATGGACGGTTCTAGTTGCATTTTGGAAGGAAATGTTTGAAGCTCTAGACTTGCGAATTCAAACCTATGGAATAACACTAGAACCGTTAGATTTCCAAAAATCAATCGTTAACATTTTAATATTTTTTAAATGATTTAAAGTCATGACTAATTTTTTTTGAAATAATATTGTCACATCAACTTATCAAGTGGTGAATTAAATGTTAAGTGTTGAGTATTTGATGTCATTTTCTTCGTTCTAACTTCTATATACACTTCACCAACTTGATGTTCTTCATATCATTTATAATATATTTGGCTTTGAATTCTTTCTTCTCTATTCTCAATTTAAATATGGAGTCTTCATAGAGTGTCATGCTACCCAAATTTTTTGGGAGAAAAGAAGCGACGATGCATACGACAAATAAAATTTGGGTATGGTTTTTATAATTCCTTGTGTGCATGTTGAGGATGCTATAAGAATAATTGTGGGTAGGGAATGGCTTCAGAACAACCCCCGTGCTCTATATTTTGAGGTAGCTTCGGTTTTCTTGTCCAATTGCATGGACATTTTGCTCGATAAATATTTTGTGAAGACGTTGGAAATATGTTATTTGCAACCTTTCATTTACTCTATTTTTTCATTGGAGTTGGCACTAGTGCATTACAATTTTGAAAGTGGATTAGTGCCTATTGGTGGAATCTTCTAAAAAGTAGAATTGCATGCTTCTACAATGCAGGGTCTTGCCCTGGTTAATATGAGATGGGGTCTGCTATGTGACACGAAAAATGAATCATTAAAGAGTCTGGAGTTTTGGAGGAAGGTTTTGGGTGATTCATTTTTCTTCTTTGTTGTTAATTTGCTAAATTCGATTCACCTTCTACTCAAAAACTTGGTTGATGGCCTCAGTTAATGTTACAAAAAAAGAAGTAATGAATTGTGTCACGTGTCTATATTTTATTGTATAGCATAACAATTCTTGTAATATGTAGTTTGTAACTATTTTTTTGTCACGATTAGTGGCTTTTTGGCTAGACTGGCTATGTACTATGCACTCCAATCTTTAGCTACTTAAATTAAAATACTTTTCATGGCTTCATTCGTGTAAATCTTTTTTTCTTCAATGATTAATATAAAAATGTGGTTTTTAAAACTAATAGTAATTATCAACATATAGTTCTAATCATAAGTGAGTGAAATTTATTGTGACTTATTAGTGGACATTGATAATGATTAAAGTAAAACAAGTCATTTAATTCTCTCTTTTCAATGCCTCGAAGTACTCTACCTTTCATTTATTCAATTCTTAATCTTTTTAAAGAAAGTGTGGTTGTGGTACTACAGGCAGTGGTGGAGATTCATGCCATATGAACATCCAAAGCAATTGATTGGATAGATTTATATTGAAAACTGCATGATGTACTGTAGAATCATAAATGGTGATGTCATTAATCCAGTGATCTAGTGTAAAAATATTTTTAATGATTTCATATCGTTTGAGTGGCATTGGTGTTTTTTACAACTTGTCAGCTTGAGGTACAGTTTGCATGTAGCCAAACGTCAATCAAATTAAAAAATTTAATTGTAAATGTAAGGCTTAAGTTACACAAATTGATTAAGTTTGTTTTTTGTTTTGCATGAATCATGATTATAATTATACCCAACCTCACATGTGATAGACTCACAAATAAATAGGGATCAGGCTGGTAGTGGCACTGGTGACCCATAAATAGGGATAGTGTGCACAACTGAAATCATTCATTGAAGGCTAAAGGCTTTATTATTGAGTGCAGTGTTTTGAATTGTCATTAGGGTTTTCATTTTGTAGGGTTAATAAGGATTCGAGAAGAAGAAGATGTGGTATTATTGGAGATAATCTAAATTCCCCTACCTCTAGTTATGTAGTTACATAGTAAAAGACCAATTTCCTTCAAGTTCAAAATGGGTGGAATTGGAAAGAAGTTGATCTGGTTCACCTGACTTCTAAGGTAAGTTTTGGACTAGGATGAGGAGCTCTAATGGAGATAATTTCTATCCCAGCGCATGGAGGCTACTTGCAAAATGGGAGAAATTTTATTACCCCTCATATTTTGCATGACTTTGGTTTTCAATCAAAATAAGTACATTTTGTATCTTGATAGCTCCCATTTCCCCAACATGGTTCATTAGGAAAGCCCCATGAATTTATTTTGAGAACACATGGTTGCCCAAGCAAGTCTCATGCATTTATTTTCAAAGTGCATGGTTTACCAGGAAGTTCCATGCATTTATTTTTAGAGCGCATGGTTGACTTGGCAAGTCCCATCACCATGCATTTATTTTCAAAGTGACATTTGTATTACGTTGTCACTAGCGGTCCAACAGAAGCTTGGTGCTTACATTTGTATTTGTATTATGTAAAGTAACATATGTTATTTATACAAAACAAGAGCTTGGCACTTGCATGCTCTACCCATCTTTAGAAAGATATGTAATAATGTGACATTGTAATTCAGTTGTAATAAAATAAATGGTTGTGTTATTCTTCATTGTTCATTTACAGTAAATAATTATTTTTTGAGTTCAATGTCTATGAATCTATTCAAATCAGTTTTTTTCCTTTAAGAAATTAAGTATTATCTATTTATGAAATAATTGCATACAAATTTAAAACATAAAGCAATACAAATGAAAAAAGAAATTTGCCATTAAATTGACAAAAAACATTATAAACACTAAAATTTGTCAATCTTGTTAGGGTTTATTGAAATGATTGATTTATAATATTTCGTTGACCTTCTCCCCTAGTTCCTGATATCATTATTTATTTTATTAAGTCCTTTGCAACGTTAAGTTACCGGCCCCTTGGCCTTGATGTCAATACTAGCGCACTAATCTACTAAAGTTTAAAACAACTTTAAAACACATGTTTATTGTTTATATCATAAATTTTACTCAACCGTTCGATGAACATTTGATGTATGGTTGTAGTTGCATTCTCGAATAAAATGCGCAGAGCGCTAGGCTTGTGAACTTAAACCTCTGGAATCACCCTATAACCATTAGATTTACAAAGATCAATGGTTTAGAATTTTTTTTCAATGCAGGACAACAATGTACTAATTGTGTAGTCTGAAAGCAACACGTAACACATTGATGTTTCAATGTTTCATTCACTTTAATGTTAAAAATAAAGAAAGATTTCTATTGCTAAGTATTAAGTGATTTTATTTTTAAGTGAGAGGGTCAACACATAGGGAGATTTTAGATTGCTCATAGCAGTGCACCAAGTAGATTTTAGGTTCCACGTCCAACAAAACCAGTCCATGCCTATCAGTATTAATATTTTCAAGAATCAAAATCCTAGTCAGTGAAAGATAGAATTCCTACGAGTACGTTTCAACTTTCATCATTTCTTAAAATATTATTTTGTCAAACTTTGAAGTTTGGGTTTAGGGTTGAGAGACTTAAGAATTAAGGAAAATTAAGGAGTACTAAGAGGGAATTCACAATTTCACATTTTATAAGAATGTCTACCACTAGTACCACTCGAGAAAAATTGGATAAAAAATACATTATTCAAAATTTCTTAAAACTCTAGGTTTCACTGATGAATACCATGATATTTATGATCTTGAAATCTATGGTAGGCATACCTCAAAACTTAGATTTTCATCTGAGAATAAGGTTGTAAAGATAATGCATGTTAATAGTTACAGTGCACTATGGGTAACTAGATTAGGGCACATGATGTTACATGAGGTTTTCCCTTGCCCAAAATTTATCATGGTTTGTGCCCAAAATTATGATGATAATGTGAATATAAATTTCCCAAGCTCCCTTCGAGTTATTTTATTTTTGCTTAAGTACCGGCCTCACCCTCCTATTAAAAGCAATATCGAGCTCCTTTCACAAGGCTTAGTTTGAATGTTGCCACTTGTCAGCCGAGCGCTCCTCACAAGGTTTCCTTCTCTCAATTTTCAAAAGTTGTCGCCATGCTTCCACGTGGCAACAATTTGCACTCTTCAGTGCTTATTTTGGTTACTTCTCTTTCAAGGCCCAACTGCATGCCACATAGCATTGATATGCGCATATTTCTTGGTAGCCCCCACCTTTAGCACAGTCTGCTTAAGAGACCTCCACATTTCTTCACAGTGTAGGTTTTCATTGCATAAGGGGAAGGATGAACGTTGGCCCCTGACCACTTGCCACGTGGATCTTCTAAGAGCTTCATCACACAGGGGGGCGAAGCAAGCGACAACCTCACAACAGTTGCCATGTTTTGTAACTGTCATCATGAGTGGATGACACATGTTGACACTCTGGGTTGTTGGGACCGCTGCCATCATTTGTAGGGGATGCAGCTGGCTCTAAGGCATCCTCTTTCTTGGATCGAATATTTTCCATTGCAACGGCCAAGGAAAATTATTATTAATACATCATTGCTGATGATCGAAGGATCTTTTTTGTTACTGGCTCACCGGGTTGGGATTTTATTATAAATATTGCTTCTTCTTTCGAAGCAAGGGTTGGGATTTTGATAGAAAAATTGGTAAAAGAACTAGGCCTTTACCGCTTTTAGATCATTGTAAAGACTTACAGATTGTGCCATTGTTTGACCTTTCTGTTTTCTAAAAGATTTTTGATAAAGTTTTACTGTGCCATTATGGTACTGAATGTTTCATTTGCAGAACTTCTATAAATTTAATGCAAGTTTGTTGGTTTAGATCATGTCTTTGACTCCTCTTTTCAATAAATGTGCATAAATATTATTTTATGTCATTAGGTGAATCATTTAGACTTCTATCTTTATTTTTTGTCATTCTAGGACATAGAAGATTGTTGAATGGGCCCTTAGATCGCATCTACAAGATAGATCTATCCTGCCTTATATCTAAATCTTGGTGCATCGCCCTAGTTAGATCCTTTTATTTTATATTTTCTTCATTTTTCCCATTCAAAACCCCGGTTATAGAAGAAGTCGACTTCTTTAAAATCTGGAGGTTACTCAGTTTAGTGCAATAGGTTCCCCCTTTAACTAAGTTTCCCACATAGGGTTGTTACCTTATCAATTTTTGGCATCAACAGTTTTTCTTTTTCCTGGCACACCCGGTGGGACCGTTTAAATATACCAAATCAAGAGGGTGTATAAGTCATTGGTGTGTTACTAGGTCGCGAACCACAAATAATCTTGGCTTGTTAGTGCCTCTGCTAGTAACAGTGCATACCCAAACTCGCCTAGTAGAACTTTCGGGTCTCAGCCATGATGTTGATCACGAACCGAAATTATGTGGCTTGGGATGTCAAAAGTCCCCTTTTAGCCCCAATCGCACCCATTGTTTGGGCCCTTATCCCGATCTTTGCTCTCAAAGTTATTGCAAAATTCACTGCAGATGGCTCAAGAACACCATCCAAAAATCTGCAAGATGTTTCTGACATGTGTTTGGTACACGGAGTTATAGATCAGAACATAGTGCTGAGATTGCTTGCAACTTCTTTCAGAGGAAGAGCACTAGATTGGTATCACACTATGCTGGCTAATACTATCAGTACTTGGGATCAGCCCAAGGATCCTTTTTATGAGAGATTCTCTAATGACGAAGATAATTCTTCGCTATATCATCAGCTATCAACAAAAAAATGGGCCCCATCTGAAGCCTAGACCGATTTCAATGCCCGATTCCATACAACCTAGTAGAGAATCCAGAATGCCATCTGATCATTGACCAAGTTAGAATTTATGTTCTACTTAAATTCCATCAAAACTGACATCTCCATGATGATCCAGTAGCTTGGCGAAACCACATTACTAGATGCATACAACATAGTAGTTAAGGCAAAGAACAACCTGATTGACGTTGGGAAGTTGCCACCTCGAGCCATTATGTCGTTATTCCCTGAAATATCAACTTCTACTCGGAAGAGGCCATCTACTAGCACACCCACCCTACCCCCATCTATCTACACATATCCAAGTGCGCCATAGAATGTTGCTTCTACATCTAGTGCTTTGAAGGATGAGATGAGCGACATAAGAGAGATGTTATGAAACCTAAAAAACAAAGTAACCTCTATGAAGAGAAAATAGGTTGCTCCTCCGAGACCAGCCTACCAAATTTATCAAGGTGGCAGACCCTCCTACCAACAGAACCAATATCAAGGAGCCACACGCATAAATCCACCGACTTAGACAAATAACCAAATAGTACCAATACCGACTCTACAAGGAGCTTCTCAAACAAGTACAAGTAGAGAACTGACCATAGGGCTGAACAATCTCGTTGAAGATTTCAATCCCTGGTGCTATCCCTACGCCAACGTGTATATGCCTCAAAATTGTCTACGTGGCAATTTTCAACAAAAAGTTGCAGAATAGCACAACCAAGGTGTGGCAACGAATTCAAGAGGATATACATGCACCTCTCCCCAAATGGAGAATGTGGTTCTTACTGCACAGATGCAGGGAATGTCCCTGGAACAAGAGAATTTCGTAGCTCTTGACCATGCCCTCCTCTCATGGATGGACAGGGAGGAAAGAATGTTCACTTATGAAGCATCCACATTGGTGTCCCCGTAAGTACAGTCTGACTACAACACTCAATCGAAGAGGATATTCATAGGTGAACCGGTCACTCCGTAGCCCAGAAGAAATTTAGACCAACCCCCTAGCCCTTCCACAATTGCTCCATTGTCGCAGTTGTGCAAGGAGATTTTCATCACCAAGTCCAAGGGATAGAAGCCTCCAAATCCGCCACCCTTCAATGTGGTGGAACAATTGAAGAAATATTTTGCTAATGTATCCCTTTGGGATATCTTAGCCATTCCAGAGCAAAATTCATTACTACAGAAGGCCCTACAGAAAGATACAGTTGTGCAGTCAATAGAGCAAGCTTCTAAAAACGCTACTGACTCATTGCCTCTAGCCAAAGTTCTTGCAAATACTGCAGAAGAGGCTTCAACCGAAGTCAAAGAGGAGAATCTAAAACCTAAACCCTTTTTCTTGACTCTCATTATGGGGAAGAAATTGTTGCACAACTCCATGATTGACTCTGGTGCCAACACCACAATTATGCCCAAGTAGATAGTTGAAGCCTTAGGGCTTAGCTATGAACCCTTAAAGAGAGGAGTTATGCAGCTGGATGAGAACAAGGTCAAAACTGTAGACCTCAGTAAAGACCTCCCCTTGACTTTGTTTTCCTATCTTAGCTTCATAGTGTTGCAAGACATTGTGATCATTGATGTCCCTCCCATGTTAGGCCTCTGTCTTTCCCGGGAATTCACCTCAAAGATAGGCAGATACCTTTCTTTGGATTGGTCCCACCTAATTCTCAGAACTAAGTATGAGGTTAAAATGAAGATAATATCAGAACCTCTACATACAGAACATGTAGCTGATGAAGTCATGATCAACTTCAAAGACACTCATAGTTCTTTCACCAAAGAAGAAGCTAATGGTAGTAGGCTACTAGGAGATGAGCAGGTAACTGAAGAAAAAGTTGAGTGAGAAGAAGTCTTCTTGACTGAGTATGTAGGTGCCAATCCTTTTAGAAATTATCATACCACCGGGTTGGACACCTATGTCATCTATGATGAGGACCAAGAGTTCCCGAGGGTATTGAAAGACTCCATGACTGAACAAGCCTCAGAGCTCTGGACATTGCACTTCGATAGTATGAGATGCAAAGTTGGCATTGGTGTCACGATACGCCTAACATCTCCATCCAATGATCATATTCTCAAATCTTTCCACTTCTAGTTTTCTTTCTCAAACAATGAAGTTGAATATGAGGGTCTTGTGCAAGGACTAAGCCTCGCAGAGTGCATGGGTATCAAACAAACAGTGGTGTTCGAAGATTCAGAGCTCATAATCAATCAAGTCAAAAACATCTCCATTGCAAAGAATGTTTGTATGTGGTCTTATAGACACAGGGTATGGGACCTCATCGAAAGTTTCAAAGCTTTTAACATCCATGTGGTGCCAAGAGAGCAAAATTCAGATGTAGATCGCATGGTAACGATAGGATCTCAATTTGATCCTATCATTGACTTGATTAAGAATGTACACTCTGTGTGAGTAATCGTCCAACCCTCCATTCTCGATAATTATCAAAGTTGGAAATTATTTGAAAGTGATGAACACATCGCCTCGTTTATTCAACAGTCAAGAGAGTTCACCGATCAGTTTCAGCCTAAAATTGAAGAAGCATACGAAGGACAAACCATCCAGTTGAAATCAAACAAACTTTTGAAAGGGTTTTTCACTCTCAAAAATTTGTTCAACTGTGTTGACGGAAGGAATGATAAGAGGAAATTTGTAGCAAACCAAGCAGACTACGCCGAGCTTGAGGTCAAAAATGGAAGAAAGCTGAAGGTCGAGAAAGAAGTCTCACAGCATGATAAAGATAAGCTTACACACTTCTGCGAAAAATACGAAGGGGTTGTAGCTTGGTCTTATGATGACCTCATGAGATATGATCCTGACATCATCCAACACACCATCAAACTAAAGGAAGGTGCTAAACCTGTTCGACAAAAATAGAGACCCGTCAATCCAAAGATTGAAGCTTTAATGGCACAAGAGCTAGAGAAGTTGATCCTGTCCAAGATCGTCTTTCCAATCAAGCAAATTTATGTGGGTTTCTAATCTCATTTTGGTCCAAAATAAAAAGGGAGAAATTTGTCTTTGTGTGGACTTCCACAACCTAAACAGGGCATCACTAAAGGATCATTACCCACTGCCTACCGTGGAATCAATCTTGCAGATTGTAGCAGGTTCAGAGATGTTTTCTCTATTAGATAGCTTCTTGGGCTACAGCCAAGTTCAAGTTAAAGAAGAAGATCAACACAAGACCATGTTCACCACCAAGTGGGGAACATTTGCATATACCAAGTGTCGACCTATCAAATGCGGGGGCCACCTTCCAGCGAGCAATGAAAATCGCCTTCAGCAAACTAATCAACAAAATCATCCTCATCTATTTAGATGATCTGACTATATTTTCCAAATCTAAAGATGACCATTTTGATCATCTAGAAATGGTTTTCAAAAAATGACAAGAGTTTGGGGTATCCCTGAACCCGAAAAAATATGTTTTCAGAGTACCGCAAGGAAAATTGTTGGGGCATGTAGTGTCTCAAGAAGGGATAGCTATTGATCTCGAAAGGGTAAAATCAATCAAAGAACTTCCTCTTGCAGTAAACAAGAAAGGAGTCCAATCTTTTTTGGGGAAGGTTAACTTTGTAAGAAAGTTTATTTCTGATTTTTCAGGAATAATTAGACCAATCACCCTGATGCTAAAAAAAGACCAATTATTCAAATGGACAAAAGAAGCGAGAGAAGCCTTCGAGAGGGTGAAGGATGCTATTTCTTCAGCTCCTGTGTTGGTAAATCCAGACTTGTCAAAATATTACATAAAGTATATTTTTAGTAGCAAGACAAGCATCACCACTGTTCTAACTCAGAAGGATGATGAAGGAAAGGGATAACATCCTATAGTATTTCATTCCCAAACTTTGAAGGAGTATGAGACGAACTATAACTTCTTTGAAAGGAAAGTGTTCACAATTGTAAAGGGACTCAAGAAGTTCCGACATCTTATAGCTTTCACTAAAGTGATTGTCTATGTCGCACATTCCAGTGTGTGTGAGTACATCATGGAAGGAGTTATCACCGAAAAAGGGCCAACTAGATCACTAAGATCCTAGAATATAACATTGAGGTCAAGCCTACAAATACTATCAAAGGAAGAGAGTTGTGTGAATATTTAGTGCACGATGAAGAAATGGAAATTGAGGAAGAGCAAGTGGAGATAGTCCTAACAAACGAGTATGAACCTGAAGGTTGCTGGCTAGCGGATAGGGTAAGATTTATGCACACCGACAAGTATCCGTCAGGGCTTCTTTCTCAAAGAAGAATATTCTATCTACTACAAAATAGTGGGTACTCACTTATTGAAGGGATAATTTTTAAGGAGTTTCAATGACGTCTTACTACGATGTGTCACCACAAAGCAAGCAAAGAAAATTCTTGACACCTTCCAAAACAGCCCGAAAGGCAGACACTTATCTGCAAAGACCACCACCATCAAAATATTGTGCGCTGGGTACTTCCGGCCTACATTATTCAACGACTCCTACAAAATGATAAAAGCCTGCAAAGAATGCCAATTCTACGCAAGGAGAAGAAAAAATTCTGTCATGCCCCTCAATCCGATAGTAGCGAATGAACCGTATGTGCAATAGGGGTTAGATTTCATTGGAATGATCAACCCCACCTCCAACAGTGGTCACAAGTGGATCCTCACAGCCACAGACTACTTCGTGAGGTGGACTAAAGCCCTACCCCTAAAAAATGCGATAGAGGCAAAAATTGTGGACTTTCTCGAAGGGCTGGTAACGAGGTTTGATGCACCAAAGACTATCATCTCAAACAATGCCAAATATTTCTTAGGCTCCAAGGTATGTCAATTCACATTTGAGCATGACATATTCTTGAAAAAATCATCAAACTACTACCCGCAAGGGAATGACCTGGCTGAGTCAACTAACAAGAATCTAGTCTGACTCATTAAAAGGATCGGGTCCGATCATGAGAAGGAATGACACAAGAATCTTTGAACAACATTATGGGCAGACCACATAACTCCTAAGCAAGCCCTGAATACTTCTCCATACAATCTAGTGTATGGTAAGGAGGTGTTGTTACCTATCTCTATAGAGATACCTGCGTTACAACTACTCAAGTCTCTAGAAATTGAAGAAAACGAAGCTATGGAGGTTCGGTTGGCCGAATTGCTAGAGATACAAGAAAAAAGGAAGAAAGCCCTAATATCCATGACTAACCACTAGTAGGTGGTTAAGAAGTGGTTCAACAAGAACGCTTCAGACCAAGGTCTAAAATGCGGAGACCTGGTACTAAAGTTCAATGAAAGGGCTGCAAAGTCTGGCCAACATGGAAAAATTGACAAACTGTGGGAGGGTCCTTTCAAAATAATTTATTGAAAACAAAATAATGCATTAAAATTAGAAAACATGGAACAAGAAGCACTGGGAATTCCGATTAATGGGATTCACTTAAAGTTGTTCAATTAATCTTCAGTTACTTCATACAAGTGCATATATGTAATTAATGTAATTATTTTACTTTCGTGTTTTGTCGGCTGGTCTTTTCAACATTTTCACGGATACGGGAAGCAAGAAAATACATGAGACTCATTATTACAAGAACAAAGAAATATTAAACTGCTCATGTTGCATAAATTAAATTCATATGCGAGGAATTCAACTCATGTTGTAGAAAACACAGGAATGAAGACAAAGAGTTGAAGATAAGCAAGTATATTCATTATATATATACTTTGATAGAAACATTGTCAAAATGGCTCTACGGCCATGCGCTCAAAAGTATGACTATATATACGCCTTCCTTATATATGTATATGCAAGCCCTCTTTCAGGTATATATGTACAAAAAGGGGAAAAGGTGTGTTAAACTTCAAGTAGCAGGAACATGAACGTTGTCTTCATCAATGTGAACATTTTCTCCATCAACAGGAACATTGTTAGAGGCAACATGAGGGTTATCACCAGTAGTAGTGGGACCTGGAGTAGCAGCATCAACACCCAAAATGAGCGACAGAGAGAACACAAGGTTCCTGAAGTCAGTGTATCAATCCACATCATAGAATAACACTACATTATAGAAGCGTAACAAAAAGTGGCATGCACGTGTGGCTCTCTCATGGTGCTCAACGAGCGAATGGAGCTAGAACCCAATTAGGAATAGAAAACATGGTACCACCACATCTTCTTTGATATGCCTCCGCAAGTCACTAACAACAAGAACACTCAGGTCGTACACTACATTGGTCACTGCTTCGCTAAGGCCTCCAAGGTACCTCTTCAGAAAAATATGGAGTGTCAAGCGAAGAATCATGGCTTTTTGAACTTGGACATCAAGCAACGAGGCAACAAAATGGAAGCATATATCGGTGTTCACCCGATATTTATCTTCATACTCAATACAATACCTGCCCAAAACCCATTCCATGGCTATAATAGCCAGTGAGTGCTTGTTTTTGGTTATACGTTTTAGGCACCTATTGGAGATCTCTCCTAGAAAGGTTGTTTGGGACTTGTTTCTCACTAGTTTGATTGGAGTATTCATTATATCAACCTCTGCTCAAATTACCTGAGTCTAAGCCCTATGCAAATTTAAAGTCTACTCAACCACCTAAAAAATAATCCTATCTAATTTCCCATGCTACTTTTGCTAATCGCTAAGTGTGATTCCGCTACTATATTAGGACCCATTTATAGAAATATTCAAGGTAGCCTGCATCCCAAGCGTGGTGATAATTGAGTTTAACTCAAAAATCCTACCAAAAGGCCAGCTCGATTTTCCAACGCAATTGCATCTACAGGTATGAATTGCTACATGCAAGATTAAGGAGCAACAATCAATTAGTGCAAATTGGTGGCAAGCCCAGGCAATGGCTCATACAGATAGGTGCTAAGGTGTCATGATGCATTCCATTTCAAGCTCCAAGGTTGAGCATGAATCTTTCTAAAGTACTCATTGCGATTTCAACTTAATTATGCTCTCAGGGATATTAATGGCAAAGGCATGCGAGAAGATGGTAAGCATTTCACCGGCGGCTCAATTTCCCATGAAAATCACGCTGAAGGGACATTGTCACTAATGTAATTATGAATTATTGTCTTTTCAAAAGAGGCAAGTAATTCATTTCGCATAGATGGAGGAGCTGGCAGTACATGTCGAATTAAATAAAAAAAGGCAACCGTTGTCTACCGGTTGAAGGTAGGAAATCAAAGAAAAAGTTAAGTGTTGCATACAAAAACTAGACAAAGCATAAAACTTATTGAGTACATAAAGGGATTTGGAAGAACAGAATTGTTAAAGGAGCCAGGTGTTGCACATATAGCAACAAAGGAGCTGACCGTAGAAGTAATTGCAAAAAATTCATTGCCCCGATGTGGATTAAACCTGAAATAGAAGGTTGTCTGGTTTTGAGTTTAGAGCCTTGCGTTGTGTTCTAGGTTCCATTCATACAACTTCAGTGTGATTTTTGGGCAGAAGGTTTGCAAAAGATGGCGACTGCTCATAGTTCTCAAATAAGAATGCAAGAAAAAGGGACCCAAAGTTTGTTTAAGACCATGTGCCCAGCACCAGCCACCTACATATTTGAGGATATCTCTTACGCTTCACCTGGAATACCAGAAAATCCAACATGGGTGAATATGTGCGTTGTAGAAAAGAAGAGTCCTCACAGAGATCATAATAGAATTAAAGAAGAATGGGAAAATATTTGTGACCCCGTCATTACAAGGAACCCTAAGACACTAAGGGAGGTGGCCTATGAAAGAATGAAAAGGAATAGCAACCCAGATTCCTTGGCACATAAATGTTGGTTCAGTGGGCTTCCACAATATATGGTCATATCCGTACACTACTGCCATGAACTGGTCGACAAGGCCATCAAACATTGCAATCCAAATACCAACACCATTGAGGGTCAGAAGGTGAGTGTTGTTATCTACAAGGAGGCTATCTGGTATATGATATGTATCCTAGAGAAAAGCTCTAAAGTTCCTCAAATGGAGTCATTTACTCCAGCAAAAGGAGATACCTATTGGAGGACTAGAGACCTTGCATTGAAATTTTATAACGAGGAGATACAAAGGTCCAAAGAAGCTCAGACAAATTCAATGCAGATCCCAACAATGCATAAGAGCTTAAAAGATGACATGAAGGATTCCTTCTCAATGATGACATTTGTTTGTGGCTTGGACACTGACAAAGAGGTCCAGGAGTTTCAACTAGGCTTGGGTTTTCAATTGCGTAAGCAACATTCTCTTTTCTGGTATGATTTCACAGAATTTCTCGTGCAGTAGATGCTCAGCCAGATAGCAGAGTACCAACTTCAACAAAGGTTCAGGTTTC
This sequence comes from Sequoiadendron giganteum, assembly GCA_007115665.2. Lineage (NCBI taxonomy): Eukaryota > Viridiplantae > Streptophyta > Pinopsida > Cupressales > Cupressaceae > Sequoiadendron > Sequoiadendron giganteum. The sequence goes on from CM021102.1 coordinate 832,686,024, forward strand.
TATCTTTCCTCACTCACATGTTTTTGCATCAGAATCTCGACTTCGTCCAGAGGCATCTAGGGTTGTCCATTTTTGATGAAAATTAGAGGAAGAAGTCAGTTTCCATGTGGACTCCCCTCCTCTCTGCAACATATGATTATTATGCATTTTTGGATTATTTCTGAAATCCGATTTTGCAGGATTTAAGAGGAAACAACACTGTCTTACGATTCAACTCGGACCAAATTGAGTTCATGTAGAACTTCACTCCAAAGTGTGACTAGTTTCTAGGTGAGGACTTCACATTCGTCTGATTGCACGGCTTCACCAGAGAGCCCTTCCAACTTCTAGCATGTGTTAAAGACTACTAGTGCTTGAAGTGTTCCACCAGGTATCAATTATTGACTTCACCTTTTGTAGCAAAAAATCAAAGAAGGGATTTTTCAGCTGCCCATTGAGCTTCAATACCGTAATCATGGCCAAAAGGAAGGCTCATGACTCATTGGAAGCAAAGCTAGCTCATCCGAGGTTGGTATGGATTTGTGATAAGTGGAATTACAACCCTGATGATGACTTGCTGAATGAGTTTGTCAAGGTAACACAAAACCCTCGGTCTTATTGGGAGAAGCATCGGGATCCGGTGTCAGATGTAGATGAATTTATAGTCTACCTAGCTTATATCCCTTCTAAAGGTGGTCGACCTCCCTAGCTCAGATTCTACTATTCAACTGGGCATTATGATAAGGTAAAGCAAATGGGGACTAGTCTTTGCAACAATTTGATTAAAAATTACAATTGGAAGGAAGAGAAGATTAATGATTTTTTCATATATCTTCAGGAGACCCGATACACTAAGGCCCCTTATGATAGCGAGGAGATGGATGACAAGTTCAACAAATTATGGAATGAAGAGCATCCAAATTGCGATGAGAGTGATGATAAAGACTCCATTTCGAAGGAGGCCAAAGGGCAATCAGAAGAAGGAGTGGAACCAGACACAGAAACACAAAATGCCCTGATGCAACAGAAGGGAAGAGTCGTGAAACAACCTAGCAAGGTCTCCTCTAATGTATGGGTAAACATATCATGTGTGAGGTCTTCGTTGACTTACACCTGGACTGAAAGGAGGCCCAAGACAACCCAACCGCAACAATCTAAAACTGTAGTGGTAGAATATTCATCACCAAAAAAGTGGTAGCGCATCGAGGCATCTTCTAGAGAATGTTCGCAGGACCCTGAGGCGAGCCAAGAGCCAACAACAAGCCAAGGATCACAATCATCCACACCGCAGGTAACTTTCACTCACTCTTCTCTTGTTTCACAAACCTTGGTTGCCCTTGTTGTGTCTGCAACACCTCTCATTTCATCAGCTGACCCTTGCCTTTCGGCCTCTACTTCAATGGTCACAGGGGGTTTCACGCAGTTCTCTCATGAGACCCCATTTTCCCTTACTCCTCTACAAACCCTTACACCATTTTCCTTGGCCCATTCTGTGTCCCAAATCATCTCACACTCTGCCTCTACTACCTTCATTGATACATATCCTATCGTCACCATGTCAGAACTGGTCCAGTCCTCCCAGCAGATGGAAACCGCCATGACTCTGCTTCCTTCGAGTCCTCCTATTGGTTAATAGTTTGGGTATCGGAATATGCCTCCTTTCTCTCCTCAAGTAGTTAGTGTTCCAAAGAAGAAGTCACCCGGGACCGCTACTGTTTCGTTCCCTTTCACCCTTCTTCCCAGTGCACCTTTCACAGGTGAAATCATCAGGTGGCCCTCAGAATTCTTATCAGAAGGTGATAAAACTAAGAAGGAATGAGCAATTAGAGCCAAAAATCAAAGAGCTAAAGATTCCAAGAAGTCTGTAGAGCCAAAAGTATAGACTATTTTTAATGAGGCTCAATAGTTGCTACATTTTGCGGCTTTGTACCCGACTATCAGCAAACTGCAAGGAGAGATGCAGCTGGATGACTACAACATGTACACCATGGGGCTCAATTTAAGCATAGCCCGACCTCAAGACAATGTAGAGATCATGGAGGAAACACAACAAGTGGTAACCACCAGCTTTCTTAAGTCTGGTCGCTAGCTAAAGAAGAGGGAAGAAGAGCTGAAAAGCGTCAAGGATAGAATCGATATCTTGCTCGCCAAGGACATATCTAGGGATGTTGAATTTAAGTGCTTATCCCAACAAAAGGAGGAGGAGAAAGTGAAGCTCTGAGAGGAACTTGCGAGGTTCCAATCCCTCGATCCTAACTTGGTCGCTGAGCTAAAGCAAAAGAACCAAGAGTATCAAGACCAGTTGGTAGGGTTGGGGCAAGAAGTGCAACAAAAGGATGAGGAGTTTTATCGCTAGCACGCTCAAATAGAGTGGAAAACATTGCAGAAAGATGCAGATTTTTAAATGCGCTAGGCCAAATTGGAGAATGATATTTAAGAAATGAAGTCTTCCTTGGAGAAGGAAGCAATAAACAAGGAATGAGCCAAGGCTAGCTAGATCACATAATCACAGATCCTGCAGGGACAACTCACCATGGTGAACTAAAAGATTATGGAGTTCACGCATGATATGGAATTAAGGGATGCAAAGATAGTCCTATTAAGAACTCTGCCCAAGCTCCTGTCATTCAATTGGACCTTCTTCAGATATCCCAATAGTTATATGTTTCATACTGTGAAAGAGTGAAGGCCTTCTACCTAACTCTACAACCAATGCTCTAATTTATGGTAGAGGCAACAAGTTTGGGCATGTTATCATGAAAACTAGCAGTGCTCATTCCATGAATAACCCCCCTATGAAACTTGTCTAGTTTCCTAGGTTCGTGATGTTCAAGCACGCAAAATGAGGCAATTTTCAATCCACCTCGAAATGTGTTCCAATGCCTCAGATGGTCAATCTGAGCATCCCTCCATGTCCACCTCACCAAGACCTCTAAAACGAGTATCTTCGCGAGAGTTCATTATGTGTTTTAAGTGAAAACTGCCAAAGGTGCAAAGCTCTGAAAAAAGGGCACCCTGACTCTTTCTATGAAATTTGGCTAAGTGTCAAAAGTGCAAGGGCACACTTTTTCTACGCCCTTGCACTTAAGAGAAAATTAATTTAGGTGTAAAGGCATTGAAAAAGTGTGCCCTTACACATAAATTCCATACTTAGCCATTTTTGTGAAAAGCACACTTTTTGGTTTCAATTACACTTTTCCCAGTTTAATGCCATTTCATGTGCCTTAATTGGTGGTCGACTTTCAGTTCACCATTTTCATTTGCAAGTCACTTAAGAGTGATGTTGGATTCCCCTTTATTCATTTTTAGTTTTGTTCTTCACCACTCTTGGCTTACTGACCATTTTACACTTGCAAATTCGAGTTTTGGGAGATCTTACAAGTTTTCGTTCTAGGTTTTCTTTTGCTCCAGGTATGTCATCGCTTCTTCACCATGTTCTTTATTCATTTGTTCCTTTCTTTTCTTTAAGATAAAAAATGTTTTTGAATACTTCTGGTCTGTAAAAAAAATGCATTTTTGTTTTAGAGTGCTTCATTTCTCCTTGAATCTTGACATGTTGTTCACGTTTTCTCTTCCCAACCATTCGTGTGTTTATTTTCTCTCAAGATTCACATTTCTTTTTCTCCTGCAATCAGGTGTTTCTCTTCTCTTACCATTCACATTTTTCAGGTTCATGGTTAGTGTTTTTGAAACCTTTCTTCATAGACATTTTCATTTTCTCTCTCCTCATTCACGTTTTTCCTTGGCTGCAAAACGTGTTTTTCTCTTCTCTCCTCCACTCACGTTTTTCTTCACATCTTTCATTCGCATTTTTCAGTCTATCAAAGGTTCTTAAAAAAATTATAAAATGTGGAAAATAGATGCCCTCATGATGCCAAGTTACTGATTTTCAACGCCATCACGTCTTTTCTATTTTTTGCAAAATGTTGAAACCCAGAAAAAATGCGCCATTGCATTTCCAAAATGAAATTTCTAAGTTAAAGTGCAATGGCGCACTTTTTCAGCGCCATTGCACCAAGTGACATTTTCCTCAAAGTGCAAGGGCACTGATTTTCAGCGCCCTTACACTTTTCCCTGAAACCAAAAAATTTCACTAAGACAAGAGCGCACTTTTTTGGATTCATTGCACCATTTCCTACACTTGACCAAAACCACTCCCAAACTATCCAATTTTGCTCTGAAATGCTTCTCAACCATTCCTAGCATCATTTTGTGTGCCTCGTCACTTACACCATGCTTTCTCAACATCTCTCCTAGCTTCACGCATCCCAATGTTGCCTTTTGACTAACAAGTTGACTCTTATTCGTAGAGTAGTGATTGATCTCAGATGATAGCTAAGAAACCTCCTTCGTCTTCAAAAGCTAAAGGCAAGATGAAATACAAGTACCAAGGTGTTTACCCACCAACGGTAGTGGTTTCTAAGGTTGAAGAGATCAGAAACATGAAAGTTGGCCATCAAGATCTCCTTGACTTCATGAAAAGAACCGAACAAAAGCCTCTCGAAGACTCTCTGAGAGCTATCGTGCACAGTAATCTTCATCTGGTTTCTTCAATTCCAACTACTGCGCACCACATAGAGTTTTTTCTTGAAGTTTCTTCTCACTATATTCGAGAGAGCAGAAGTGTCATCAATTCTTTTGGACATGAGGTTTTGAGACTAGATCCGGACTTCTTTGACATAGTCTTCAAAATCCCGCAAATGGAGAAGTATGTTGACATCTCGGTATAATCAGCATAGGAGGTTTACAACTCAGATCCAAATAAGGCTAAGTATCTGATCAACAGTGAATGTTTGAAGGAACCTCAGCATACTATTTCCAAATGGCCGAAAGGGCTTCCTCGAGCTGACTTCAAAGAGGACATCAGAGACATGATCATACTTTTGAGCAGGGTGAAAGGATTGCCAAAAACCTCCCATTTCTGTGATTGGATGTATGAATACATTCAAATTATAAGAAGACAAAAAGTTCACATTGACTGGGGTAAACAAATCAGTGATGCAATTCATGAGTAGTTGATTAATGTAACGACTACCTTGAAGTTCTACATGAATTCATATTTGGTATATGTTGCAACTGTGATGAGACAGTTCCCAAGCCTATCAATAAAAGGGAACCGAATTTCTAGACCAATCTATGATTACTTTTACCAGCTGGAATTGAAGGAGAGTCATCATCATTTTAGGAGAGTTACTGACGCTTTCTTTGCACCTCTGCTTTTCAATTTTGATCCAACTCTCGAAAGAAAGAGAGTATGAGATGAGGCTTATAGAGTGGTAAGTAAGGTTGGATGCATATATCTTCAATTCCTAACTTTTACTTACATAAGGGTAGGATGCTATACTGGCTGCCCTTACATGTTGCCCAGATATCCTTCAGACAAGTGGATTTTGATGGAGTTATGCAGACAGCTGATCTTAGTTCACAAAGAGCGTCGAAGGATTCATCAACCTGGTTTTAAGTTTCTAATGATAATCGGTAGATATACCATCAAAAGTGTGCAAAAGGAAAAATCAGTCTATGCTGAGATGCAGATCATGACGATCAGGAACTACAAATATAGACTTGGTTTCGATTATCGAGATGTCAGAAAGAAGCTGAAAAAGGGGCACAAACATGGAAATCACTTTGAAGATATTTGGGCTAATTGCAGAGATGAAGAAGCTATTCATAAGATGGACTGGTGCAGGTTGACTATTCAACAGATCAAAGATCTTGGTGTTACTAACCTACTAGAGGATTTTATAGATCCTGTCGACATCCTAAACACTGCCTATGACAAATAGAAGATCTTCAAGAAACCTTTACCTGCAATTCAATGGTCAAAGAAGGAGAACATTTCCATCAGAGAAAGGTTAGCCCCCATTTTGGCTAACATTGTTGAATGGTTACATAAGCATGGTTTTCAGATGAAATATTTCATAATGGAGTCAGAAGGAGAAGAATCTGGAACACAAGTTAATCTACAACAAGTACCCCGCATCAAAGGCAAATCTACGGTTATTCCTACTTCCTCAAGAAAGGGCCCTAAAATAAAATTCACTATTGGCAAGAAGAATGTTTAAGCCATCCATGAGGAAGGGACTACAAAATCTGAACCATCTTGCTCAAAAGGAAAGAAGCCTATTTTTGAAGAGATAGATTTTGATAATGAAGAAAGTACGAGTGATCAATCCACTGAAGAAGAACATTTAGAAGATGAACACGAGTCTGAAAGTGATCAAGAAAGTGAGAAAGAGGATTAGGAAAATGATCAACAGGAACTCGGGTCCGATGAAGAACAAGCTATGTCTCCACCCGAGCACATAGTTGAAGATTTTCCCGTCATCATCACTTGTAATCTCAAGCGTTCCTCTCACATTTCCTATTATTGACATTCCTCCACCACCTCTTTCCACATCTACCATACCCAATGGACATTTCACTACCCCCCGTACCATCAATCCCGTTAGATGCTCCTTCAATAACGAGTGTTCAAACGGTTGATGTTCCGTCAAGTTCTCCATCATCCATTCCCACCTTGTCTTTTCCATCATATGACCTCAATTCAAAAGCTGAATCTAATAGGTTTATCAGTGACTCTCTACAGAATCAGGTCAATGTGCAGGTTTCTAGAACAGTGGTGACAGATACCTCGCCGATTGTTTCCATACTTGTCCTTCCATTAGAAGTGGCGGTAACAAAAGAATTGACGGTCAACTAGGAATCATTTGCCTCTTCTCCTCCATCGTGGTTGGTATCTCAAGTATCAAAATGAAAGAAGCAGATGATTTCTCCTGAAGAGCTTGATCTTGAAGAAATACCTCCACCAAAGGCCAAGGGTAAAAAGAAAGAAAAAGTATATTTAGGACTCCAGGTTGACAAAGCATATCAAAAATATGCAAAGATTGGCGTTCCACCTCGAGAGGAAGGGGATATTAATATGGAGGATTATATAGTAGCCAGAGTCCAGCTTGGAAAAGTTACTAATGAAAGCGCCGAGACAGATGCGCAAGTAACTTTGAATATATTGGCAGATAGACTGGACAAAATGGAGCAAGCCTGTGATCTATACAAACAAAGGGCAAAGCATTATTCCACTATTGTTAAAAAGCTTGTAGGATCTACAAGTAATGCACAGCCATTGGCAATGGTGAGTCCTGAGGACCCAGCTATCAGAAAAGCTAAAAGGTTTCTCTCCAAAGGAAAAACATTGTATGACTTCATCAACAAAGTTGTAGAACACGGTTCTCAAATCATAATTTCCACTAATGAGAAAGCTACCAAGGTAGCTCAGCTCAAATCAGAGCTGGATAAATAAAAAGTTGTTCTTTCTCAAGAGCTTAAAGAGATGGAAAAATGCCTATCATTTTGGTCACAAATGAAACAGGTAAAGCTCAATAAACTGGTGGAAGCCGGGGTTATTCCCGACAAAGAAAAAAATGTTGAAGTAAGGGAATTTTTGAGGCATCGCATTCAAATGATTAAATCACTTATGGAAGATCTCCACTAGGTTTAGGAAGATGTGGAAGAACATCGGATTATTCTTGAAAGAAGGGTTAAAGAGTTGCCTGGAAAGCTTCTCAAAGAAGACTGCAGAACTATCACAGATCTTCAAAGAAGTTGTCATGGGTCAAATAGAGAGTTCGAACTTTTCAGATGCCTCCATAGATGACCTATGTGATATCAGGCTCACCCTTGATAACCTTAAAATGCATCTTGACAGGTGCAAGAAGGTTATTTCATCCACCAAGAGATGAGTCATGAGGATTCACACCATAGTGGATTATACCATTGGTCTGGATGATAAATTCATGCAGGAGACCAGGAAGAAATATGAAGACTTCCGAGCCTAAGCAACGAACTATGAAGATTCTTGATCTCCTAGTGTTGAATGTTTTGATGCATTCCCATATGCATTTTGTAAATAATTTGCAACATCTTAAATGTCTTTTTGTAAAGTTTCATTACACCAAAGATATGAGACATAACTTCTCAAATAAAAATTACACTTAGTTAGGTTAGGGTTTCCTATTTTTGCTCACTTAATTTCCTAAATTTACTCATCTCTCTTTTCTATATATATGAGAGATCTCTATTGTAATAGTTACCTTTTGATATTTTGCAAGGAAGTGTTGCTCCTTTGAAACAAACATTGAAGCTTTGTATTCAATTTTGTGAATCTAGATCTAATCAATAAAGAAGAGGATTGCATACCAGAATTTGTGTTGGGATCGATTATCTTATGATTTGATTATATCGGTGGTGATTAGTGTATGAGATCTGAAGGGCTTCAAGTAGTTTATGTAAACTTTGTGTTACATCTATTATTTGGATTTGTTTATGTGTGAATGTTTTGGTTGAAAGATCTACAAGACTTTGTGCTTCTAATATGACAAACGATACTTCTACAGATTCAACATCGAAAAAGCTACGGAACGAATTTGTGCCTTTGTAAGCTTTCCTTTTTTCTTTTGTTATTATTATAAATCATATCTAGTATCTCTACGCTTTGCTTTGACAAGATAGAGATATCGGCATTACTATTATTTGTTAAGTTTCATTTATCAGATCTAGGACTTTCCAAATCGTGAAGCATTGTAAACGTCTTCTCTGAAAAAAGAGAGAAGTATGAATGTAACACACCCCCCCCCATTTCATAAGTGTAGTGTACATTTTGTAAGTATTTCGTTAGTTTTACTATAGCTTCTATTAGCAATAAGAAGGGCGCCTCCCCTTTCTGAGAGGAGAGATTATATCTCACATAGCTGTAGCTGAAATCTAGATAGCGTAATCTATTGAAAAGTTGATTACATTATTTTCACCCAACAGGGCAGAGAGGTTCATGAAGCAATCAAGTAGTTCCCTTAGTCCACTGTAGAGAGAGTTTCAAAGGCCAAGAGATTATCAGGGATAACTTTAAGAAACCCCCCCCTCGGCGAAGGTGTAAAATCGTAGCGAATCCTTCCTTTTTTTTGAAAAAAAAAAAAAATTCTTGGCGAATCTATACACATTATTAAAAAAAAATGTAAAATCTTGGCGAATCTTAATGAATAATTGGTAAAAATAATAATCACATTGGCGAATCCTGGCGAATAATCACTAAAAATATTAATTACAATGGCTAATCTCTCCTTTAAAAATTTGCATAGTTGGCGCAGTTCCCCCATATATTTTTGTTTTTTGTAATATTGAAGCAAGGGCCCGGGGGCGGTAGCCACTGGCAGGGTCAAAAGGTAGTGCCCCTTGCGGGGGTCAAGGGGGCAATGCCCCCTCTGGGGTCCGAGGACAGCGGCCCTAGCGCACTCCTGTCGCGATACAGGCAGGGTTGAGGGGCAGAGCCCCTCACCACCAAGCATAAATTCACTATTGAAAATGCATTGGAGCACACATAGATTAAGCATTTTTTTAAAATATCACTTTAAAATTAAGACTAAATGAAAACTGAAAAAGTTACCATCAATTAGCTTTTTAATCGGATGGTTGTGAGTTGATTCTGCGGCCTAATACACATGTGCCTTTTAAAAGGCTTGCTGAGGCCCAAAATTTGTTTTGGGCCTCGACAAGCCTTTTAAAAGGCACATGTGTATTAGGCCGCGAAATCAACTCACAACCATCCGATTAAAAATCTAGTCAATGGCAAGAGATAAAATGCATATTCAAGGCTAAGCCGCTATAGTAACCCTAAAATTAAATAGTATTTTATTATTAGTGGCGATATTACCCCAAAATTGATCGAAGGAATATAATAAAACTGGCGAATATAATTAATATTTTTAATTATGGTATAAACTACTGGCAAATAATTTCCAATGAAACATCGTTTACATGGAAAATTAATCGAGATGAAATTAATTATTTATAAAAACTTGGCGATTCAATCTCCTTTTTAGCTTGCACTATTCGCCATTTTTGGAGGTCTCGATTTCTATTATTTGCCAATTGGCGAAGATTCGCCACTAAATTTTTCCCTGGAGATTATTGGACAAGCTATATATGGTCCCAGACAAAGTCTTAGCAAGCACAGGGGTTGAAGACCGAAAGGTCACTACTAAAATAGCTAACCGGTTCATTCATTTCCACACAACTATCCTTCATGCTAGTGAGTGTGTCAATAAATTGGATCAAACCATGAATAACATGTGGGCTAGGTTCTCCCACCTAATTCAGATGGGCTTACCATCCCCGTTTCTTGAATATGAATCGGTGGCCATGGCGGAGCATATTGCGGAAAAGATCGAAGAGAAGGAACGGGATGCATCTACTTTCCAAAGTTTTAGTCAGCCCCTTGCTGTAGGAGATATTGAGAACGTCACTCATCTGATTGCACAACTTCTTTTTCAACTCGAGTCCTAGGCCGGTATATCGATGAAATTTCCTTACAAAGAAATGATCGATCTGCATGGAGCACAAGAAAGTCTGCACGACATATTGAATCCATCTGAGGCTGAATGGTTGCCTCTACAAACCACCCTCTCTAAGCTCTGATCGTGTTTCCCAATGGATAGGTCTCTGGTGTGCAAACCATAAATTTTTAGGTTCCTCATTTTGTAGGCAAAACACCCCTGATAAGTCACCAAAATCTGTGAATATAAATTTCCCAAGCTCCTTTCGCGTTATTTTATTTTTGCTTAAGTACCAGCCTTGTCCTCCTACTAAAAGAAATATTGGGCTCCTTTCACAAGGCTTAGTCTGAATGTTGCCACTTGTCAATCGAGTGCTCCTCACAAGGTTCCCTTCTCTCACTTTTCAAAATTCATCGCCATGCTTCCACATGGCGACAATTCACACTCTTCGGTGCTTCTTTCAGTTGCTTCTCTTTTGAGGCCCGACCGCATGCCACATAGAATCAATCCGCGCACATTTCTTGGTGACCCCCACCTTCAACAAAATATGCTTAAGAGACCTCCATGTGTCTTCATAGTGTAGGTTTTCATCGCATAAGGGGAAGGATGAACATCAACCCCCGACCGCTTGCTACATAGATCTTCTAAGAGCTTCATCATGCAGGGGGACAAAGCAAGCGACAACCTCACAACAGTTGCCACGTTTTGTAACTATCATCATGAGTGGATGACACATATCGAAACTCTAGGCTATTGGGACCACTACCATCATTCACAGGGGATGCATTTGGCTCTAAGGCGTCCTCGTTCTTGGCTTGAATATTTTCCGTTGCAATGGCCAGGGAAAATCATTGCTAATACATCATTGTGTTGGCAGAACAAGGATAGACAACTGAGAGGGGGGTGAATCAGTTGTGTGGATTTTAAAAATTTACTTAACGCTTTTATAGATTTGATAATTAACAGTGAAAACAAGAATCAAAAACACATAAGAAACACACACAACACCAAGATTTTTGCGTGGAAACCCTGTTAGGGGAAAAACCACGGTGGAGGTTAATCAACAATTATACCCTATTAAAAGTATAATAGAAAGTGAATAAAGAATGCACATGCATTCATGCACACTACCTAGAGCTCAATGCTCAAAGGGAAGGCTCACTGCCTTACATAAGACAATCAGATTAAATCCATCTAATAAGGTTGAACTGAGAAATTAGCTTCTTCATAAGCCTGATGACAGTTTGAGCTAGGCACAAGAACTCTTCACTCTTTGCTCAAAATTCTTCACACTCTGCTTTGCATACAGATGATCTGATCTTTATTCACACATATCTTGCACATACTTCACATAGATACACCGAGAATACTTCAAAATGAGGAAAACAATCATTCGTACATATTTGCTACATGGATTTACATCAACAACTCTGTCGGCCACAAAATAAGGAATAAATGAATTATAAATTGTTGGCCCAATACATGAAGAAATACTAATGAGCACCAAACTAAGTCGGTCACAACATAGTTAGGACCTAAATCAACATTCTTGAATATGCCAATCATTCAAACATTAATTCATAAGGATCAACACGAATGTACCACACTGAACATGAACATGAAAACTCAAACACACAAAGAAAAAATATTTGATCACGAATACACCGATTAACATGAATGTACCACACTGATAAAGCACAATCTAGAAACATCACTAAACATATCAAGAGCATATACAACAACTCAATTCATCAAAATTGCATTTCCTTCTTTTAGAAACACCTGCTACAGTAACAAAATAACTGTAGGAACACAACACTTCATAACTTTCTTCAATCTGAATGCACACCTCTGAAACTTCCAGACAACATGCTACATAGGCTCAGAAACAAACCCATTAATGTGTGCCTTCTAAATATCAACGTACATAACTTTCCATCACTCCGACCTTCACAACTTCATAGATTGTTTGCAACAGATTTATTACAATTTTCTCAATATCCTCGACATATACAACCTTTAGAATCATTAATGCTAATAGTGTTGGCATCAATGAAAACCACATATCAGCAACACAAACACAAAATCCAACAATCTCCCCCTTTGGCATTGATAACAACACATGATGTGAAAAATACCATCAAGCACAACTAGCTCTTCTCCAACAATCTTCTTCTCCTCCTTACATTACTCTTCTCTCATGACTCTTCTCCCCCTTACTTCCTCAAGTGTTTTTCACATTACTCTTCTCCCCCTTTGACATCAATGGAAAAGGTACACATGCTCTAAACCACATATCTTAATCTTCTGACTACTCCCCCTGAGTAGCAACCACCATAACATCAATTCAAAACAAGATCTGATTGCAAGTGTGTGGATTGATGCAAATACTTGCATCTTAGTTCAGATTAGGAAGGGAAATCACCCCCAACTTTCCTCTGAGATACTCAAAAGTATCCTTAGGCAATGGTTTGGTGAATATATCTACAATTTGTTCCTTTGTAGCCACATATTCTAGTCTGACTTCTTTATCACTCACTTTGTCTCTAAAAAAGTGATACTTGATAGATATATGCTTTATCTTTGAATGTAGCATCAGATTCTTGGAAATGTTTGTGGCACTTGAATTATCATAGAATATAGCAATAGGCTCATCATACTCAACTCTGATATCTCTCAGCATGTGCTTCATCAACAAAACTTGAGTAAAATAGTTTGTAGCAACAATATATTCTGCCTCAGCAGTAGATAAGGAAATGGAATTATGCTTTTTACTTAGCCAAGACACCAACTTCTTCCCCAAGAAGAATGCACCACCACTTGTAATTTTCTTGTCATCCACATCTCTTGCCCAATCTACATCTGTAAAGACATTCAAGGTAAGGTCATCGTCCTTAGGATATCATAGCCCAAAATCAACTGTTTCTTTTAGGTATCTAAAAATTATCTTTACTATAGTCACATGTGATTCCTTCGAACCAAATTGATATCTAGCAACCATACATACAACATTCATGATGTATGGTCTGGTCTAAGTCAAATAAAGCAATCCACCAATCATTAACCTATATCTTGTTTGATTAGCCTTAGGAGAATCATCATTTTGTGTCATATTACATCCGGTTACCATGGGTATACCTACAGGATTTGAGTCTTCCATACCAAAAATTTTCGGTAACTCTTTCACATACTTGGACTAAGATATAAAGATTCCATCATCTAGCTGAGTAATTTGTAATCCAAAAAATAATTTCAGCTCTCCAATCATTGACATTTCAAACTCACTTTTCATTTGATCAGCAAACTTCATACATAATTCATCATCTCCTCCAAAAATAATGTCATCAACAAAGACTTCAATAATCAACTCTTTATCCTGATCCATCTTGAAATACAAATTGTTGTCAGCAGTACCTTTATTGAATCCAAGCTTCAACAAGTATTTATCCAATCTAGCATACCAAGCTCTAAGGGCTTGTTTGAGTCCATAAAGTGCTTTCTTCAGTCGGCATACCTTGTCGTTTTCATTAGTCAGTTGAAATCCATCTTGTTGCTCAATACACACCTCTTCTTCTAGTTCACCATTTAGAAATGCTGACTTTACATCCATTTGATATACTTTGTAGTTGTTGAAAGTAGCATAAGCAAGAAATAATCTTATAGCTTCAATTCTAGCAATAGGGGTAAAGGTTTCTTCAAAATCAATACCTTCCATTTGTGAGTACCTTTTACATACCGGTCTTGCTTTATTCCTGATCACTTCACCTTGTTCATTCAACTTATTCTGAAAGACCCATTTGGTTGCAATCATGTTCTTATCCTAAGGTCTGGGAACAAGAAACAATGTATCATTTTTCTCTATCTACATTAGTTCTTCCTTCATTGCTTCCATACAATATTCATCTTTACATTTTTCATTGACATTGCTAGGTTAAGTCTCAAAAATTAGGCAATACTCTTCAGCAATTCTTCTTCTAGTCTGCACATCTTTGTTCTTGTCTCCTATAATCTGATTTTCAAAATGATTTAAATTTACATACCTTGGGACTTTAGGATTCTCTCTAACTTCTGGTTCTTCTGTTCTTTCTTCTACACTTCCATTAGCTTTACCTTTTGAACTTTCTTGATTCATTGAAACAATTTGAACTTGACTTAGTGTTTGAGAATTCTTTCCTTTATCAACACTTTCATGTTGGTCATCTAAGTCATATCCACAGTACCTAGATGATCTTTCAATACCCTCATCAACTTTGATATTTACACTTTCAACCATCTTCCTCAATCTTTTATTGTAGCACAGGTAGGCTTTGCTCTTAGTAGAGTAAACCAAAAAGATTCCTTCATCACTTCTAGCATCAAACTTGCCAATATCTTCATCTCTCTTGATATAACATCTACTTCCAAATATTTTGAAATATTTCACAGTAGGCTTATAACCAAACCACAACTTAAAGGGATTCTTACCAGAATTACCATTGACATTTACCCGGTTGATAGTATATACTGCAGTTCTTACAACTTCTCTCCAATAGATATGAGGAACATTACCTTCCAACATCATAGTTCTGGCAGCATCTAGAATTGTTTTGTTCTTTCTCTCAACAACTCCATTTTGTTGAGGAGTCTGGGGAGAAAATAATTGTCTTATGATTCCATGTTCTTCACAAAATGAATTGAACTCCCCAGAAGTGAATTCACCACCTTTGTCTGATCTCAAGCATTTGATCTTCAAACATGTCTCATTCTCTACCATAGCTTTGAAGCTTTTGAATTTCTCTAATGCTTCATGTTTTTCTCTTAATAAAGTACCTTTCTCCTTGTAGACTTCTGATTCTAGATGGACCACATAGATCAATATGTACCAAATCCAGTATTCCATTGAAATGATGTTGTTTGCTCCAAAATGAAATTCTTGTTTGCTTTCCCATCTGACGTTCCTTGCATTTAGTGTTAGTAGGCCTCACTAACTTAGGTAGATCTCTGACTGCTTGAGTGGAGCTTACTTTGAAAATTCAAAATTCACATGAAATAATCTCCTATGCCATAACTAGCTTACATCAACTTGAGCAATTAAACAACTTTCACTAGCAGCACTTAAGTGAAAAATGTTACCTCTTGTTTTTGTACCTGAAGCAATTACATTCCCAAATTTTCCCAAAATCTTGTATTTTCTATCTTTGAACTGAAGATTGTATCCCTTGTCAACCATCTTTCCAACACTCAAAAAATTATGCTTCAATCCTTCAACATAAAGGGCATCATCAATATTATATTTACCACCAAGAGAAATAGTGCCTTTGCCACAAATCACACCAACATTGTTATTTCCAAACCTTACAACACCACCATCATATTTTTCCAGGCTTATGAACTTGCTTTTGTCACCAATCATATGATGTGAGCATCCACTGCCAATCACCCACTCATCATTTTCATCAATTCTGGCTACAAGAGCTTTCTCAATATTGTTATTACTGGTAGATTCAGTGGACACCAGACCATTTTCCTTGCTAGAAATGAATACCCATTCTTCCTCATTTCCAGTTTCTTTATTAGATTCGTCATCAGTAACACCTTCTTTAGCATAATAACATTTCTTTTGAAATCTAGACTTGTGAGGTTTGTACTTAGAAACTCTTTCAGGACACCTTGATGCAAAATGACCTATCTTACTGCAAGAGAAACATTTAATAGGCAGTTTTCCTTTGTACTTACCTTGTCCTCTAGCTTCTCTTTTCACAATCAATGCTTCCAGCTCTTCTAGCTCTCTTTCTTCATCTTCAATCAGTTTCATTTCATCTTCATACTTGAATGCTTTTCTTGAGCTTTCTCTTGGATCATATCTTTGTTGGATTTTTTTGGATATAGTAGCTTTGAATGCAAATTATATCTTAGGAGAAGATTCACCAAATTCACTCAACTCAAAGGCAGAAAGCTTACCAATCAACATATCTCTTGTCACATTAGTTACTATCCTGAGTTATTCAATAGCATGATCTCTTGTTTTGTAAGAAGCATTCATAGATTTGAGTATTTTAGCCACAATCTCATCTTCTTCCAAGGTTCCACCAATACATCTAATACCCATCACAAGTTCATTTACTTTTTTCATGAAAGAAAAGATGTTTTCATCTTCTCTCATCTTCATGTTCTCCCACTTGCCTTTTAGACTTTATAGCTTAGCAATTTTCACTTGTGCATCTCTTTCATACAATATTTCCAACTTCTTTCAGATCTCATCTGTTGTCTTCAGACCTATCACATTTGTCATCTTTGAAACTGTCAAAGCACTCAATAATGCTTCCACAAACCTGATATTAATTTTAGCTTCTTTGATCTCATCAGCAATAGAGGGACCATTCTAAGGAATAACATATCTTTCCTTTGTAATATTCTAGAAAGGTTCACCAATGCACTTCAAATGACACTCAATTCTGACCTTCCACAGAGTGTAGTTTGTACCATCAAATTTGGGACTATCCTTCTTGTATGATGCCATCTCACCTCAAGCTGTTAGACTTTTTCAAAGGAACCAACTCTGATACCAATTGTTGGCAAAACATGGATATACAACTGAGAAGGGTGGTGAATCAGTTGTGCAAATTTTAAAACTTTACTTAACCCTTTTATAGATCTGATAATTAACAGTGAAAACAAGAATTAAAAACACACACAACACCAAGATTTTTGTGTGGAAACCCTATTAGGGGAAAAACCACGGTGGAGGTTAATCCACAATTATACCTTGTTAAAAGTATAATAGAAAGTGAATAGAGAATGCACATGCATTTAGGCACACTACCTAGAGCTCACTGCTCAAAGGAAAGGATCACTACCTTACATAAGACAATTAGATTAAATCCATCTGATAAGGTTGAACTGAGAAATTAGCTTCTTCATAAGCTTGATGACAGTTTTGGTTAGGCACAAGAATACTTTACTCTTTGCTCAAACTTATTCACACTCTTCTCTACATTCAGATGATCTGATCTTTATTCACACATATCTTGCACATACTTTGCATATATACATCGAACATACATCAAAATGAGGAAAAAAATCGTTCTTATATATCCACTACATGGATTTACATCAACAACTCTATTGGCCACAAAATAAGGAATAAATGAATTACAAATTGTCGACCCAATGCATGAACAAATCTTAATGTGCACCAACCTAAGTCGATCACAACATAGTTAGGACCTAAATCAACATCCTCGAATATGCCAATCATTCAAACATTAATTTATAAGGATCTGCAACACGCTACCACCATCATGTTGGCCAAGAACATAAAAACTCCAAACACAAAAAGAAAAAAAATATTTGATCATGAACACACTTATCAACGCGGACGTACCAAATTGATAGAGAATGATCTAGAAACATCACTGAACATCTCAGGAGCATACGCAACAACTCAATTCATCAGAATTGCATTTCCTTCTTTCAGAAACACCTGCTATAGTAACAGAATAATTGTAGGAACACAACACTTCATAACTTTCTTCAATATTGATGCACACCTCTGAAACTTCTGGACAACATGCTAGATAGGCTCAACAACAAACCCATTAATGCACACCTTCTTAATATCAACGTACAAAACTTTCCATCACTTTGACCTTCACAGGTTCACAAACCATCTGCAACATATTTATTACAATTTTCTCAATATCCTCAACATATACAACCTTTAGAATCATTAATGCTAATACTGTTGACATTAATGATAACCACAAAATCCAACACATTTCCCATGATCGGAGGATCTTCTCTGTTACTGGATCACCAAGTTTGGATTTTATTATAAATATTGCTTCTTCTTTCGAAGCAAGGGTTGAGATTTTGATAGAAAAATTGATAAAAGAACCAGGCCTTCATTGCTTTTAGATCATTGTAAAGACTTAAAAATTGTGCCATTGTTCGGCCTTTCTATTTTCTTAAATATTTTTGATAAAGTTTTACTATGCCATCATGGTGTTGAATGTTTCATTTGCAGAACTTCTATAAATTTAATGCCAGTTTTCTAGTTTAGATCATGTCTTTGACTCCTATTTTCAGTAAATGTGCATAAATATTATTTTATGTCATTAGGTGAATCATTTAGACTTCTATCTTTATTTTTTGTCATTCTAAGACATAGCAGATTGTTGAACAAACCCTTAGATCGCATCTACAAGATAGATCTATCGTGCCTTACATCTAAATCTTGGCGCATCGCCCTAGTTAGATCCTTTTATTTTATATTTGCTTCCTTTTTTCCATTCAAAACCCTAGTTATAGAAGAAGCCGACTTCTTTAAAATCTGGAGGTTACTCAATTTAGCGCAATAGGTCCCCCTTTTAACTGAGTTTCCCATAAAGGGTTGTTACCTTGTCAAATTTTTGCATCAACAGACAACAAAAGAGAAATTGTTAATAAAGATAATAAAGAACAATTGTTATCCATTAATGTAGAAGAACTTGGAAAAGTATTGGGGTTTACAACCGAAGAATTGGAAAACATCCACATTGACCTAGAAAATCTTGCTAATGATTATGAAGAAGTGGATGAAAGAGAAAAAATCTTTCATAAATAAAATGGTTCTAGAGAACATACAAGTTAGAAACAAATTGAAAGGTAATCATAAGCCTCCTTATGATTTTGATATTTTTAGACCATGGATTCAGGATACTATTTCCATGCTAGCATTTTACCTTGGACTGGATAGTAATTGGGAAGTGGGTGCAAGCCTCCTTGAAATGGTATATAATATCCATTATGGTGTTCCACATGTCAAATATAACTTTATTGAGCACATTGTATAATCCATACATAAACATTTTTTAATGATTAAAGGATGTTCCACCAATACATTTAGGTTCACAACCTACTTGTGCTATTTTTTTTCTATTCAAATTTAGAGGAATGTTTTAGACCAACAAGCTTCAGATCAACCCTATAGTAATTCTCAGGAAAATAAAATTTCTTCAGTATATGATTAGACCACTAAGATAAGGATGCATGATTCTTGAAGGAACTACATTCATTTTGTAGACTACTTTTTGGCTCCATTGCATCAAGCAATTACAAATACTCCAATGCCTAGATTACCTGTCATGTAGAAATTGCATTCAACTAGGAAAATAAATACAATTGGCTGATTGGTACTTAATGGAAGAATATACTGTGCTAAGATTTTATGGATCGGGAGTAGAGCCATACAAACTTCCAATACATGTGACAAAAAGGGTTTTTGCATTGGAATATGTAAGGCATATGCAAAGTGCTGATGAACTATACTTTGTTAATTAGCATAAGAAGACCTTATTTCCTTCTTTACCTCTTTCATGTGGAGGGTTCACATTTGAGAGAAAAGAATTTAGTGTGGCACATGATCTTTTTAAGTTTTTTAATTTTGATGTTGTATGTCACTAGCACTATGATCCATGTGACACCATTAAATCAATGATTGTGGCCAATAGGAATACTGCAACTAGAATTCAACATCAAAGTAAACCCTTGCTTGAAAACTTGAGAAACAAGGATTCTTGGGATGAGGTCAAAATAGCAATGGAGAAAAGTGCTACTAAGAAAGGTATTTCTTTTGAACAATTGTTAGCAAAAATTATGGCATTGCATTGAAAGAAAATTAGGAGGTACAACAATTTTTATGAAAAAAGTGATAAACCATATAGTAGAGTAAAAATGCCAGATTCTCTAGAGAAGGAAGTTAGAGATAAAACCTGGTCACGGTAAAAAATTACTGCCTTTTGGTCTATGAGGAAGAAGCTAGGTGACACAATAGCTCCTGCAAACTATGGAGATAATGAAGAATATCGTGAGTTTAGCAAATTGTGGAATATAGAGCATCCCAATGATCATGAAGATCAAGAAACCTACAATGAATCTAATTATGGTATAGAAGAACAAAACTATACCAATTTTAAATCTAGTTTAAGTGAGGCCACAAAAGAATCATATACTTCAGGAGCAACCATAGCTAAAAAAATGGGTTTTGAAGGTGATCCTTTAGGGTCCCAAAGACAAGGTCCTTGGATAGTAACAGATGTAGAGCATATAAAACCAATTTATAAATCTATACTTGGAGGTGAAAAAGTATACCAAGGGCATACAAGTAGAGCCGAAACAATTTAATTTGTTAGAGCTTCAAATCCTCATCCTCGTGGGCGTATACAATCACAACTAGGACATGCCCATGGTTGAGAGCTTAGTGCAACTGGCATTGGAACTCATGGTGATGGAACTCGTGGTGATGGTATGGGTAGTAGTACTAGTAGTGGTCAACATGTGCTACAACAACAAATGAGGCATATGAAACAAAATATCTGGGATGAAATAATGCAAATGATTGATCATTTGTGTGACATGTTTCAATTCATTAATGCTATCAAACTACATTATAAGAAGCTCAACAAATATTTAGTCAAAAACAAAAATGTGTTGGCATTAGAGAAATTTGCAAATCAAGTTCAACAAATAGTCTACAAAGCCAGTGACAATGATTTGAAATCAAAAGGGATTAATAATTGGATTTCTACCTCAATGATGTTGTCATCTATCATTAAAACGTGTTTGAGAATGCGTGAAACAAAAGAATATGTGCATCTGGCTACAAACATGATGAAGAATCTGGATGAAAAGGTAAGGAACTTCACAAAGCTTGGTTTGCCAGAGGATTTTGACACAAATGAGTGATTCATTGGAAAGGATGATTTTAGAAAGAAGATGGAGGGTGCAAGGAAGATATATTTGGACTAGTTTCTTTAGAACCTAGATGTGGCGAACTATTTGGATTCCATCAAACCATCAATAACCTTGAATGAAAAATTGACTGAAGAATTCAAGACAAGTTCCAATTTGAATCATGATTTTTTAACAAATCTAGAAATCAAACAACATAAGTTAAACAAATGACAATTCCAACACCTGAACAATGGAAGTTGCTAGAAAAGGTGATACAGTAATTTGAATATATTTGATAATATGAGTTTCCAAGTTCCCACTCAGATTTGTGCAAAGTTGTCTTTGAGCAAGATTTTGCATTGCCAACGCCTCTATGTATTCCTTCATATGAAAATCAATAAAAAAACTCGAATTCACTAATGTGTTGATGTTCAATTGTTTGTATTATTTATTTTATCATTTGAAAAAAAAAGGTATGGTTTCAACTACTAGATACACATTAAACGATTGATGATGTTCATTGTTGTATATGCTACTACTGTTAATATTTTATTAAGAATTGAGTTGAGTGGTGAATCACTAGTGGTGGAACCCTCAAAATGGCTTGTTCCACTGATCTAATATGCCTTACTTTGGAAGCTTTTGGGGTTTAGGGTCTTATGTTAGGGGTGGGTTTTTATTTATTATATTTTCCCCTTATCTAAACCCTCATTTTTTGGTCTAATCATTTGTTGACCTATTATGGCTGGTTCCAAGTCATCTCAGTTATATCTTATGCCTTTGGGTTCATTTTGTTACTAACCCCTTGTGGTTAGAGTTCCCCCTTTACCCATTGCTCATATTTCCTTCATTACTTTGGTCTGGGGATTCAATTATTTTGTAAGGTTGATGATTCGGCCTTTACATCCTTTGCGTAAAACATTCTTAAGTTTTTAAGCCCCTTAGCCCTGGTCCTACATTCTTCTTGGGCGGTCCCTCTTTCAAAACAAACTTTATGCATATGCATATTTCTGCCACTTAAGTTCTTGTATCGCTCATCGCCAAAATCCTTCAACCCATCAGGTTCATTACTGTGATGATTGATGAGCCTTGATTTTCTCTTGTATCACGCATCGCAGAAGGTGTTTGGTCTCCATGTATCATTTCCATAATGAGCAATATGCTTGTTTCCTTTCATATCGCTTATCGTTGAAGATCTTTCGTTCTTTGGTTCCACTTTAGTGAAGCACAATGAACACAAGTTTCTCCTTTATATCATGCCATTATATAAAAAAATCGTTGTTTATTTCGATTACTGTGATGAGCAATATGAAGGTAACGAACGATGAATTGTGATCTTGCCACATGTCTGCATCTAACGGTTCTAGTGTTATTCCAGAGGTTTCAATTCGCAAGTATAGTGCTTCAGAGATTTACTTCTGGAATGCAACTACAGTCGTCTATAAAAAATTCATCAAACAATGGGCTGTGATCTTGCCATGTGTCTGCATCTGGTGCCATTGCTTGTTTTTTTTGTCGTCAAAAGAATTCTCATTTCCAAATCAACTATGGTGATAAGCGATGGACTAAGGCTATATCTTTGTATGGTTGGGTTTCTCTCTTCGCTGAAGTGAAAGTGTATCTTTGTAACACTTTGACGACAAGTGATGGAGAATATAATGAGGAATATTCCTTCCATTAGAGGTTTTGTTGCTCATCACCAAAGTATGGACTTAACTTCAAAGCATTATTGTGATGAGTGATGGGGTTCTAAAGGGTTAATGAACATGTGATTATGGGTGGCTACGTGGAAACTCCCTAGGGTATCATCATTTTTTTTAAACACACTTGGGAAAGCATAAAGTGATGGTCGAGGAGAACCGTACATCATGTTTTTAATCAAAGAAGATCAACAGTTGGAGTTTAAAATTGAAGGACAACTTCTTAGTTCACTCGTACGAGCTATCTATCAAACATTAATGGAGAAGACACTCCAATTCTGAGTCATAAAGAGGGTTGTTGATCACTTTTCTTCCATAATTGCAATCCTCAAGAGCTAAAGAACCGGTTAAGTGAAGAGAAGAAGAAGGTGGAGCTCTAGGCAAAGAAAATTTCAAAGAACAAGCTGCTAATTTTACTAGGTAAGTTGAATTCTATACCTTTGTGAGTAATTTGTAGCACTGGGTAATTGAGAAAGTGAGTACATAGCTAGGGTTTGTTATTTAGGGTTATTGCTCTCTTATTAGTAAGGGAATTGCAATCGTTATACATAGGGTTTAGGGGTAAAGGAGTGAATTTTGTTTGAAATTGAGTCTAAACCATGTGAACTCAAAGAATAGAATTGTAATTCATAGATATTTTGGAACCCTAGTTTTATTGAGTTGTAACAATGAGTGATCCTGGTGAATCCTCCACCAAACGATAAAAAAAAACTGCCTAGAAAAGGATTAAAATGCCTAAGCTTCAAGATGATAAACCTAAGCCTAAAACACGGCCTGAAAAAACAGCAAAGACGAGAGTTGTTAAAAGGCCTAAGCCTCAAGATGATAAGCCTAAGCTTGACACACCTAAAAAACTTGCAAAGAAGAGAGTTGTTAAGAAAGATTACCCTCGTTTCATGAAAGAGGCCCCTAAGGACCCGACTACAGAGGTTAAGCCAGTTGGAAAGAGAAAGAATGGTGAGGGCGCATTGATAGCTCATTTTCAGAATTTAGCTACTAGGATTGGTGATGTGGTGCTACCGTAGAGTGGTTGGGATATGTTTATATATGCTTTCAAGAGGAGGTTTTCTAGTCATCCCATCTTTTAGTTATGGACTTGTGACATTGGAAAATTGGTGTGCCCCAATGTGTTTGTGGAGGTAGACCTGATGCTTGAATTGGCTAGGTGCTATGATTCAATTGACAGGACAATCAAAAGGTTTCCATATTTTCTTCCTATGTTGGAAATTTTAGGGAGTCGAATAATCGAAGTTTTTAACTTGAATCAATCTGCTTCTAAATCCATTAAGTTTCGTGCACTATATAATGAATATGAGAAAAATAGGTTTGCATATAGAAAGAAAGTTTTGCCAAGGTATATGAGACATGATCTAAAGAAGAATGGTGTACCTTTCAGTCCTCTAGAGTTAGAACCATTTGATTGTAACGATTTGACTATTTCAAAATTACAGACTATGCATTATGTCAGGTCCTGCACAAGAATTTTGACATAAAAATAGATGTTGCTTTGATGGTTTTAGCAATCGATATTCAGATAAGTAAAAAAATAGGGTTTGGGATTATGCTTCCTATATTGTTGAACACTTGCATGAGGATTTAATTAAGTTGAAAGATGCAACCCCTCCATTGTCATGCATACACTATTCTTTGTTGATGCATATGCTACTGTGGAAAGGCAGAATGGTGTTTAGAAAATTCATGAAATTGAGAGAAAGGGATAACACGGATAATGTGTTTCCTATGAAAATGTGGCCCCATATCTGGGATGTGCACTGTTCTCAATCTGATTATGCTATGTTTTGCAATGTTTTCAAG
Organism: Sequoiadendron giganteum; assembly: GCA_007115665.2. Classification (NCBI taxonomy): domain Eukaryota; kingdom Viridiplantae; phylum Streptophyta; class Pinopsida; order Cupressales; family Cupressaceae; genus Sequoiadendron; species Sequoiadendron giganteum. Next base: position 832,710,535 of record CM021102.1, read on the forward strand.
TTTTTGCTACCAGTGCAGTTGGGCCTAAAGCCTGTTTACAGAATCTCAAAAGGTGTGAAATAAATATTGAGGCCTCTAGAGTATGAGGAGGGCACTGCACAAAAATTCAATTGGGGGGATTGGTACCTTCATTATAACTATACTGTAATCATAATTTATGGATCCCCAATGCCACCCCACAAGCTACCTATATATGTCAGACCGACAAGCCTTCATGGAGATAATGTGGCAACTTGATGCCATGGATAAGGCACATTTTAGAAAATCAAGGAAGGCATCCCTGGTAAACCCTTATTGTGGTTTTGCCTATTTCACTTGCACTTCAAAGGAAGGAATTGGGAGGTTTAGCTCTATATTAAACAATCTTAAAATGAAACAACATATTATAAGGTTTTGTGACCCTGAAGGGGTTATTAATGTTGAGAGAAGAGCTAGAGGATTATTAGGGAGACATCATCAATTCCTCTATCAAGAGGATGTGATCAGAAACCTGTCTTCTAATGAGGAAGTTGCAAAAAAAAAAGTACATTGAAGAAAATTTATGCAATTGAGGAGATGTTAAAAGAAAATCCTTTCTACGTTAGTCCTTACTCTGAGGTAGAGGACAAATTTAAGCAAGAAAATTGATTCTTGGAGATTTTGAAGACAAAATTTTATTTGAAAAGGTTAAGCAAGCTAAAATAAGGGCCATGGTGGCTAGACAATATCATGAAGCACAAATAAGGAGCTAGCCGGCTCAATATTATACTCAATGCATTGAAGTGCAAGCTAAGGAGACATGCAAATAGCCCACAGTCACCCCATTGGTGAGTTATTCTGAAACACAACAAGGATGTGAAGGATATGCACCTAAGGGATATGTAGAATGCATCCCAGTGGAGGAGGAAGTGGATCAGATATTCCCATCTCATGTTAAAGAAGATGCTTTGAATAATGATGTTCCTCCCAACAAAATTATAAAATGGGAGTATAACGAAGCCGAGGATGATGATGTCAGGATAAAGGCTTGTAATGATTTCATGTGTGATGATGCTTTTGTTCAAACAAAATAATTCAAAGATTTTGTTATCCATTTGAAAGGCTATGATATAAAAAATAGAATAGAAGAGGCAAAAGGAAAGGTTGACCCTTCTTTGCAAGATGAAGCCAAGGAGAAGGAAGGCAAAATAATGCAAGAAATTGTTGCTATGTCACCACAAGGTGCAAGAGCCCTAGTCAAAGGAAGTGGGATTCTACTCTTGCCTAGATGGGAACTATCATCAACCATTGCATTATATGCAATCAAGAAAGATCCAGATGCCTCCATCTCTAAGGAGATTTTTTATAACAAATTTTTTGGCTCAGGCTTTAGTCCTAAGTTACATACACTTGCTATTTGTTCTATGGCACAAAATACTGGGAAGCCTAAAGTGATAAAGTCTGTGGAGAAAGAGATTGGATTTGTGGTTGCTAAAAGGGCTACTGAAATGTTAGCTATTGTAGCTGCACAATTGATAATGCATGTTGCCATGTTGAGTGTAGACACTGCCCATATCACAAAAGCTAATTATAAAAACTTGTTGGATAAGTACAATAAAATAATGGATGAGAAAAAAAAGGTACTTTCCACTACTTCCAGTACATATAGGGGTTTTCCCTCTCCAACAAGTTCTACTTCATATTTGTCAGCACAAGATAGAGAAACCTTGTCATTGAGAATTTGGAGCTTGAGGCAGGAAGTGCAAGTAGAGAAAGAAAACACAAAGAAATCCAAAATGGAGACAAAAAAAGTGGCTAATGATATTTTGATGATGTGTTAAAACATAGAGTAACAAAATTGCTAAATAAATTTGATAATGTGTGGGATGCCTACAAAAATATTCATGAGCCAAATGTGAAATACTTGCAAGTTTAGGAAGAATTCCAAATTGAGTGGAATAAGTGGAGTGCTAGGGCGGGAACATTGAAATAAATGATGCATCAAATGCAGGAAGACCCTGAAGCTCCCACCAACATTCCTGATTTATTGAAGGCCATTGATTTAGTAAATGAAATCACAAATTTTCATAGAAAGCTAGGAATGCATCTCTAGAATAAATTGAGAATGTTTAGAGAAATGGAAGGGCATTGTATTCCCAAGATATTAAATGATAAGGGTGAATTAAAGGAGTTTTCCAAATGAGAGCAAGATTTGGGAAAACTGCTTCCTCATTCTACGTTGATGCTAAGTGTTGTTGATTATTCTATGTTGAATCTTAACATAGATAATATGATAGAAATAGAGATGAGGATGGAAACATTTGTCAAAGAGGCCAGGGTGCTAATTGATGCAAGGTACAACTAGCATAACACAAAAGTACAAAATTTTCTAGATATGTAATGGCTAACTAAGGAGGATTACAACACATGGCTTGAAAAATTTACAAATTAACCCTATGTTGAAGTATTGTAAAACGTTGTATCTTCTCAATAATGAACATTGATGATAAGTGTGGTAATGTAGATTAGGAAATACAATTTTGGGTCTTAAGTTTGCAAATATGGTGAGTAACGAATGGGAGAAATACAATGCATAGCTTGGAAACAATACAAATTAGGCTTTTGCTAAAGTATGGATAAAATATTATTTTCTCCCTAGTTTAAATTTGGTGACAAGGATGCAGATGTAGAAGATCTTTTGTCTCTTCTTCTTTTCTACACTTTATGCTTTTCTCTCTTTTATGTTTGGCATACGTGGATACAATTTTGGAGCACGTGGATATTGATACATCAACTTGAATATGCCTTTTGGAAGGAAAAATATGGTCTCCATCGACAAATGAAAATGGTTTTTGTCTCATGTAACATTTCCCTCCATTTGGAAATGAAAATATAATTGAAAAGGGAATGTATTTTGTATCGGTCCAATTGAGAAGGGACATTTGTACTTTCTAACCTGAAGTTTTTTTTTCTCTTTCATTTCTATAAGAAGGAATTCAAGGCTAGAAGTACTGGTTCGTTGTTTTGTATTGATCACAAAGAATTTTGTAAAGGGAATACATAGAACATTTTAGAGTTTTATCTTAGGTTTTGATTCAATTAGTCTGCATATGTAATTTTGATAACAATATTAGCAATTGAATACAAAATGGTTCAAATTCAAAACCATTTCTCTCCTATGTACTTATTTCATTAATTATGAATAACATGATCAAGGATTATCTTATTTATCAAAGATTGTGTGAATGACAATACAATAGGAACTTATAAGTAGTGTGATAAGTGTTATTCTTTAAAAATGATGCAGAATCACATATTAAATTCAATACCATGGAATACAATATAAAATATCACAATTTCATGGAATATATTATAAAATATCGTCAACTATAGTTTGGAATATGATTCGTGAAGTGCAATATAAAATAAAACATCATAAAGTGCAATCATTCACAATTTCATGGAATAAAATATAAAATATCATCAACTATAGTTTGGAACAATAGAAATTGATTCATGATGTGAAATATAAATACCTGAAAGTTGCTAATTCAATTCCATTTCCCAAATGGAGTCAAGGTCTTGAAATTGATGTTCAACTTGAGATAAACTAAAAGAGTCATCTTGATTATGAGTCTGGTCTTCATTTTCTTCGGCCTGCGTCTCAAATTCAACATTCATTGTGTCACTATCATTTGTCCTATTGACAATGCCACTGCCACCATTACCAATGTTTGGAATTGGAGTGGTGCACAACCGTCCTCTTTCACATATGGACCTCCAGATTGTGAGTGCCTTTCAAAAGGAAAATTTGTGACATTATACACAGTTCCTTTCATCTTCAACCAATTTTCCAAATTCTTTTCTGGTTTGTTTATTAACTTTGATTTCAAAAATGCCAATGAACTGAAAACTCTCTCATCCTCCACCAACCTCAATATCATTGTTTGACATAAATCAATAAGTTTGAAATATTCTAATATCAAATCACACAATATTTCACTATGACCTAAGTTTTTCCAAACCTTTGGTATTGATCTCTGTTCATAGGACTTCTCCATACCCATGAATTGAGACTAGTCCATCATACTTCTTACAAAATTCGTACATTGTTGTCTAAGCTTATCTACATTTATAATTCCTTCTATTGTCTACTCATTGTATGTTACACTTTTTGAAAAGTGATCGATCAAGATATTTACTTTATCATGAAACATTTTGGGCTATATTTGTTTACCCAAAATTGAGGATATATAGTACCCATGGATTCAAGTATTCCTTGTCAAGGGAATCTATCATAAATCTCTTGGGAAAGACATTTTGCAATTTCCTTCAAATTATCACTAACAAATTTAACAATGTCATTAAAATATTCCTTTCTAACAAGCACTTCTTTGCTAGAGTGTTAGGTTGTCATACAATGGTACATTTCTATCTCAAATCCGCATACACAGATACATAAGTTCCTACTTGTATATATTAAATTGTAAATAATTATTAGGCTTATTCAAATTAATAATTCTTTGCCAGATGAAATAATTTGGGCTTTCAGAAGTTAGATCTAGATATAGATGATTGAGGGCCATGCATGCATGTCTACATAGTTTGGAATAATCATAAATATACATAGTTTTGTCTTGGGCTTTCTTCACAATCTATTGTTCATTTTATACAACATGGGAAGAAGACTGGCTAAAGTCAAGAGTGTCTCTATATTTCTTAACTTATGTAAGAGGTTAGGAGCTTTTTCTACTATGTTGTGATGCTCATACATTACTCCAATCAAGGATTGATATTCTAAAAGAACTTGTTGTGCTGGTCCATGTAGGGAGATCCATATGGTATCAACATCCTTGAGAAGATTTTTTCTTGTTGTTATTCCCTCAACAAAAGTTTGAAAATTTGTGAAATGTTTGGGACTTCAGAAAAAGTATGTGTAGAGCTCGTAGCCTAGATTTTCAACTTTTGATACTGTAGGAAACTTTCTTACAATTTTGAATGCTAAATTCACTCTGTGGGTCATGCAGTGAATGTCAAGCATGTATGGTGCATAAGTAGTTTTTAACTTTCTGCAAACACCACTCTTATGACCTTGCATCACTGCAGCTCCATCAGCTCCTACACACACTAATTTTTTTTGCAATTGTCAATACATTCATACCTGCAATTTCATTCAAAGATTTCTTGACTAGTTCAAATAGATTTTGTGATGTTGAACAGTCCTTCATTTCATGAACACATAGAAGATGAGCTTTGTGGACATGTTTTTTTACAGTATACACATGCATAAAAACTCAAGAAGTATTATCTACTGCAGTAACTTCATCTAAAGATAATGCAATGAAGTTAGACTCTTTTACTTTCTCCTTTAAATCTTGCTTTTCCATTGCAACAAGATAGTTTTCCCATTCCCATCCAACGTTTACTAACCAATGTGAGCTAGGAAAGTGAGAAACACCCAAAAGAGATAATAAATTGGAATATTTTGGGTAGTCTATCATAGGATGGCCTCTTGACAAAATAAGAAAAACAACACTCATTTGAACAGTTTTTCATAGATTTTCTCCAATTTCTTTTCCAAATTGAGCCTCAATTGTACTTCGACATGAAGAAAGCTTCAACATTCTTTGATTATGCTCTTCATATTTTGTGGTATACTTAACATGAAGAAATTCTTCCTTTGATTTCCATCGTATGACTAATTGTTCATTTTTGTCTATGATTTGTTTTTCATAAACTTTACTGATATGTTTTTCTATAGTGTCAAGCTTTAGCTGCAACTTCTTGTCTCTTTTACATTTCCAACTATAAATCATACACATGCATTTTGTTGCAGTTTCAACATTGTTTTCTTTCCTCACTAGTACAATGAATGGGTACTTTGGCAACCAACCAAGTTGAAAATTCCTTGTTATTTCCCACTCACACCCCACTTTTGATTTTCCTTTTCTTTTCTTGCTACCAACATCATCCTGATCCAAGTCAATTATCTCATTCTAGCTAACCAGGGCATCCCTTGGAACATCTTTCGTGGTATTTCCATCCTCATTTGACTCATTTAATTGAATGATAATCTCACCTTGACCTTCTCGTGGCGGTGAGGTATTGTGAATGCCTTCTTCATTAATATTTGGTGGAAGAGTTGATGATGTAGGTCCATCTTGATTTGATAGATCAAAAGAATTGTCAATTCCAAAGTAATATTGTATGGTACCTCTACGTTTTGGGTGTTTTTATGGCCTCCCAATCCCTTCACCACCCTGAGGAGTCTTACCTTTGTTGCACTTGCTGGTCAACATATTGATCTCACTTTGAATAAAACCCAGTAAAAAATATCTTCTTGTTTAAGAAGAACAGAGAATATAGATAATTCATAATACTAATAGATCCCATTCCCTACTCAATATCATCTTTAAGATTGAAGCAAGAATAGAAAAGAGATAAAAAAATCTTACAACACTATGAAGAAATGATCACTCACCTTTAAGTTTAGGTTTTTACTGGCTTGCTATTCGTTAATGTAGGAATGCCTCTGTTGTAAGTTTGTAACTTGCCTACAATCAACTTCAAGGTTCCAAGTCCGGCTTCTAAATTGAGACCTGAACAAAATTTGTGAGAATAAATTATAGTTTCGATTGTATTTATATCAATCCATATTTGGTGAATTCCACAGGATTTTAAAATGGAATATTAAAACTTGGGTGAATCCCGCGTGATTATGCAATGATACGTTGTAATTTCAAGGCGATTATGTCCCTACGATTAACATGGAGGTGCCACGATAATTGGCGAAATTTGTCCTCAAATGTATTTATTTTTTAATGTTATTGGCGAAATAGGTCCTCATAAGCAACTATTTGTAAATTTTAATTGGAAAAATGGGTCTTCACAAGCAACTATTTGTAAATTTTAATTGGAGAAATGGGTCCTAATACAATGTTGTTTTAATAGTATTGGTGAATATGTAGGTGTTTTATTACATGCTTTCAGGATTCCAAGTGAAAATATTAATCGGTCCATTTGAAATGTGTAGTTTGTTATGGTGAATTTGTTAATTAAATATGCCTCATAAAAAAAATCGATGGGGAATGGAAATGCATTGGATCGATAATTCATAAAATTCGGGTGATTTGGCCACCCTGTTGGGTGTGATTAATTCACCAATTGGAAAATATTCACCACTAAAGTTTTCCCTGCTCGTCACTCTCATCACTAGAATTAGAAGGTTGTTCACGTCTTTGATCCCGAACATCTAATTGGGTAGATGATCTACTAAGTCTCTTCGTGTACCCAATTATACACTCCCTATCATGAAACAACTAGAGATATTCTAACTTTATCTCCTCCAAAGCACTTTGAATGAACCACAAATCACGAATGTGAGTACTAGTCGAGACCCCATACTGTCTCTCCTAAAGTTTTTCTCTCCAAAGTTGGTACTTAACATACTTATGTGTGCATTCAAAGCGAGATAAGGTTGAATCAACCTTCTCTCCTATAACCTTCAGCTGATCTATCCATCTTTGTGGCTCAATAAACTGTCGACCAAGATCAATTAGATGGGATATAATCTCTAATTTTCTTCTAGGAGAGGGAAACAAATCAACATAAGAACCAATTTCACCACTAGATGATGCCCTACATATCTCTTGTGAAAATGATGGAGTAATGTGATGATTTTCCACACAACTCTTTGGAGAATCCACCAAATCATCACATGAGCTATCAATAACTTTCTCTACATCATGTGTCATGGGACTATCCTCAAAGACCCCTGATGCAACATTTGACTCTTTGCTACTCTCAACCAAAGCACCCATCCCATCTATATCACCTGTACTTGCAACTATAATGGATGTAGCCACATCCACAAAGTGCTCCTCACCACTATCCGTGGGTGTATGCTCATCACCAGTAACTATCATAGATATTGAGACTGTAATTGTTGGAGATGAAGGTTGCGCTAAGCTCAACTCTACGATAAGCTCATCTATTTTTAACTTTGACTCTTGAAGGGCTGATTAAGCACTCTTCAAAGAGTCTATGGTGACCTCAAGCTCATAGGTGAGCTCATCAACCTCCTCTTCCTTTCCCTATGAGAATCATAATAAATCCTATCAATCATGGGAAGATGATTTCTATCAAAAAGTAATTATAGGTAATTTTTTTCATTACCCCCAATGCATCTCCAAGTGCTTGAAACTCTACAAGGGAATGTTCACTATCAAAGTGCTCATGTGTTTCCAGAGTCTTCCAACAACTAAGTTGAGCAACATCAAATTGTTCTATGGTTGTAGCAATCATGCCTTCATCACCTTCAATTACCCTACCAAATGATGAGACCCCTGTGAAAAGTCATTTTCATACAATTTTTTTGATTTGAAATCAACATTGTGATAGGTTGTTGAATCACCATCATTAACGGATTGGTGAACATCCTCATGTGTGCCTTCAACATTGCACACATCCTCATCAAAAGTACTATTATTTTGATCCTCATAGAATGAATCAAATGAGAGGTTAGAGGTTGCTGATTTGACATCCTCATCGCTCAATTCCTCTTTCGAAATAGATTCATGTACATCCAAATCATCATCCTATAACTCTACCAAACTACCATCATGAGGTATGGAATTCTCATCACCAACAACCATGGTTTTTCACACCACATCCTTGTCCTTAATGAATAGTTGAGGTTCAAACAACTTCATATGCACCTATTCTTGGTCTTAAACACCCATGGCTGGTCTCCCAAGCTTCATTTTTACTACTCTCAATGTGTTCATTAGTAGGCGCTGACCTATGTGGTATCTCACATTTAGAACCAAACTCGTTGCCTACTGCAACTCCTTTCCCATGATCACCTGTAAGCTGAAAATCACTTTGAAGCAATTCTTTTTTTGATCCTCTTGTTTAGTTTTTGAAAACATCCTTAGAAAACCTTGTGTTTTTGGATCCCTCATCAGATCATACAAATTTTGCATCAATTGAATCATGGATTTATCTAAATCCATCTTTTCACTATCTGCCCCTCTATTGAAAACCTGGTAATTTACCCTTGAAATTGTTTAATGTGCATTCCTTACTAGGAATACATGATATTTTTGATTTCTTTCTCTAGTTTGACAATGCACACCTTTTATCAAATAGCTGGTTTGCTTGCAGTTTTTCCAATGCTCACCAAAGGAAATTTGCACTTAACATGAATAACAACAGGTTGATACTCATTCATAACAATCAAGAAGTTCATCTAAAACATTACTATGAACTCAAGACATTCTTAATCCTTTTAACAAGGATTCTTAGTAACAACCTCAAGATAATAAATACCAATCTGGAAATGCCTCCTTTGCAATCTGATTTATGTCTGAGACAAGCTATTATTTTTTTAATTTAGAGTGATGCTAAGGATTAACAAAAATATAGCTCAAACTAAACTATTTTGGTTTCTTGATTGTTTGTCCTTGATGTTAAAACAGGATTTGGTTGGAATGTGATTTCTTCATATTTATTGATGTACATGGTCAAAGGTCCTCATATACTTACATTGAATAATTGATGCACTTTATTGATGGAATTCATGATAAGTTGGTCATGATTTAGAGGTTACAGAATCTTGATGCTACTTCACTTTCAGATATTCATTTGCAGTGTTTATGATGTTTCAAGTTTTTCATGTTGATATTACTTATGTGGCTTCTGGTTCAGATTTATGAATGCAATATATCTTCAGGTGGTTATGGTTACTGACAGTACGGTCATTCAAGATGATCATATATCAGTTGTTTTTGGTTTGTCCTTGATGTCAACAGTGCTGATATGAGAATATATGTGATGATATGCAGATTGGTTTATTTTGGTTGTTGGTGATTGAGCAAATACATTTGAGGTATACATATTGGTGCATATTTGGTGCTGACAGTGTTTTTCAGGATGATTTGCAAGTGATTATTATTATGGTATCATAGGTACATGGTTGTTGGTGATTGAACAAATACATTTGAGCATGCAAAGTACAAGGTTTAGTTTTTGCCTCTTATATGGATATTCTTCATTATTTGAGACTTATGTCACAATGCAAAGCATATACTATGATCTCATGATGTGAATTCAAGTTTATAACCTATTATATTCACATATATTTGTCCTTGATGACATATACACAAACCCTTAGGTTTTTGACATTGATAAAGTCAATCTTGGTGGTACTTTGATAATAGGTACATTGATAATCTTATGGCATTGGTTGTCTTAGAGATATTCTTGACATATAGATCCTTATTTCAGATACTCTGGTACAATAAGCATATGTTTTTAAGGCTTCGAATATTTCATTATTTGCATCACATTTTTTTTGAAAAGGAATCGAGCAAAATCATCATGCATTGTTTATTGATGTTGGTCATATCGGGTTTATTACATTTGAAATTGACTTTGAATAAAGTCACATGGAAGTGTTTAATGTTTGTTAAAGGCATCAGGTTTCTTTAGACACCTTACTTTGTTGGACATCATGGTATATTGTTCACATGTATTGTGGTATCGGGTTTATTTTATTTCACTTTGGAATGTTACTTGGCAGTGACATCGATAATATGAAGATGGAATGCCCTTAAGGCATTGATTCTTATTAAATTAGACTGTTCATAATTTTCTTGTGACATTGACAACCATTATTTGTTGCATTGTCATTGAAAGTCTTCATTGGGTCTATGTTAGCTTATTTGGCAGCTTACTTGGCATCCCCAAATATCTTTGTTTCATGTGGCATCGACAGTTTGATGTAATAATTTAAAATGATAGATATCGGTATCCATAGCAAATGATTTTGACTGTGGACTTCAAAAGATTATCAATTACCTTTGAGTTCGGTTTGAGGTTGACTTGGCAGCGACACCTACATTGTGTGATGATGCTTGGATAGTCAAAAGGTTTGGTTCTCATGGATTTCAAATGATGATTAACATCATTTTTGGATTTCAAATCATTATGAAAAACTTCAAAGTTCTCGAAAGTCTTTGAGAACAAAAAGTAAAGAGGAAAAGTTTAGGGCAAAGTTTATTGAGAAAACATGAGAAACCCTAGCCGCCATCCAAAAAATTTGTAGAGCTAGCTAGCTCGAATGAATGAAGAAGTTGCAAGGAAGTTGTTTGTCTCGCAGTTGGAAATGAAGGTATTCATGGTGCATTGTATGAGATTTTTGCTTGACATCTGACCGACATAAAATGAGGTAAAATCTTGATTGCAAAATGGTTTTTCTGTTTGTAACAAAAAGAAGTTACTGTTAACTGAGTTATACCATTTTCGGTTACTTGAGTTTGAGCTTGAGAGTTTTGATGTTTTTACACAAGTTTTCATTGTTTATTTAAAGGATGGCTTTTCACCATTGCGAGTATAGGAAAAATAGAGATGGCTTTTAAGCCAATCTAATTATATGTATTTGAAATATTGAAAAATATTTGAGAGGCAGATCATTATACTGATGTACCTGATATTTTAAGGATTCTAATTTTCTTTTGAATTCTTAAGGTATTGTGTATACTAGTCAGTTTTGGTAAAAGGTTTTATTGAAACAGAGAAACCCTTTGAATTATTGATATTATTCAGAATTGAGAAAAGGAGTTGGTGCTCTTAAACTGTAAAGAGTTGGTTCTCTTACATAATAATGGAGTTGGTGCTCTAATAATAAAAGGAATTATTTGAGTGGTTTTTTATACCCCAAGAGGGTTTTTCCACTCAAGAAAATAATGTGTTAATGTGGTGAAATTTGTGCATCTGTGTTTCATCCCATGTGCTTAAGTATTAATGTTTTCATTATGTCACTTGTCAATACAATTCCTGCAATGCTCTGATACTTGATTAAGCATTTCATTATGTTATAAAAGTGTTTAAAACATACATGAAGTCTTGTGGAAATAAAGCATTAAAATGAATTGTTCAATCAAGTTTACATGAACAATCAATATCATGCTTTGACACTGTTATGTAAGTCTTTTATCAATCTGTCATTCTGCTAAAAGTATTTGATGTGATAGAATTCACCTTGAAATTTAAGAGGGTTTATAAAGTTGTCTCAAGGCCATTGTATGATTTTATCTTGAAGTTAAAAGTTTGAAAAATTGTACATTACTCTGATTCACCCCCTCTTAGAGTAATTCATCTTCCAACAAACTACTATTATCTATAATGCAAAGAACTGAACAATACATGGGACTGCTTTCCAGTACACTTGCTCATAATGAATGTTCAATAATTCTGAGTTCATTCACACATTTGTTCTCAAGATTACAACTCTATATGGTTCAAATATACAACTTATTGTTATCAAACTGAGCAATTATTATAATCAGAATGCCTGTAATAAATATCAGACCTAGTAAAGGGTGCGCCAAGGACTAAACAGATCTCGTAGTAGCTAGAAAATTGCCCAAAAATCCAAACAAAGACCCATGTCCATTCTTTCAATCCTCCAAAGCAAGTCAACTAGTCCAAAAGAGTTCACACATCCTCCAATAAACAAATACTGATTTGTCCTATTATGAATCATGACAATCAAATTTGTCTTGTTTCCCTCTTTGAAAAAGCAAGTAGGCACCTAAGAAGGACCCGACTATCTCCAAAGGTGAAGCGACAAAGCAAATACCACAATTCGTTATATTTATCGGGCCTCATAAATATTCCCTCAAATGAGACCGAACCATTATGATTTGTCTTTAATCTGTGCCTTCAATTTTGACGCCAAGCTGAATTTTTGTCTTCACTTAGTTCCCAATTTCTAGTGGTTTATCTATTTTGTTCCCTTCCACCAAGTAGAACTCTGTTTCTTGAATTTTCCTCAGTGTTGGTTTGCTCCACATAAGACTCCTTTGATGATCGGAAGTTCCACAAAGACTGTGATAATGATAGAAATCATTATTTTTATAAATGTTGCGATGGTCTTTTCTGATTCATAAAACTTCCCAAGTAACTCCCGATGAAATAATGGTTGTGATTAGATTAGAATCGGTTTGTCTCTTTATTGGAGGCTTCTAGAAATGATATCACTGAAAGCTTATAAAAGTCGACTCCCTTTGTAAGCAGCGACGAAACCTTTATCAGCGAATAATTTTTTTATGAGTTTTCCTTTTCTTGTTTATAGAGAGAGGTTGCAATGGAATAATATATTCGATGCAAAAGGAAATATCTTGTCTTTTTCTCCTGACATGGCTAACTACCAAGCACCTCCCCTATTCTCCATATAGTCTACGATTCACCTTCCTTTGACTCTTCAAAGACCCAACCCTTATTATATATTTTTCTTGAAACTTCATTTGTTTGTCTTTATGCGCCTACCTTCCTAATATAATCGAACTCCAATCCTTAGGTGAGACAAGCAGGCACCTCCCAAAAATTTATTAAAATAATGAATTCCTCTACAAATTTCTATGAAATCTCAAAACCCTACACATTGAGACTTTCCTTTTTTTCTCAAGAAAATTTATTTCCAACATAAGATGACATGAAAACCACTCTGATACTATTGTAATATCTTATCCCAGAGATATTTGCTAATTTATTTCTGCTCTTCCCTTTGTTTTTAGTTTTGAAGTTTTTAAAGATATTGCCAGATAATGCATAAAATTACAGAACAAAGAAATATTGAAGCACAAGTCTATTATCATATCGTATTAATTAATGCCATGAAATTATATTAAAAGCATTCATACTTAGATATCAACTTCTGATCTTGAAACTTCGTAAACCCTTGTTCTAAATCTCTCGTGTAAATCAATGAAGCACAAATGTGACTTCTGAGATGAAGCCACCTAATAAGCAAACCTCAGATAATCTTTCACATGCTCGAAAAGCTTGATTCAAGAAGAAGTTGTGCTCTCCAAGATCGTTGCAGCTAAAAACCCTTGTTACCACCTGTAAGATGCAAAGCACAAAGCCCAGTTGATAAAATGTTTGAGAATGAATGAAATGCCTTTCAAATGCCTTTATATACTCCTCAAGAGGTTGATTTCATAAGAGACCCTTTTAAATCATTAAAATATATTAAAATATGCCTGTCCCTTTTAATTAAATCCTCAAAGTGGGTGCCCATCATAAAGTTATAATGACTTAAATGCACTTTACATAATTAAATTTATAATCATTAAATAACCCTTTTAGAATAAAGTCAAATAAGTATTTAAATGATGTGCACTTTTATAATAATTAATTATTATTAAATCTTTAATTTTATAATAATTAATTATTATTTTTTTGATACGTAAATTTCATTATATTGATTTTCATAAAAGATATTACAAAATTCAGCCCATTATCTAGCAGCGTTTCAAAAAACCCCATCATGCAACAACCCAAAAATAGACGCAACAACCCAAACACTTAAAACCAGATGCCATACCTGTTAACTGCCAAGAACCACCACATGTACTAAGCTAAGCCAAACACATTGAGATAGACTCCCTGCTACCTACCATGAATTCTTACAACATACAAAAAAACCTAGACCCACCAAAGACCATTACCCATCCAACACCACCCCTTCTACAAGAAGGTACTCCCTGAAATGCCAGGGCCAGTCCACCCCTCCCGATGGTTCTAGGAACAAATGATGCTTCAATAAAATCAATATATAGTACGCCTGATCATGATGCCTACGTAGGGCTTCACCCTTAATGTCCAAGAGGAAGGGATAACATTTAACCCTCACCCCCGGAAGGAGCACTCGATGCATATCTCTGGGCCGAGGAAGCCCCACACCTAATTCTGCAATTATGACCACACCCATGACACCATCCAACAAATTCTCCCAAATTATCTTTTGAACCATCAATAAAACCATAGCTTTCAGAACCTCCAAGTCAAGTAGCACAACAAGAAAATGAGTAGCATTGTTAGCATTTGTGCGCCACCTCTTAGTCGTTGACATGAATTCCTCCCCCAGCAATATTTGAACAACCTCCAAAACTAGTTCATCCCAATCTTTGAACATAGATTTTAGCCGACCAAACCTAATTTTCCCAAAGAAATCCCAAAGCTTTCTTGAGGATTATAATCATACAAGCATCTCCATCATCTTCGATGGAGGAAAATGGCAAGCTCCTAAGAATTTAAAGGCTGACGAACCATGACAAATTGTATGACCATACCATCGGCAAAAAACCACAAACATATTACGTCCTTCAATCCTATCAACAGGACAAGACTTAAATGAAAGGCCATCCACCACTACTTAATCTTTCATCACCCTTCCTTCATTTATTGTCCCCCGTCACCACACTTCAATACTGTGCCAGTCATGCTTATGTTGTCAGCCATGTACTCCATGACGACACCAAACCTGAGTCCATCTACATGGTATAATAATTAATTATTATTAAAGATTTAATTTAATAATAATTAAAACTCCTTAAATAAACGCAATTCATCACTTTTGACTTCACCATAGGCTTACCCACTACACACTCTGCCCAATAGGATGCCTTACTAAAAATAGTAAGGTTGGCCTCTATCAAGACACTGGCTTACTATAAATAATAAGTATATAAAAACGAAGCTAAAACACCCTGAATAATCAAGCCTCAAAATATACAAAGACTTTAGAGGTGCCAATACTGCAAATTACCAATTGGAGAACTAGAAAAATCCAACATTGGGACCTATAATCACCCTGATTAGCCTACAAGGACCAGATGATAGGCTAAACCACCAAACTCTAATGCGCACTCAAAAAGGGGACATTATAAATTTTTACAATGGGGATGTTTGGATTTAGATGGAGGGATTTAGGATTGGGATGGGGATAGAGATTTGTGGATTTGGGGTATTAAGGACCCAAAATCTATGTCGCATTTTAGGATGGGGATGCTTAGATTTAGATGGAGGAATTTAGGATTAGGATGGGGGATACGTTTCTGGGGAAGTAGGGACCCAAAATAGATGTAGAATTTTTAGGATTAGGATGCTTGGATTTATATGAAGGGATTTGGGATTGAGATGGGGATAAGGATTTGTGATTAGGACGGGGATATGGATTTGGTGAAGTAGGGAACCAAAATGGATGTAGGATATTTAGGATGGGAATGTTTAGATTTAGATGGAAGGATTTGGAATTAGGATCAGAATGGGGGGTAGGGATTTTAGATTTGGGGATGAAAGTAGCTTTTATAGGGGTAGATTTAGATGATTCTCATAGATGTATTACATTTTTGTTCGGTACCCATTTTATTTTTATGCTTTAATTGTGTGTAGTGGGTCTATGTGGCCTTTTGGATTTATTAAATTTTGGATTGGATTTATCTTTGTTAATGCATGTCAATATGTCACAACATGACGATCTTATATTTTTCTAGATTCTTTTTTGAATATCTTTGTGCATCCAAATTGTATCCAAATGTGATGGTGTGGTCCCTTAGGAGAGTTATTCTTGAATCCCATGAATTAGGTGAGGCCTTCAACAATTTGGAATAAGTCTAATGATTTGTTCCTTCAATGATTTTTATGGGGGGTTTTAGCGGATGGATGGATAACGTTAATGAAAGTATTAGTGGTCGAGGTGATGGGGTTGATGGAAGTGTAATATAGGAAAATTGATCCTAGATTTTAATTAGGATTGCTACTTTTCACTACAAAACATTAGAATTGAGATGGCATGGGTATGAGATTGACTTGCGACCTGAAAGGTGAGTCAATCAACCCTATATTTTAAAACTTTAGGGGTTTGAAATGTATTTTTGATGAAAATGTAATGAGGCAGCTAAATGATTATGAAAATGCACTATTTTGATGCAAAAACAAAGAAATTGGAAACTGAAAATCAAATTTTGAGACAAGATTTGGAAAGGATAGTGTACTATGCACTTGTCACATAAATTCGAGCCTAATTTTAGAGGACCAAGTCGCCTAGGGTGCCTATGTCCTTGTAACTATATTTGAAATCTCTTTTCATAGTTAACGTGTGTCTGATCAAAGCCTTATTTCTTCCAAGTCTCATTGTCGGATCTTCATTGGATGCTGAGATAACTAAGTTTATGTATCTTTTGTAGGGTTTGAATGTAACAATGAATAAATGATCTTCAATCTTCCTCAGATCTATAACCTACACATTCAAATAGAGAGGAGGGGTTGTGCCATATAGGGGCTTTCCTCGATTAAACCATGTGTTAGTGTTTCCACCTCAAAAATGGTAAAGTTGATGAAAGAGAGCTTATCCTTTTAAGGGATAGAGGCTAAATCACAAATAAATGATGAATAAACAATGGATTGTAACTCACCACTTAGATCTTATTTCCTTGAAGGAATGAATTTGTGCACATCATCTGAAGGCTTAATTATAAATTAGCTTGAATGATTGGAAGACCTACAAGGGTTAGTCCTCAAATTAAATGATAACATGAACACAAAAAAACTCACATAAAACTTTACATGATGCTTCAATTTTGAAATGTTGCAATAAATCTGCTCTTGACATGATAATGATTGCTTCCAAAAGTGCTTGATCACCAAATTTTCCAATTCTTGCTAGATAGATCTCAAATGATTAGGTATTTATAGGCATTTAACCTAATTTCCAAAAATTGCATCTCAATAGCCAACATTTGACATTTGAAATTTAAATAACACATTATTGTCTTCGTCATATTAAAATTTGGAGGCAAAATAGGGTAACCAAGTCACCTAGGGTGACTTTGTACTAGCCCTATTTTGTGTGATGTAAGGTATCAAGAGAAAAATATTAAATGTTGGCTTTAGTTTTATGCATGGGTTTTCTTGGTAAATATACAACTAAGTCCAATCACATAGGGGAAATATAATATGAAATTGTCAAGGGTGATAATTTATGATGCTATATTTAGCCCCCACTTTAGTGAGAGTGAAATTACACTCAGACTCACACTAAAGTAGAAAATATGTCAAGAGGGGTCCAATTGTCCAAATGTTGAAGAGATAGGATGATAATGAATCTAGGGAAAGCACACAAGCCTCCAAATTCAAGATCCCATAGGAAACCAACATAAGAGCAAAGGAATGCACATGTATGAAGTGAAATGCAACATAAAAAACATGAAGTATACATGATGAAGACACATAACATAACATAATGGAGACATAATATGAACATGATGCCAATCATGATAAAAACATGATTTGAACACTTATAATAATCACAAAACAAAAAAAACACAAGGTTTGTACTAAAAGGATTTGATTCGATAGGGCAAAGAGACCTCAGTCTTAAATTTATCTCAAATACCAAATGTCATACATTGAATGTTTTGTTAAACAAACTAATTCTCTCACAAGGATGTTAAATCACTCATGAGTTACACAAATCTACTAGCTAACAAGTTGTGTTATGCTAGGTGTCCATGTAATATGATGGGTTTCAGAAGGCTATCAAGCTGCATTTTTCTAAGACACTCATGAAACATATGGCCCCACTAGCAAGAAAGTTGTGTTATATTAGGTTGCCATGTTAAAAATGGTCTCAAGCTCAAGAATTGAAAAGTTATGTTATGTCGAATCCATAAACTATCTTATAAAATTTTACAGTTTAATGTTCAAGGGGACAAACAAAAATCACCTTAGGGGGTGCATAAAATTTAACGTCCAATAGGATGAACAAGACTCACCTGAGAAGGTGCATAATTTTTTTAATTTCCAATGGGATGAACAAAGCATTTTCACGTCTAACAGGACAAATTGATAACCATGTTGCAAGGGACATTATAAAAACAACATCACTAAAGGGGCATGTCAATAAGTCAAATCTTACAAGACGTCTATGGATAGGGGCAATATATGCCCCTCTTAAAATGTCAACATAATTTTTATGTTGGTATTTTAAGGAAGAAAATAACACCTTTAAAACTAGTTATCCTTGCCCCCCAAGTGTAAGGACAAGAAAAACCACACAAGAGACTATCATGTTTTTGTCATGGAAAATATGGTTGCACTCAAGACTGTATCACCATGAATGGCAATGAGAACATACATAAAGCTACTAATGCCACATAGTGAGGATTATCACCATAAAATAAAGATCATTATTGTTTAGAGTGATTAGGTGCATCATCACATGTAAGAGCACCAAAATCCTTAAGTTGTTGAATTTTATTACTCAAGGCCTGGCATTCATTGGTACAATGACCATGTACTTGATGATGTGCAAAAAAATTCTTATAATATTTTTTTTCGTGTTTTTGGAGGAAGAGTAATCAAGATGGCTTTTAGAAGCCTTGAAAAAATATTCTCTTAGTCAATAGTTGAAGATATTTCTTTCTCTTGTGAAGAAAAGCTTGCCCACTTACCACAAGATATCATAAATATAGTAGATAAAAAAGCATTAAATGAAGATTGGGATGAAGGTTGGAAACCTAGACCCTGTTTAGAAAGGTATGGTATAGACTTCACTTGATCCTTAGCATTTTTCCCCATGTTTTCATTATATCCATTTTTAGAATTAATTTTGTATCCAATCCCATTACTTTCTTCCAAGTTAGATGAAGAAATTGTATCTACATGCTCTTAAGAAGAATTGGCTTTTTACTGAGGATGCAAATCATTTTTTTTTTTTTTACAATTAGGTATCTTCCACTCATGAGGAACAAAAGTTAAAGAGCCCCCATCACCATCATGGGGTGGTACTTTTGAATCTGTTGATGTAGAACAAGATATGACACAAGACTCTTTAGATTTAGATTTTGAGATTTTGTACTCTCCCATAAAGGAGGATGTAAAATCTAATGAACCATAATCATCACCAAAACATGTGTTTGAAGATGAAGCAATATCATGATTTGATAATTTTTATTTGATTCTTCAAACTTTGATGGTGATATTTTAGACTCCCCTTTGAAACAAGGTGTAAAAATAAAATGTAACAAACCCCAATCAACATCTAAGCATTTTGTTGTGGGTGGAATTTTTTTTTTTATCATCAACATGTAGAGTTTATACCTTTGAAGTTTGAATCAAAGAATTAAGAGAGTTGGAAGTGTCATGTTTGTCTTTGATTTGTGAATTATAATGTTTTTCATCTACTTCAACTTTGTATATCTTGTTATAATATTCATAATTCATCTCATAGAGAAGAGTAGACATGACTCGCTTCATAGCACAAATCCATGGTCTACCTAGGAGAAGATTGTATGAAAGAGGTCCTGGCATAATATGGGCAGGTATTTGTAAAATCACATGCCCTACCTTAATGGGTAGCGTGATCACTCCTAATGGTTTCTTACTAACATTATCAAAGCAACAAATATTAACATCACTAGGTTCTATAAGATTCTTGTCCATGCCAATTTTATCTAGAATTTCAATGTGACAAACATTAAGACTTAATCCATTGTCTATGAGGGTACGCTCAATTCTAGTTTTGTTAACAACCATCATTATCATTAAGGCTTTGTGTTTATTTTGGATCTCAAGCGAGGGAAATTCATGTTGAGGAAATATAATATCCAACTTTTTCACTTGCATACAATCAAACAAGGCTACTACATCATTTGGTTTAATAGAAGTTGGGACATCAATCTTTTACAAAGCCTCTTGGATCATCTAGTGGTATGTAGGTGATTTTTTAATCAAATCCCAAAGGGAGATTTTGGCTTAGAGAGTATTACAAAGTTGCTCAACAAGGTCATATTCTTTACCACTATGCTGAGGAATATTAGGTGAAGGTGGAAGGAATGGCGGGGGTAAAGGGATGGATGTTCGCATTTATTTTTCTTGCTTATTATTCCTGGTGTTATATTTGTGAGCAACTACGTGATAACTTGGTTGTTGCGACACAAAATTAATAGTGAGATATTTTTCAAAGTTTGGGATATAGCAATGGGGCTTATGAGGTCCTGTAATGAGAGGTGATTTAGGAGGTCTATTAATTAGATGAATTTTAGGAGGTCCAATAATTAAAGGAGATCTAAATGTTAATTATGCATTCATAACCTCAATGGAGTTAACTACCTATTGATGATCTTCTATCAAGGGGGGATCTGATGATAATTTAGAATCTTCATCTATGTAATCCATATTACTATATTTTGAAAGAAATGTATCAATGATTTCATCCTCTTTTCCTATAATATCTTCCCAAGTAGGAGAGGTAGAGGGAGAGAAACAAACAAGATTTTCATGACACTCAATGATTGGATCTTCTAGCACCAAGATACCTTCTTCCAAAGTAGGTAAGATATCAAAAGAAGAATGAACATGATTGTCAATGATTTCATTCTCTTGAAACAAGTTAACCTCACACATAGGAGAGATAGTGGGAGAGGGATCAATGAAAAAAAATAAAAGAGGAGAAATAAACTCATTTTCACATGCTTGTAACAAAAATGATTTGAAATGTTTAACAAGATCTAACAATAGAACATGAATTATGACAACACAATATTTTTGTAATGATGAAATTGTGAAATGTCCTTTGGATCAAGCTAGAAATAGTTTTAGCAAAACATACAGTTACAAGAGTGATCTTTAAAAGCTGATGCCAGATCTAGGTAGAGACCAGAGACAAGTTCTGCACATAAAATTTGGGCTCAAAACAGTTGGACAAGTGAACCTAGGGTATCTATGTTTAGTAGGTTTTTTTATGAATTTAAAAACTTGGGAATAATGTACAATGTCTTAGGGTCCTTTTTCTCTATGGTTTTGTAAGTGTGAATAAGTAACAATGTAAATACACTTCTTAATGAAACATTATATCAAAGATTCAACAATTAATCTATTAAAAAGAGCAGAAAACTTGAAAGCATCTCATTGTTTCCTATCTCCAAAGATTTATTAAATCACAGAGGGCTCTCAGATTTGGTAAGAACTTGTGACTATTAAAATGCCAATCTAGAGAATGGAATGATGCTAAATGCAATGATGTGATGATTGATGATATCTAATTGATAAAAAGAAGCTACTGTAATCTATTCTGACATGAAAACTGATAAATGAAAGCTACAGTAAAACTACTATGCAGTCATGATTATGATTCTAAAGATACTATGATTGCTATTGCTAAATGATTTTATGTTATATGCTCAATTGCTTGAATGCTTTTCCTGCAGAGTAAGATTGCACAAATTTGGGATCCATTCTTTGCTGTAGGGGGCTATATTTATAGATTTTTCAGCAACACATTTGCATAGGGGCAGCAAATAGAGGCTTGGATTCAATCTGGAGGATTGCAGGGTGACAGATTGAAAGGCTGGAGCTGATTTTGGGAATGGTTCCTCCCCATGAAAACACCAAGCAATAGGATAAGAAAGATTAGAGGAAGAAGATTGAGAGGATTTACTACAAGCTTTCCCATGAATGTCAATTGCATTTATTTTGACATAATTTATACAGATAATGTCTAATTTGGTAGGCGAGAAAATAGAGGAATTTGCTTTATGCTTTAATTTAAATATTTTGATTTATTTAAATTAGCAAAAAGGGGAATGAATAGTTTAATAAAGCAAACTATAGGATTTGTTTATTAAATAAATATAGAAGGGACAAGATAATTAAACAATAAAGTATTTAACCTTGTTTAATTAATTAAGATTGAATGATGTGATAATTAAATAATACAAACTATTGAAGTTGTATATATAATTAAAATTGAAGAATATAAGATTTAGAATGTGAAATACTTAAATAAATATTTCTATTTATTTAAAAGTAGATGAATTTAATTATGATAATTAAATAAAACAAAGTGAAATTTGTTCATTTAATTAAGACGAAAATAAAAGAATAAAGATTGAAGAATTTAAGATGAACTATATAAATAAATATTTCTATTTATTTTAATAGTAGAAGAATTAAGGGTAATTAATCAAATAAATTATATTTAATTAATTGGATTCTTCAGACCATTTTTAGGTGTATACATTTTTCCCCTCTTTGAAGTGATATGTTTACGCATTGCTTCAAAGAAAATTTTGCTACTACTATCAATATCGATGAAAAAAATTCAGTATGCCCCAGACTTGCCTCCTTGTGTTTGATGATTTTCGATCATGTCAACCTTTGATTTGATATTGATTGTTGATCCTGATAGGTTAGAAGATTATTGATCTCATGATAGGTGAGATTCAATGATTGATTGATGATTGACCTCATGATAGGTGAGGATCAATGATAGATTGATGATTGACCTCATGATAGGCGAGGATCAATGATAGATTGATAATTGACCTCATGATAGGCGATGATCAATGATAGATTGATTGATTGACCTCATGATAGGTGAGGTTGATGATTTTTGATTGATTATAGGAGGATTTTAGAGTTTTTCCAAAGATGTGGGACATGATTCCACATCTAGCATAGGTTGATATAGATATCATCAGTTGATGTGGAAAATCTATAATGCAGATGCAAAATTAATATGAATGCAATCTAATTTAACCATGCAAATCTACATATGCAAGCATTGACATCTTAACAGTCCATTTATCATGTTTTTTATCATCATTGAGCTTTTAAAATGTTGAAAGTGAGTACAAGCATCAATGGTATATGTTAGACCAATGATGACCTGAGTACTACTTTCATGATTTTTGATATTGCAAGTGAACACAAGCATATAGGTATAATTAAACCGAGATGACCTAAGCATTTCTTGCATAAATTAGACAAGAATTAATCACTTTCCTATGTGAATTGGAATGCCATCCATGATACTTTGTAGAGAACTTCCTATGACAATTCACATAGTAATTATGATTAATTCATAGACAATAGACAAATAAAAAATCATTTTCCTTCCTAGCTTCTCTAGTTCAATACATCATCGAGTTGCTCCAAAGAAATGATAAAAATGATCAAAATACAACATGTCCAACCTTTGGTTAAAGTATTTCAATCATTATTCAGATTAGATCATCCATATTGATACTGATTGCAACGTTTGATATAGATGGTTTATGGAATGGTTTCGATGTTTGTTGTATGTTCGATGTCAAATCTTCCTATGATCATGGTGTTTGTTGCATTTGTCATATTGTTGTTTGTCCATTTGATTAAGCTTTATGTTCTATTGCCCCTAGTGAGGTCAGGATTTTTCCCCGAGCTAGGGTGAGACATGACCACATTGCAATGATATGTACTTGAGATTTTATTGCACCTTTTTAAGATTTTATGATTTTTTTGTTATTATTTTTTGTTTTGACTTTTTAGTATATTTAAATGAGATGATATGACCAATTGAAGGAACAGGATGCCCCACAATAGGGGTAATGCAACTATGGATAAATGATAGATCAAAATGAAAGATTCACTACAAAACATGTCACAAAAGTAACATATCTCTTGTCAAAAGATGATAATGCTTGATTGATTAAGATGCCAAGAATGATTTATTCCATAAGGCATGATGATGATAAGTACTTAGGACCACTAATTTCCTCTAAGTATGATAACATTGATGACTGTTGATGATTGTTTGACAAAAGATCTAAGGATTGGACAATGTTTTGTAGCTAGGCTTAAATATGATTTGCATGATAAGATTCAAGGTCGCAAAGGGATATGGTGACATGGATTTTGATAAGCTAGGATATATGGAATGGAATAAGGCAAGGATAAAAATATTGAATGGGATGATCAAGATCAACTAGATAAGATACAAACACAAGGCCCAAGTATTTTGCCCCTATTCCTCATTAAGACCAAGGAAAGAAAGAAAGGATGTATTTAGTAAGAATTATGGAATATGGATAAGATGAAAGATATGGTATGGAAGATATGGATAAAGTGTATAGGATAAGATATATGATGTTAAAGAAGATCCTTAACCTTGTCAAGATCAAAGGTGGATATGTAAGGAATGGGCATAGAAAGGATAATGACCATGAATGATAAGATGAACAAAATTTGTCCCTAAGTGTAGAGTGCAAGAGGAATGTGGAAGATAGGATATGGATGATAGGGAAATGGAGGAAGGACTTAAGCATCAATTTTCAAAACCAAATATCCCTCTAATAAACCATGGAATTGGGAATTAGACTCTTAAATGTTGGCAGATATGATGGAAGAATCTAAGGACTTATGCAAAGGTTTGGATTAAAGGATAATGATGGGGGATGAATGTTGGATAATGGATAGGAGGTTGAAAGGCTTGTTGATGGATAGATGGAAAGGATGGAAAGATCAACATTGGCACACACATTGAAGGTTGGCAGAGTGATGGAAGAAAAATGGTTTTGGAAGGTGATAGGTTATTAGATGGAAAATTGGAGGAAGCTTTTGGATTAGCAAATTTAGATTTTATTGCTTCTATGAGACTTTTCTAAATCCACATGACTTTTGAATTTGATTTTTTCTTTGTGGGCCTTTGTGGCCTTTAAAATTTTTCTTTTTGATTTATGGACCTTTGTGGTCTTTGAAAATTTCCTTTTTGCTTTGATGGGCCTTTGTGGCCTTTTGAAAATTTCTTTTGATTTATGGACCTTTGTGGTCTTTGAGATTTTTGATTTGTTGGGCCTTTGTGGCCTTTTAGATTTTTCATTTTATTTTGGATCAATTTTTCTTATTTTTGCATGTCTCTTCGAGGAGACATGTTGATCCTTTGATACATATGGATTTTGATATAGAAGCTTTTGATATTTGGCACCCAAATTGCTTCCAAGAGCAATGGGAGGGGTGGATTGAGATGAATGATATGGAGGTATTATGGATGAGTTAATGTGGGTAGAATTTTGAAAGGGCATCAAGGATGTGTGCCTTTGTTGTTCTTGAGAAATAAGATATGGACCTAGGATAGAGGGAAGGTTTGATGGACTCGGATGAGGACCTAGGATAGATGGAATTTTTGATGAACTAGAATGAGGACCTAGGATATATGGAAGGTTTGATGAACTAGGACACTTAGGCTTATAATCAAGTCTATGGTGATATGGGTTTCTTTGAACAAAAAGGGGTTCTAGGATACCTTGCTCATGAAGGCCTAATCCTTTTCCTTTGTAATTCATACTTTGATATATACGTTTACCAATGGGATATGTATTGTTTATGAAACAAGATGCAAGTCCATTTTGGGGAGGATATGTTATGGATGAGATGATAGGTGTTGGAATTAAATCGGAATGGATAAAGGTGGAGGATCCCAATTTATAGGTGTGGAGTTCATGGATAGCTTGAATAGGTGTGATAGGCTCTTGACATGGGGATGATGGGGTGTTTTGATCTTGACTTGGAAAAGTATCATGAGGTGTAGGAGAGGAAGTAGCTTTCCCTTTATTAAGTATGGAATCATTATGAAGTGGTATGAAAGGCATATCTTGATCATGAGAAGGATAAACATCTTCATGGGATGAAAGGGTATCCTTGAATGGAATCATATCTTGACCTTGATGAGGAAGGGAATCATGAGAATTTGTAGAAAGCATGTTTTGATCATCAATTGGTAAGACATCATTAGATAGGATGGAAAAAATATCATGCTCTTGTGATGCAATAAAATCATGAGATGGTATGGATTGATTAGATAATGTTGAAGAAGAACCTGGAAGGATACTTGGCTCTTGAGATGGAAGGGAATTATTTTGGATGAAAAGTGAAAGGAGGGGATTGTCATAAGATTCTTGAGAAATGGGATCTTGATCAAAGATTGGAAAAAATTGTGAAATTTTGATATCATTGGATGGAGTGGAAAGAATATTTTGATCTTGACGTGTAGGGGAGTCTATGCTAGCATGCTTTGGATTGAGAGATTGACATGAATCATTGGATGTTGAAGATATGATAGAAGAGGATGATTGGATCGAATTGTTAATTTGAGTGAAAGAATCTTGAGATTTTTTTGGTTTATGGTGGATGGAGATAAATGCATGACATGATAGGATATCTCAATATCATTTGTGTTTGAGGACTGATATTTGGGCTTCTGATTTTATTTTTTCAAAAATTCAAAGATATCGAACTTGGATGATGTAGTTGTTGGTGGAGAGGGTGTCATGTCAAGATTTTTGTCAGAGGAATAAGAACAAATATTTGGCAGCAAACATCTCTCTGTGGTTGTTTCCCTTTGCATATCCCAGATTTGTTGTTGAAGTTTTTTCATTCGATGAGCTAAAGCATTCAATTGATCCTCATCTATTTCGGCCATGGTGGTTTGAGTTTCAATTTCCTGTTCTTTGTATTTTTAGTGTTCGTGACCTTGTTAAAATGGACATACAAACGTTATTGTTTTCAATAAAATTTTGATCTTAGCTTGGTATAGTGTCAAGGATATTAACTCAAGTCAAATAGAATGATAGATTCTATCGATTAGACTAAGTTGATAAGTTTGATTATACATTTTAGTTTCTTTGATTTAGGATGACTGATCCTGAAACTTAACTTAATAATCAAATGTGTTTGATTGAGACACTTTTGGATGGTAGATCTTGGTTTTATTTGAACAAATTCAATTATAAATTCTAGTTGATGCAAGTTTAAGACTCTATTTTGATTTAGGAAAGTTTATGTTCTAGTAAAAATCCAAATTTTGATGTTAACTGTTTGACAGGGGTTTCCAATAGCTTTTTGTTTTCTTATTTTCTTTGTGTTTTTTAGGATGATCTTATCTGAATTAATGGTTTGAAAACACAACAATCATTTGTAAATTAGTTGTTTCTTTAAGACCTAGAGTCTATAATAAGTGTATGTTCAAGAATCAAACATGATCCTCCTTGATTTCCACTAGTTTTTGACAAAGAAATACACTTCAAGCAAACTCACTCTTAAGGTCAAAAAGGTCATCGTTATACTCAACAACCCACATCTTAAAATTGCGTCGAATCACACAACCATGTCACCCCCTAGAGGACGCCTGTGTTTTTGTCTTTTCTAGGCGCGTACTCAAAGTTAGATCTCTCGATCCCTTGAGCAAACGGTCCTTGGAAATTATATGGTGAGTCTTTTGGGGGCAGATTCTTCCCTCCCCTTGCACTGTGAGTATTACAATGTTTGGTTACTGACTCAACTAGATTCTACACTATGGTTCGTAGATAGGGTAGCGACAAATGATAAACTCCCTCAAGAGACCTCCCAATCTTTAGAACAAATATTTTGGGGATGGTTATCTTGCACACTTCCATTGAGTTGGACTTTGATCAAAAAATCGCTTTTGATTATAGTGGGTTGGAATCCTTGGCTTTAGACATTCCCACTTAGATCATTCCCGTAGGGTGAGTACTTTTTCCCACTATGACAGGCCTTCTAAAGGATTTAATAAAGCATGAATTGCACAAAATTAAAGGATGATTCTGGCATTTTTATCACCCAGTTAAGGGGAGAGCATAGGCCCATCACCATACAAGCATAGTAATCAATATTCAACTTTAAACCCAAAAGACAAATTTGCTATTCTATGTGAAGATTTTGCTTCACAAAATTAATGGTGTTAATTTTAACTGATATAGCAAAATGTGTGATGTCTATCCTAGGATTGATAAATTTTAAACCAAATGGCTACCCTAGGATTGATAAATTTTAAACTAAGTGACTATCCTAGGATTGGTTCGTTTTAATCCAAATCCAAAAACTAGTGAGTTTCTAATGTTATTTTTAACCAAATTTGACACGGCTTGTGTAGATGGTTAATTTTAAGCCCAAAGTAATGCTAGTTGGTCCTAAAACATGAATGGAAAATAACATATGATAGGTTATTTTCCCATGAGTGTTTGAAAACATTATTACAATGGATATCAATTTTTTTTTTCTCACTTCAATGATCCATGTTCCTCTTAAAACTTGCAATAAATGCTCAAAATGTTAGATGAGATCAAAAAATAAGAAGATTTAAAGGTTAGATGAATGATTAAGCACAAAAACCCTAAAACTTAGACCAAGTTACCATGTGATTTGACTTTAAATATAAAATTGAAACTTTTAACTCTACAAAAAGTGAGAAATACCTACACCATTTTATATCTTATGAAATTCTACCCCATTTCAAAAAAAAGAAGTTTTGAAAACGACCTCTGTATGACCAAGATATGGCCATTTTAAGATTGACTGACAAAGCACTAAAACATAGGTCAAAAGCGCTAAAACAGACTGCAGATGATATGGTCATTTTAATTAATTAAGATTGAATGATGTGATAATTAAATAATACAAACTATTGAAGTTGCATATTTAATTAAAATTGAAGAATATAACATTTAGAATGTGAAATACTTAAATAAATATTTCTATTTATTTAAAAGTAGATGAATTTAATTATGGTAATTAAATAAAAGAAAGTGAAATTTGTTTATTTAATTAAGACGAAAATAAAAGAATAAATATTGAAGAATTTAAGATGAACTATATAAATAAATATTTCTATTTATTTTAATAGTAGAGGAATTAAGGGTAATTAATCAAATAAATCATATTTAATTAATTGGATTCTCCAGACCATTTTTAGGTGTATACATTTTTGCTAATTTAAATAAATCAAAATATTTAAATAAAAGCATAAAGCAAATTCCTCTATTTTCTCACCTACCAAATTAGACATTATATGTCTAAATTATGTCAAAATAAATGCAATTGGCATTCACGGGAAAGCTTGCAGACAATCCTCTCAATCTTCTTCCTCTAATCCTTCCTATCCTATTGCTTGGTGTTTTCATGGGGAGGAACCATTCCCAAAATCAGCTCCAGCCTTTCAATCTCTCACCCTTCAATCCTCTAGATTGAATCCAGGCCTCTGTTTGCTGCCCCTATGCAAATGTGTTGCCAGAAAATCTATAAATACAACCCCATACAACAAAGAATATATCCCATCTTTGTGCAATCTTACTCTACAGGAAAATCATTCAAGCAATTGAGCATATAGCATAAAATCATTTAGCAATAGCAATCATGGTATCTTTAGAATCATAATCATGGCTGCATAGTAGTTTTACTGTAGCTTTCATTTATCAGTTTTCATGTCAGAATAGATTACAATAGCTTATTTTTATCAATTAGATATCATCAATCATCACATCATTGCATTTAGCATCATTCCATTCTCTAGATTGGCATTTTAACAGTCACAAGTGCTTACCAAATCTGAGAGCCCTCTGTGATTTGATAAATCTTTGGAGATAGAAAATAATGAAATGCTTTCAATTTTTTTGCTCTTTTTAATAGATTAATTGTTGAATCTTTGATATAATGTTTCATTAAGAAGTGTATTTACATTCTTACTTATTCACACTTACAAATTGGCACCAACCATAGGGCCTAACCCCATATTTCACAAAAAAATTCTGAAAAGTGTCATACAGGATTCTGGCATGTTCATTTTAGCGCAATTGAGAGATTTTTCGGTGCTTCCGATGAAAACTATAGCGCTAAAACATGTTTATTTTAGCGCTTTTATATCCAAAGTAGCGCTTACACACTCTGTTTTAGCGCTATAGTTTTCGTCGAAAGCACCGAAAAGTCTCTTGATCGCGCTAAAATGAACACGCTAGAATCCTGTACGATATTTTTTAGAATTTTTTTTGTGAAATATGGGGTTAGGCCCCATGGTGGGCTCCAATTTGTAAGTGTGAATAAGTAACAATGTAAATACACTTCTTAATGAAACATTATATCAAAGATTCTACAATTAATCTATTAAAAAGAGCAGAAAACTTGAAAGCATCTCATTGTTTCCTATTTCCAAAGATTTATTTAATCATGAAGGGCTCTCAGATTTGGTAAGCACTTATGACTGTTAAAATTCCAATCTAGAGAATGGAATGATGCTAAATGCAATGATGTGATGATTGACGATATCTAATTGATAAAAATAAGCTACTATAATCTATTCTGAGATGAAAACTAATAAATGAAAGCTACAGTAAAACTACTATGCAGTCATGATTATGATTATAAAGATACTATGATTGCTATTGCGAAATGATTTTATGCTATATACTCAATTGCTTGAATGCTAAGATGCTTGATTGCTTTTCTTGCAGAGTAAGATTGCACAAAGTTGGGATCCATTCTTTGTTGTATGAGGCTGTATTTATAGATTTTCCGATAGCACATTTGCACAGGGGCAACAAACAGAGGCCTGGATTCAATTTGGAGGATTGAAGGATGGGAGATTGAAAGGCTGGAGTTGATTTTGGGAATAGTTCCTCCCCATGAAAACACCAGGCAAGAGGATAGGAAGGATTAGAGGAAGAAGATTGAGAGGATTGCCTGCAAGCTTTCCCGTGAATGCCAATTGCATTTATTTTGACATAATTTTGTCTAATTTGGTAAGTGAGAAAATAGAGGAATTTGCTTTATGCTTTTATTTAAATATTTTGATTTATTTAAATTAGCAAAAAGGGGAATGAATAATTTAATAAAGCAAACTATAGGAGTTGTTTATTAAATAAATATAGAAGGGACAAAATAATTAAATAACAAAATATTTAACCTTGTTTAATTAATTAAGATTAAATGATGTGATAATTAAATAATACAAACTATTGAAGTTGCCTATTTAATTAAAATTGAAGAATATAAGATTTAGAATGTGAAATACTTTAATAAATATTTCTATTTATTTAAAAGTAGATGAATTAATTATGATAATTAAATAAAACAAAGTGAAATTTGTTCATTTAATTAACATGAAAATAAAAGAATAAAGATTGAAGAATTTAAGATGAACTATATAAATAAATATTTCTATTTATTTTAATAGTAGAGGAATTAAGGGTAATTAATCAAATAAATCATATTTAATTAATTGGATTCTCCAGACCATTTTTAGGTGTATACAGGTTCAAGTCTGAAAGTCAACAAATTTCTGGAAATGCACCAAAACCTAATTTTTCTATATGAATCACATACATTCATGCAACTTTGGATATTTTTGGAGCAATTGAATGTGTTCAAATAATCATTCAGAAATTAAATGTTGTAATTGATTAATTTTTGCAAAAAATATAGAAAATTAATGCTTTTTGGTCTTTT
Organism: Sequoiadendron giganteum; assembly: GCA_007115665.2. Classification (NCBI taxonomy): domain Eukaryota; kingdom Viridiplantae; phylum Streptophyta; class Pinopsida; order Cupressales; family Cupressaceae; genus Sequoiadendron; species Sequoiadendron giganteum. The sequence goes on from CM021102.1 coordinate 832,742,395, forward strand.
GGAATGAAAATACTATGCAATTTTGTCACTTTTTCAATGTTTTTCACCAAAATATGCATGCATAAATGATCACATAATTTTGCAATTAGTTTTCTCAATGAATATAATTCAAATCTTAACCTTGGATAAGGAAAATTAGATTTTAATTTTTTGTAAAAATTTTCAAATGATTTTTTAATTTTTATGAAAAAAACTAGTGAAAATGGATAGTTTTTTAAAAATAAATGCAAATTATCAACATGATTTTAAAAAAAAAAAGGTTTTATATTCAATTTTCAGATTTTACAATTTAAAAATTTGGAAAAATTATATGTTTAAAATATTTCGGGCTCACCAAAATGTTTAGTTGAAAAAAGGGATCCTAGGTTTAATACATAAATCATTAAAATCGGTCCTTTTTCAATGAACATTAGGATGCAAATTTGTAAGGAGATTAGATTGAATTCCAACCTTGAAGGTGAGTCAATCAGCCTTGGATTTGATCCTTTTGTGCCTTGGAAATTGACTGAAATTTATTTGATTGTATTGACTTGATGAAACTATGAGACCTAATATGAAAATGCACCTTTTTTATAACAGAGAAATTGCAAAACCGAATTCCAACAATAAGTCTGGAAAGGACGTAGTCCTATGCACCTATCACACAAATTTTAGCCTGATTTTGGAGGACTAAGTCACCTAGGGTGACTATGTCCAGGTAACTAGATCTGGATCTAATTTTACAGTCCTTTGGAGTCTGATCAAAGCCTTCTTTCTTCCAAGTCTCACTATCATATCTTTGTCAGATGCTGAGATAATTGAGTTTTTGTATCTTGTCAAGTTGTAGGGTTTGAATGCAATAACGAACAATGATCCTCAATATTCCTCCAATCTTCCTCAGATTTGTAACCTTCCCATTCAAAGAGAGAGGAAGGGTTGTGCCATATAGGGGCTTGCCTCAATCAAACCCCGTGTTGGTGTTTCCATCTCTACAATAGCAAAGTTGATGAAAGAGAGCTTATCACTTTGAGGGATAAAGGCTAAATAAAAAATCAATGATGAATCAAAAATAGACTACAACTCACCACTCATCTTATTTCCTTGAAGGACTGAAGTAATGCACATCACCTCAAGGCTTGATTGCAAATTACCTTGAATGCTTGGAAAACCTACAAGGATTATTCTTCACAAAAAAAATGAACATGAACACAAACAAACTCACATAAAACTTGACATGATACTTCAATGTTGAAATGTTGCAATAAATATACTCTTGACTTGATAATAATTTCTTTCAAAAGTGCTTGATCACTAATTTTTCCAATTCTTGCTAGATAGATCTTAAATGATGAAATGACTAGGTATTTATTAGTAATTTAATCTAATTTCCCACAAATTAGATCCTGATAGACGATATTTGAAATTTGAAATTTAAATAACAAATTTTTTTCATCGACATATTAAAACTTGGAGGAAAAACAAGGGGACCAAGTCATCTAGGGTGACTTTGTTCTAGCCTATTTTACGGGATGTAAGGTGTCGAGAGAAAAATATTAAATGTTTTATTTGGTTTTGCACATGGGTTTTCTTGGTAAATATCCAAATGGGCCATGAAATGCATAGTTTAGGACATTATATGTACAATTAGGTCAAATCACTTAAGGTGGAGAAAAGATAGTGTGACAATTTACGATACTATAGGAAGGATTAATCATAATAGCCTCATGATAGAAACAATAGGAAGTACCTACTAAAATTTTAGAAGAATTTTCCCTAGGATCTTTGGAGATCTCTCCAAGGGCTTTATTGTGAGATCTATAATCACGTCCTTGAAATATTGGATTTTATTTGAATTGGATGGGTTCCAAGATGACTTGATCATGAAGGACTAGCCATTTCGTCTTGATAATGCATGTTTTAAAAAATTGATTGGATATGGGATACTTGTTGCTTTGGAAACAAGATGAAAATTTAGTTTTAGATTGGTAAGGGATGGTGGTAGTTTTAGTTTTCTCAAAGACAAGACAATTATATTAGATAAATGTGGAGGAACTAAGATCATAGGATTGATTTTCAGGGATGGATGTAATAGGGATTCTAGGGATCTTGATTTAGATGAGAAAGTGTTTGGGTATGCTTTGAAACAATATCTAAGCATATATGTATTTTCTTGGATGATATGAGAGAGGAGTGGTGTTTAGTATTACTATATATGATTAGTGCATGGAGAGATTCTCTTAGTTTTGCACATAGATGAAGGAAGAATCTTCATTATTCATGGATGTGTGTTAGAAAGTCAAGAGCTAAAGTGGATATTACTATAGGAACCACAAAAGGTCTACAGAGGATGGAAAAGACATTTGTTATAACTAGGAGACATGTCCCTTCATGGGAATGCACACATATATACAATTTAAATAATATATGAAATATATAGATGGATAGATATAGAGATATGTATGAGTAATATATGAGCAGAGATTAAGACCTACCTTTTGTATACAATACAATATAATACAAGGAGATATACTAATTTTTCTATATATGTGTTATGAATTAATAAATTGTTCTTTTGTTGTTAGTATAGTAAAGCCTTATCCGTTCTTCTGAATTCTTTACCAAAAATTCTTGTTTCTCTTATTGTATCCTCCAGGGTATAAATTGAATACATAAGAGACCTTAGGGTATAGATATGTAGACTATATTTCCCCATTCTTCTTGCCAGTTCATTGGTTTTGTTGTCGAGACCCTGGAGAGAATAATAAAGAAAGTATAAGCAATTAAAGGAAAAGAAGTTAGCAAAAAAAATTGTCAGACCCTAAGGGCCACCTCTATGAGAGAGGGGTAGGCAATTAGGGATGAAAACTGGAAAGGAGCAAGGGATCTGAAAATATCCCTAAAAAGATAGAACTATTCAAGATTTTCTTTCAAATACAAGATATATATAGAGAGAAAATAATGGAATTTTGGACCTGGAAATCACATGGGAGTAGGATATAACAAAAGAAAAAGAGAGATACTTGAAATAATTAAGCTAGGGATGGTGATGAATGTATAATAAAAGAGGCTAAAACAAATTTAGGTAAGATATTGCAAAATAATGAAAGAGGCGGAGAAAAGGGCTAGAGAACAAAACCTAGAGACTACAAAAGAAAACAAGAATAGAGGGAGTGAGCATGCCATTGAGGGTGTTGTTGAGCACACCAATATGGGAATTTATAGAGGAGAAGAAGAGAATACCAATGTGGGTGCTACCAGGAAGGATAGAGAAGAGATTTTTCATTTCGGTTCTGACATAAGAAACATAAACAAATCATTCAAAATATAAAAGAATGAATTGAAGACTATGGAAAGTTTAAAAAAGAAATGAAACACATGGTAATAAGAATCATGATGCCTCCTAGAAACAAGACATCAATTACACATCTAGAATAGAAAAATACCCAAGTAAATAAGGAGTGATCACCCCTAGAAACTATGGTACATAAACTTTGCAATACAACATTTGATGATAATTACTTGGAGGAATTAGTAACCATAAGTATATCAAAGATGAGAAATGAAGATACATTAACTAATTGAGAGAATTATATGAAGTAAACAACCTATAACAAATGACACCATCCAATAATCAAATGGCACTAACAAATAAATGAACACCTTCAAGAATGAAGATGAAATTTGAATAGATGCACCTAGGGACCAGGAGTTACCTCTAATACCAATAAAAGCAACAAGAATTTCAACAGAAGAAGAACAAAAATTAAGACAATAGAACACAAAAGAGGAAAATAATATATATACATCAAGTGAACAAGAATTTGATATAGGATACATAGATAGGAATTTAGAAGAAAAGATAATTATGAATACTACCATGAAATTGCCCATGTTTGGACATGAAAAAACTGAAGTGACTGAACATGTATTCATTCTATAATCTTTATGGAAGAGACAAAACCTAACAAGAGACGACATTAAAATATTAAAATTTGTTGGATCCATCTAAGGAGCAACATTATAATGGTATAAAAAAAACTATCCAAACCATAATAAAGGTTGGGATATAGTAAAGCAAGATTTCCTTGCAAATTTTTCCACATTAGAATTACCTACAGAGGGTGTAAGAAAACTCCGTGAACTAATGTAACAAGAGGATGAATGAATCAAAGAATTTGATAAAAGATTTAAAGAGGTTACTAGATTCTTGGAAGAACCTCTAAGAGACAAAAAAAAGATTGATAGGTTTATCTATAAAGTCCTAGTGAAAATAAGAATAGCATTTGATGAAAGAAATTTCAACACATACCTAAAATTGGTTACATTTGCCTAGCTGATTGAAAATCAGTCATGGCATAAACAAGATAAAGAAAGAGAAAACAAAGAATTGGAGAAAATTAGACTTGGTTTAGAACAAGTAAGACTCCAACAAAATATCATGGCCAAAAGAGACCTATATACACGTAGGACTATAGGACTAACATATGTTGCACCTATTGCGGAAGAGAAGATCATGTTAGAAATGAATGTCCTAAATAAATAAGGGAAAATAAAGAAAACTATTCATATTTATTGTCACTGATGTCAACACTGATTGTTGGTTGTCTTTTATATCAGCACTTGATGAAGGTTTGATAGTGGTGGTCATTGATGTCAACACTGATTGCTAGTTTTCATTGATGTCAACACTTGAGAAGTAAGGAAGGTTGTTAGTCCTTGGCATTGGTTGTCATTGTTATATTTAGGTTGGGCTAGCATTGATGTGTGGAAGAGTTGTTGAAGTTCATGATTAGATTTCATTCCTTATATGATCTTTTTTGAAGTTCATGGTTGGATGTAATACCTTATCTAATGTTTGCTGAAGTTCATGGTCAGATATCATGCCTTGTTCCATGTCAAGAAAATTTGTATAATGCATTATTGTTGTCAATAGATTTGATTTCATAATGATATATTTAGATGAGATTTAGAAGCTTTAGAAATTTTGTTGATAATAGAGATATATTGTTGAATTTCTATAATATATCTTATTCTCTCTCTTGATGTTCCTGATGAAGCATGTGTTACTAAAAGAAAGTTTTGGCCTCCACAAGTTGCTTAAGTGTTTTTGGTTCAAGAAGATGCATTGAAGTCTATTTGGGAGAATGCTCCACATTCATCCACTGTTGAAGATATGGTCTTGTAGTTTGGGATTCGAAGTTAGTGTTTTGTGGATATTGCACTTCTATCTTTTCAAGTCACTAGTGATGTCAAGGCGATTTTTGTGAATTGCAGAAGGTTGGAAATATAGTTGGTTGTCTAGACTGGTCCAGGAAATGCTCCACATTTCTCTACATTAATGTCTCTACTCTTAAAAATTGGTGAAGGTGCTTTCAATTTTTGTGTAGTGCCTTAATTCCAATTTCATATGTTGAAGTGATCTGCAAGTTGATATGTCAATGTTATATCTTTTGGTTACGTGGTTTATGCTTCTTGAATGAAAAATGATGTTCTTGTTTGATCTATGGTGGCTATTGATGGCATGCAAATATAAAGTAAGTGTATAAAAGTGTTTTGGGATGTTCATATAACATCCCCATGTGATCTACATTATTTTGATTGGCCACTTTTGTGCTGCATTATGTCTTGGGTTGACTCTTTGGGTTATTTGTCGATATCTAGTTGATAGGGCTTGTTCTTTTGCTTGTGTCATGTTTTTGGGGGTCTATGCTAGAAATTGAAGATGTGTTATGTTAGATTTGGGTCTTGACCTATCTTGGTGCCACCTTAAGCAAATTTATCTAAAAGAATGTTTTTGGGTCGACTGGTTATGTGCTTCATATTTCATCTACATGTTTCCTTGATGTCGACTTATAATGATGTGCGCTAGTGTGTGAATTGTCTTGGATCATATTGGAAGATGAAAAAAGTTTTTTTTGGTCCTCTCTATCTTTTGGATAGGACCACATTATGCTTTGGTGGATGAATTGTTAAATTCATTATTTATCTTCTTCCTGGCCAACCTAATTGAAGTTTTGAAATGTTGTGGTGGATATAAATGCAAGATGATTTCAGATGCAACAAGATGGAGAAGTGTACAAGTACAAAAAGAAAATGTGTGGAATGTATTGGATATCCAACAGAGTTAGTGCTACATTGTGAAGAGGAAAGATAGAATCAGATATGTTATAATGACTCAGTTAGTAGAGTGCTATGTTCATGTAATATTTATCTAGACCTTTGTATCCTACTCTGAGGTAGTGAGCCTTGGTCTACAAGTCCTTTTTGGCAGTGAGCCTTTATATTGTGAGTTAACTCTCATTGTGGTTTTTTCCCTCATTGGGTTTTCCACATAAATCTGGTGTCTCCTTATGCATGTGTGTGTTATCTATTTCTTTCTCATTGATGTTAATCTAATTAGTGTTAGAATCATTATATTTTTCATTGTTGAAATTGTTGAGGGCTTAAACTACTATATCTTTCTACTAATTTGCTTAAGGGTTTGAAGTTTGTATTGTGTTGAAAGTTTCATGGTCTAAAAGGGTTTAAGTTTTGAGTAGACTGATTCACCCCCCTCTCAGTCTCTAGGTTTGTTCAAAAATTGGTATAAGAGCCAAGTTCCTTTGAAGAAGCTTAACAACTTGAAGCAAAGATCTAGAATGACACATGATGGTTCATATAAGGGTCCTAGATTTGATGTGACTAATTATGCTTTATATAAATTGAGAATAGAAGGACACCTAAAATCTCTAGGATTTGGTGTTTGGCAATCGATCAAGGATGGATATGTTTCTCTTGCTACTCTCTAATAGATCCGGCTGAAATAAGGCTATATGATTAGAATGCTAAGGCTAAGAATTCTCTATTGTGTGGATTGGTTGATTCTAGACTTTTGGACGTGATGAATTGCAACTCTACAAAGGATATCTGGAGAAATATTAGTAGTATATATGAAGGAGATAAAAAAGTGAAGCAAACTAAGATGCAAATCTTTAAAATAAAATTTGAGACTCTGAGGATGATAAAGGATAAGGATATTGCAAGTTATATGTTTCAGGTGCATGAAGTTGTGTCTGGTATCAATGGTCTTGGTGAAGTAAAAGAAAGTGAAATTATGATGAAGGTTTTGAGACCTCTCCCAAAATATTATAGTCATAAGGCATCTGCTATTGAAGAATCTAAAGACTTGGATTGGTACTATGTTGATGAATTTTTTGTGTAAGAGAGGGGGACCAACCATGTCAAGGCTCCAGGTCATGGAGAGTCGAGAGCGGAGGGCTGCCCTAACTTACCTCACTCTAAAGAGATGATGACTAAGAATGAAGAGCACTGTGAAGTATTTATGTCACTCTACATACTCTAAATTTAGGTTGGGGCTAGACAAGCTGGTTTTTGGAGTCAATACTACACCTCAGAAAACTCTATGTTTGAGGATGGAAACGTGGTTCTGGAACGACAACACGATGTGTTGGAATCTCTCTAGCACACTGGCATTCGTAAACCATAAAATATAAGATGCAATAAAAATGCCAAAAAATTGACTAAATAGCCTACTTGACTAATCTTAATGAAATAAACAGAATGATGAGGTACTAAAAGTTAAGACAAAGATGATAAAGTAAGTAAATAAAAGCTAGGGTGACAAATATTATCTCACAAAAGTGCCAATTTTCTAGCTAGCTCCACACACAAGCAAGAAGGGGAAAATTGTTGGGACTGCATAGGGGTTTGCCTCAATCAAAACCCTGCTTTAGTGTTTCCACCTCCACGGACAACCAGAAAGCAAAAAAAAGAATATACAATAAATGAAATGAAATAAGTGCAATGAAAACTACAAAAGATAAATTCTACTCTATCAAATCACAAAGGAGAGGAATGAAGCATTACCACCTCCAACAAAAGGCTCTCAAGGCCAATGAAGGGATAATGTAAGAAACGAACTTGGAAAAGTCACCACTTCCACAACCATGGTGAAGGGAGGTCTCGCAAGACTCCAAGCTCACAAATTCTATGGTGACCTCACACTTGAAATGTGGAGTTGATGGAGTGTCAATATTGCTGCAATGCTCAAAATTGAGTGCTAGAATGCTGAAGAGATTGAGAATGTGAAGAAGATGAAGTGCTAGTGAATATAATGAATTTGAAGGTGGGATGAGAAGGAATAAGTCATTTTTAGGTTGATTGGTCAAAAAAAGGATGTTATAATTCATCCCCAATGAGGAGTGTAATGCCTCTAACAACTTCAAACATGGGAATCCATCAGGGACAACAGTGCATTGTGCAGATGTGTGCGCACCATGCTCACATCCCCAACAAATATTATCTCACCGACACACAGGAAAAATGCCAAGTGGATGGAAGGTAGGTGGGTGATATGGAATTTTGCCTTCAGATTTTATTTTCTAAGGTGAGGGCATGTGAAAGGGGAATTTACACAAGGGGTGAAAATTTGATCCTATACAGTTTGGTTCTCTTATTGCCTTTGAAATGAGAGAGTTTGATAAAGATGTTCCAAAAAGAGAAGTTGATTTAAAAGCCAATAAAAATATTGAAGATGAAGTTGTTGATCAAAATTATGACCTTGATGAAGTTGAAGCAAACTTTGTGAGAAGATTGAAGAAAGGCACTAACAAATACAAAGGTAAGTTACCTCTCAAATGTTTCAATTGTGGAATAATTGGTCACTTTGCATCTAAATGTCCATATAAAGAATTTTTTGATGATAACAAAAGAGAAAAGATCAAAAGAGGTTTCTATTCTAAGGAAAGTAGTTGTTCTTCTAAATATGAAGATAATAATTCAAATGATGAAAACCTATTCATGGATTTGGAAGGAAAAATAAATAATATTGGAGAATGTAAGAGGTTTGGTGCCTTGCAGAGCAATAAGGTCAATGAAAGATCAATGACAATATGGACTGCCTTTCATGCAAAGGAAGAGGCAAATGCTTGGGTAATTGATAATAGTTGTTCTCACCACATGAGTGGTGATAGAGGAATGTTTATCAGTCTCAAGAAGGTTAATGGTGGAGTTGTTAAGTTTGATGATGATAATTTAGCACAAATATGTAGAAAAGGTAATATAAAAATTGATGGAAATAATAGAACTAAAGATGTCCTTTATATCAAAGATCTGAAGCATAATATTCTCACTGCTAGTCAAATGTGCAACAAAGGGTACAACCTTAATTTTCATGCTATATTTTGTGAGATCAGAAAAGTTGAGTTTAGAAGACTAGTTACTAAAGGAACAAGGACAAGTGGTAATGTCTATCATCTAAATGAGGCTAATGGAAGGATCTGCTTATAAGCTCAGTCCAGAGAGTGTTGGTTATGAAATAAAAAATAGGTCACATCAACTTTGATAACATGGTGAAGATCAGTTCTTCTCATGCAGTGAGATATATTCCCAAGATAATTAAGCCTACAAACACATTGTGTACAAAGAATGTCAAATGGGGAAGCAAACAAAGACCAATTTCAAAAGCAAGGAGTGCTATATTTCAAGGCCATTGGAGTTGATCCACACTGATCTATGTGGACCTATTGTTAGGGTTAGAAGGCAGATATATATCAAGTTAAATGTAGATTAGAACAATAAAATAGAGTAATAAAACACACATAGAAGACAACACAGAGAATTTAACATGGTTCACCCAATCTGGGCTACATCCACAAAACCGCAGCCATCCAATGATTTTATTATCTAGTGCAAAACATATTACAATATCGTGAATAATTCCATGCTACAAATATCCATCATAGCCACTTATAACAAGCTTTTAGAAGCTTCTAGAAATTAGGGTTTACAAAGTCGACCTTTTTCTTTTTCGGTGATGAAGAGAAAAAAGGTGAAAAAAAAAAAAATCTCAAAGGGTGCTGCCCCCGAACCCCCGCCCGGGGGCCGGCCCAGCCCCAGAGCTCGGAAAGGATACATGAAGAGTCTAGAATACTAAAAAGTGTACAATATAGCATGATCAGTCACCACATACCAACAATCTCCCGCTTGGAGACTGATCAAGCTCCACACCAACACAATCTCCAACTTGGAGACTAATCTTGCACGACACCACTGCACTTATAGCTCCCACTGGAAATAAGCACCTTGGACCTTGCTGCTCTGTTAGAATTTTAACCATGAAGACCAACTGAAGCTGAAGAGGGGCTTAGCTTCTCCCTTGTCACTACCTTTGTAAACATATCCGCTGGATTTTCATCTGTATGTATCTTTTCCAGCTTTACCTGTCCATCCTCCAATACTGACCAAATGAAATGATATCTCAGTTGTATGTGTTTGGTTTTAGAATGCAAGGAAAAATTCTTTGCAAGATGTATAGCACTCTGGATGTCTGTAAACAAGTGATTTTCAGCTTGTGTTTTTCCTAACTCTTTCATGAAGACTTGTAGCCATATCATCTCTTTTGCTACCTCTGTTGCAGCCACATACTCTGCCTCTGTGGTGGATAAAGCAACCACCTTTTGCAATCAAGAAATCCAATTCATTTCTATCCCACCAACTTTAAATACATAACCTATGGTACTTCACCTAGTATCTATATCCCCTGCCAAATCTGAGTCAACATAGCCTTTTAAATCTATATTAGAGCCCCCAAAACATAAACATATATTGGATGTACCTCTCAAGTACCTGAGAATCCATTTTATCGCATTCCAATGCTCAACTCCATGATGACTCATATACCTGCTAACAACTCCTACGACATGTGCAATATTCGGTCTTGTGCATACCATGGCATACATTAAACTGCCTACAACTGAAGCATATGGTACCTTGGACATTTTTTCTTCCTCCTCTTTTGTCTTTGGACACATATCCTTAATCAATTTTACATGACTGGGAAAAGGTGTGCTGACAGATTTTGCATTCTCCATATGAAATCTCTGCAACACCTTTTCAACATAGTCAACTTGAGATGGAAACAATTTTCTGTTTTTCCTATCTCTTGTAATCTTCATACCAAGGATTTGTTTTGCTGCCCCCAAATCCTTCATAGCAAATGAATTTTCTAATTTTTGTTTTAACTCCTTTATGTGATCCATGTTAGACCCCGCTACAAGCATATCATCAACATATAAACATAAAATAATGTAGCTATCTTCACCTAACATCTTAAAATAAACACAATGGTCTGAATTACACCTGTTGTAGCCTTGTTCAGCCATAAAACTATCAAATTTAAGATACCATTGCCGAGGTGCTTGCTTGAATCCATATAAACTTTTCTTTAATCTGCACACTAGTTTCTCCTTACCTTTGACCTCAAATCCTTGTGGTTGTTCCATATATATTTCCTCTTCCAAATCACCATGGAGAAAGGCTATTTTAACATCAAGTTGTTCTAAACACAAATCTTCAGCATCCATAATACTTAAAACAGTACGAATATAAGCCATTTTAACAACTGGCGAAAATATTTCATCAAATCAATACCCTTTTTCTATGCAAATCCCTTTACAACCAATTAGGTTTTAAATCTTTGCTTACCTCCATCCTCCTCTTTCAATTTGTAAACCCATTTGTTTGGTAAAGCCTTTTTACCTGCAGGCAACTTGCATAATTCCCAAGTCTGATTTTTCAGCAAGGAGTCCATTTCTTCTTCCATTCCATGCTCCCACTAAACCTTGGTATCCACCTACATAGCTTCATGATAACATTCTAGTTCACCAACATCAGTTAATAAAATAGAATACAAAGAGGGAGAAAATCTTTTTGGAGGTCTACTTATCCTTGAAGATCACTTAAAATTCATTGGAGTTTGTGGTATTTCTTGTTGATGTTGTTGCGGAGCATGAGGAACCACTAAAACATTGTGGTTTGTAACATCATCCAGCACTGCATAATCCTTTTTTGTCTTCTCATGTTGCTGCAATAGATCTTTGTACAACAATTTCTGATTGAATATGACATCCCTGCTTCTCACAATTTTCTTATTTTCAAAATCCCAAAGCCTATAACCAAATTCATCAATGCCATATCCAACAAATATACATTTCTTTGATTTTGCATCAAGCTTGGTTCTATTTTTAGAATCTACATGTGCAAATGCTTCACAACCAAAGGTTTTGAGAAAAGAATAACTCACCTTCTTACCTATCCATGCTTCCTCTAGAATACCACAACCCAAAGGATTAGATGGACCTCTATTAATTAAATAAAAAATAGTATTTACAGCCTCTACCCACATGTTTAAAGGCAGCCCAACATGCAATCTCATAGTTCGTGCACGCTCCATTATTGTTCTATTCATGCGCTTAGCCACTCCATTTTCCTGTGGAGTCCTTGGAACCATTTTCTAGCTACGAATACTATTAGAGGAAAACTAATCTTCAAACTCTTTGCTGCAATACTCACCACCATTATCAGATCTGAGACATTTTAGCTTTTTACCTGTCTCATTCTCAACCAAGCTCCTCCATTTTATAAAAGTTTCAAATACATCAGATTTCTGCCTAAGGAAATAAATCCATACCGTCCTAGTTGCATCATCAATGAATGTAACATAATACTAAGAGCCACCAAGGGAAGATACCCGAGCTGGTCCCCATTCATCCGTATGCACAAGCTCCAATTTCTCATTTTTCTTGTGTTTCCCATCCTTGAGAAAACTAACTCTCTTTTGTTTTCCATACACACAACTTTCACAGAAATCCATATTAACACATTTTAGACCTGGTAAAACATTATTTGAATGAATTAATTTTATACCTTTTTCACTCATATGCCCAAGTCTATTATGCCATAGTGTTGATTCAGAATCCACAACAACTATCTAATTTTCTGTTTGTTGAACTACAACAACTGTTCCTGAACATTGATTTTTATCTGCAATAGCTAAAGTAGAAGGAACAATATGACCTGTACAAAGATATAAGATGCCTACTTTCACACCTTTTGCTACCACTAAGGCACCTTTTGTAACCTTCCAATTTTTATCACTAAATGTAACAACATAACCTTCATCATCTAGTTGCCCTGCATAAATTAAATTTATTTTTAACTTTTTAACATGCCTTACCTCATGTAGTAGTCAATGATTCCCATTCTGCAACTTAATCTTGATTCTTCCCTTTCCAACAATCTGACAAGGTTCGTTATCTCCCAAATAAACCAGCCCAAAATCCCCTCGGACATAATCAAGAAAATAATTTCTATGGGGTGTAGCATGAAATGAAGCCCCTGAATCTAACACCCAAGAATCATCAATATTGTCAAGGGAAAGAATCAAAGCATCCTCATCAGATTTATTACTTACCACATTTGCCTCTTTATTTCCTTCCTTTTTGTCTCCTTTATTTTTCTAAGACCAATAATCTTTCTTTAAATGACCTGGCTTACCACAGTACCAACAATCCCTCTTATCTCTAGATTGGGACCTTCTATCCTTTGATTTTCCTCGTGACTTCCCATGACTTCCAAAATTGTTTCATCTCTCTTTTATTATGCCCCTGCTTTTTTCATTCAAAACACTGCCTGATGTGGATGTTCCACCTGAGCTTTTTCTATGAATTTTCTCGCTCAAAATAACACCAAAAACATCATCAAACTTCAATGTATTCAAACCAGAAACATAATTGCTAACAACCATTACCAAGCTATTCTAGCTTTTAGGCAAAGAACACAAAATCAAAAGAGCCCTAACTTCTTTATCAAAGTTTACTTTTATAGAAGTTAATTGACTTGTAACCGTATTAAACTCATTTAAATGATCAGCAACTAACCCACCTTCTACCATTTTCATATTAAATAAATGCTTCATAAGAAATACCTTATTCGAAGCGGAAGGCTTTTCCTATAACTTCGCCAAGGTTTCCATCAACTCTTGAGTTTTCTTTGTTGTTGTAATATTGAATGCCACTGATTATGTCAGGCATAAACGAATACTGCCAAGTGCCTTTTTGTCCAAAATATCCCAGTCCTCATCTGACATTGTTGAGGGTTTCTTGGTTTTCCCTTCCAATGGATGCCATAAATCCTTTTGATAGAGGTAGTCCTCCATCTGCATCTTCCATAAATGATAGTTATGCCCATTGAACTTCTCAACCTTCAACTTACCCTCGTCTGTCATTGCTCCCACTTAACCGTGAGACTCCCACTCAACCGTGAGACTTTCCTACAGACGATAATAAAAAAAAACCCGCTCGGATACCACTTGTTAGGGTTAGAAGGCAGATATATATCAAGTTAAATGCAGATTTGAACAATAAAATAGAGTAATAAAACACACATAGAAGACAACACAAGGAATTTAACGTGGTTCACCCAATCTGGGCTACATCCACTAAACTGCAACCATCCAATGATCTTATTATCCAGTACAAAACATATTACAATATCACAAATAATTCCATGCTACAACTCTCCATCCCAGCCGCTTATAACAAACTTTTAGAAGCTTCCAGAAATTAGGGTTTACAAAGTCGACCTTTTTCTTTTTTGGTGACGAAACAAAAAAAGGTGAAAAAAATAAAAATTCTTGGGGCCTGCCGCCCCCGGATCCCGATAAGGATACATGAAGAGTGTACAATACTAAAAAATCGTATAGTATAGCATGATCATTTGCCACATACCAACACCTATAAGGATAAGGAGTCAACAAGGTGAAAGTTATTTTATGTTGCTTATAGATGATTACAATAGAACGACTAGGATTACATTCTTAAGAGAGAAAAGAATTTGATAAGTTTAATATTTTTAAAGAAAAAGTTAAGAATGGAATGGATGTTAAGATCAAATTTCTAAGGTCAGATAGAGGAGGTGAATTTACTTCAGATTAATTTGAAAAGTTTTGTGAAGATCATGAGATTAGGAGACATCTATCTGCTCCTAGAACTCCTCAATAAAATGGGGTAGTGGAAAGGAAAAATAAGGTTGTTCAAGAAATGGCTAGAGCTATGATGAAGGATATTGATCTATCAGATATGTATTGGAAATAAGCAATTCACATTATTGTCTCTTTTCTTAACACGGTGCAGTTAAGGGTGAAAACCACTAAGAACCCTTACAAGTTTTTGTATGGAAGGCCTCCCACTATTAAATACTTTAGAAGCTTTGGTAGAAAATGTTATAATAGAAGAGATGAACGAGACCTTTGAAATATTGATTCAAGGTGTGATGAAGGAATCTTTCTTGGTTACTCAACCAAAAGTAACGCATATAGGTGTTATAACAAGAGATTAGGAAAAATGATTGAAAGTAAAAATCTTAAAGTAGATGAAGACTTGTGTCAGATCTCACAAGAACCAGAGGTTTATGGATCTGATATACCTCCCTAGATTTAAGAAGAAGAAGAAGAAGAAGAGAAAGAGGAAAAGGAATCGAAACCAGTGAAGACTCTGAAAACTCCAGCAAAGTCTGTCCAAAGGAATCATTTTGTAGATCAGATCATTAGGGACATAGATGAAGGTGTGATGAACAGGAGAAATTTTGCAAGAGCAAATAAGTAAGTAAATTTGTGTCTACTATCAAAGGTAGAACCCAATAAATTTTTTGATGCTAGCAAAGATGAAAATTGGATAAAGGTAATGGATGAGAACTAGATCAGATAAAGAAAAATAAAACTTGGGAATTAGTACCTAGACTAGTTGATAAGAATGTGATAGGAAAAAATTGGGTGTTCTAAAATAAGTTGAATGAAGATGGTGAAGTGGTAACTTGGAAAAAATCCAGATTGGTTTACAAGGGCTATTCACAAGTTGAAGGAATTGATTTTGAGGATATTTTTACTCTGGTAGCCATAATGGAAGAAATAAGGATGTTTCTTTCTCTTGTTGCTCATAAGAACTTCAAATTATATCAAATGGATGTCAATTCAACTTTCTTGAATGGTGATCTAGAGGAAGAGGTATACATTGAGCAACCGGATGGTTTCCAGTTATTAGAAGATCTAAATATGGTTTGTAGACTCAAGAAATCTTTGTATGGTCTCAATCAAGCTCAAAGAGCTTGGTATGCTAGATTTGATAAGTAGTTATTTTGGAAAGGATTCAAGAAAGGTAATGTAGATAGTAATATGCATATCAAGGTTCAAGAAGACAAGTTGTTGACTATGGTTGTATATGTTGATGATATCATCTTTGGTGGAGATGATGGTATGTGTAATTTTTTTGTAGAAGAGATGCATAAAGAATTGAGATTTCAATGATTGGTTCTTCCTTGGGCTTAAAATTATTCAACAATATGATGGTATCTTCATTTATCAAGCTAAACATGTCAAGGAGATGTTGAAGAAATTTGGCATGGAGGATTTAAAACTAATGGGTACTCCTATGGTGACGAATTATCACTCAAGAAAATCTGATGAGTCTCTGGAAGTTGATCAAACTATTTATAGGTCTATGTTGGAGGTTTACTATACTTAATTGCTTCTAGACCTGATATTATGCATGCGGTATGTTTGGTTTCTAAATTTAAAGCTAATCCTAAGAAATCTCATGAATTTTTTTTGAAAAGAATATTCAGATACTTGAAAGGAATTCCGGATTACGACCTATGGTATAAAAAGGATAATAAATTTTCTTTGAGTTCCTATACTGATGTTGATTGGGCAAGATGTGTGGATGACCAAAGAAGCACGGGTGGAAGTGCATTCTTTGGGGGAGATAGATTGATCTCATGATTCCGTAAAAAACAAGACTCAATCTCTTTATCCACAACATAAGTTGAATACATTGATGTAGCATCTTGTTGCACTCAGGTGATTTAGATGAAACAAACTTTGAAAGATCTAAAAGTGGTTTATGATGAACCCATTCCTATATTGTGTGACAATACAAGCACAATTAATATTTAAAATAATCTAGTAATGAATTCAAGGACTATATACATCTCTATCCGATATCACTTTTTGAGAGAGAAGGTTGCAAAGCATGAAGTCAAAATGGGGTTGATACCAAAATTTCACCTACAACTCAATTTGGTAGAGATGAAACAATTGTTACATCTAAGTGAATGGTACTCCAATAAATTTCTACCAATCCTAATCATTAACAAGGATGCTTTCAAATGGAATTCAATTTCTATCATCCAATATTTTATAGTAGAAAGGAATTACACCAAATTGCATAATTTGCAATTTTTTTTTTTTATGGGGATGATCCCACAATGTAGCGGTTAGCTACGAGCCTCTCACATGGGAGGTATTGGGTTCGAGCCTGCTCGATACCCATGTGTGCTCGATGCAGCTGTGGCAACGATAGAAGAAGAAGTCGGTAGTAGGGAGAGAAGGCAGGAATAAGCGATGGACAGGAAGAAATGATCGTCGATGGAGGTTATCAGAGGACGTTGTAGATCCATCTACAGAGCCAAAGGGAGGGAGAAGCAAGGAGGAGAAGGAAATGAAGGAGAGGAAAAGAGGAGAGGAGGAGGTTGCAGAGGATTGGAAGAAACAAAGGAGTGGTGGAGAAAAGGAGGAGCGAGGAGGAGGAGAAGAGGAAGAGGTATGGGAGGAGCGATGGAGTAATTAAGAAGGAGGAAGAAAGAAGGGGAGAGGAGAAGAGGAAGAGGTATGAGAGGAGCAGTGGAGCAAGGAGGAAGGAAGGAAGCGAGAAGGTGAGAGGAGAAGAAGGAAGAGGTACGAGAGGAGCAACGAAGCAAGGAGGAAGGAGGAAGCGAGAAGGTGAGAAGGAGAGGAGCAAGGAGGAGGTGCGGGAGGAGTGGAGTAAGGAGGAGGAGATAGGAGGGGGGGGGAAATAGAAAAGGAGGAGGAGTAGAGGGGGAAAAGGAGAAATTATCGAGGATGAGGTCCCCCAAATGTTTCCTCATTGGTTCAAAGCTCCAGTCAAAAGTGATTACCGATCAATATATATATATACATAATTCATTTTGTAATAAAAGTATTTACAAGATTGCATAAACATTGTTGTTTCATACATTGAGATCAAAAGAATGTTTGAATATCCCACACAAGCCATGGGTATAATTGATTTAATACAACAAAAAATGAAATCTATACATATGAAGATATGAATTAAAGAAAACACATGGAAAGAAGGCATATCCATCATTTCTTGTGGCAGATTTTGGTGTTAATCTCTTGGTCTTAAGCTCCTACTTGCTCCTGATCTTCAGATGTGCCTACATTATGATGAAAAAGTTTGTTAGAGCTCCGAATATAAAATCTGACCATATGTCCTACCAATAGAAATATAACTTTCATTCATGATGCATTAAATCAATTATTAATTATCACATGTATCAAGAGATCCTAAAGGTCAAAATCATGAGGAAGAGCATTGAGCTTCATTGTTTTATCTAATTTTTTTGTTCATTGTGTAGGTACAGGTTTATCATTTTATGATTCATCCTTTTTTACATTTCAACATGTGGAGTAGAAATGGGCTCCTACAAGGGTTGAGCCCAACATGCTGCCCTCATGTTTTAAGAGGGATAAGGGAGTTAATTCATCATACTTATCGGCTTTTAACAAACATTCATCACTTATGACAGTGAATACTAAAGTCATTGCCATAAATGATGAATGTTTGTTCCATAAATCATAATATGAGACAATTTTTTTAGTAGTAATTCAAGTGTAGTGGTCAGTTTAAATGCATTAACCTTATTTTCAATCATTGTGGTTGTGTATCAGTATTGATTGAAAAATTTGTGTTAGGATAGTCAATAAGAGGCAAAAGGATAACCATTTAGGGGTTTGTATGCATTTGAATGATGTTAATGGGTAGAGGTAATGCTACAAAAATAATCATATGGATGCAAGAAGATGGAGCACAACACACATATTTATATAGGAAATTCTACAAAAAACCATATTGTTTTAAGTCAGCATGTGCCCTTTCAACCTTTAATGACTATCAATCGTTTCATCCTAATGAATTAGCAAGGATTTATTATGCCCAAATGATGTTTTAAAGGCAACCTATAAGTACAAGAAAAGACAATGGATGATACCATTCATGAGGGAAAAGTAACACAATGCAAGCATAAAATCCGATCATGAACAAAGCATAACAAAAGCAGTGGAGTATGCATTAAAAGAGAAGGCACATACATGACAATGATTACCAAGTTAGCAAGCATGTGGCAATGGATTTTCCATTCAAAGGATCATTATTTGACATCTATAAGTTAACAAAAGGCCCAGTTATCATAATGAACAGATCTGTTGAGAGATAATGCAATAACAAATCAAAGGACAAGTAAAATGGCAATCTAAATGCAGCATGTGGAAGACAATCTTGATTTTTTGTCATATTAAAGAAGTGACCTGTGTCTCATATCTATTATGCAACAATAGTAGAAAATGTTATCTGTGTGCCTCTGTTACAAACCTTGTGACAAACCAATGACAAACTGTATATTAATCATGGGTAGTTTTTGAAGGAAATCCATAGTTATGGTGTCTAGATAGACAAAGTTCACTATTATTTATTATAGGCCATAAAGGGAAAGTGAGAGGTTTTGAAAAAAGGTTGAAATGAGAACAAAGTGAGCCCACTTTTGTAGTGGGATACTGCTATTAAGGGTGAGTCACCCTTGCATGAAATAGGTATAGGAAAAAGTGGGAAATAAGTATGATATAAAGAATAGTCTGAAGACTTCTTAGATCCTAGTGGACCTTATGTATTCTTACATAGATTTTGTAGATTGCAAGAATGAGTTTGCACATCAAAAGTGAGTAAAGAATTCTATGTTCCTGATCATATTTAGATAGGAGGTATTTATAGCCATAAATGAAAAGTATCCAAAGAGAAAAATTTCAAATACTCATGTTGACCTGAAGTTTCATCAGCTTAAGGTTCCAAAAGCCCTCAATCAGCCACAAAACTAGTACTAAAGACAAAGCCATGACCATGGAAAATTAAGTGAAGTGAAGCATGGCCTGAGTTTTGTGAGGGCTGAATATAGTGAACACGGAAGTATGTTGCAAGTCAAGATGAAGATTAAAGCAGATAAAGCCCACGGTCTTGGTCATTAAAGAGGCATGATAAGATACCCAAAAAGGATGCATAAAATGTCCAACCCATGACATGTACAAGCTCGTGCCAAGATACGAAAGTGAAGTAAACATCACTCGAGCACACAAGAATGAATCCTTTTCATTCATTTATTCTGGAAAAGTAGATCTAAATAGGTTTTCATTCACATAAATCATGATAAATACAAGCATTTCAATGCTCAAGAAGACTCACCACACAACCTCAACAAGTTTTGTAGGTTCTTTGCCATGAAAAACTCTTATTTCTTCCATGAAAGCTCCACTTCCAAACCCTAATGGTGGTGTCCTCAATAGAGCATGAAGATTTCAAAATGCAAAATGAAATTAAAAACACATAAGGCTTCAAGTTTTGCTTTGTATTTATTTTAGGGTTTTCATATTACCCCAATGTTTGGCCGACCCCAAGGGGCGGTTCCCATTTTTTATTAAAAAATTATGTGTTATGATAAATACATGAATTTTCATTTTCACCTAATGTATTAAGGGGTTCCCCTTGTATTATTTCTTGCATGATTTTTCAAATGATATCTAGTCTACCCTTTTAATTTTTGTATGACAGTGAAGCAAAATTAAAGTAACGATTTATAAATTACTTTATTATTTTTCATGTAAAAGCAAAAAAATAAAGCAATCACTCAACAAATAGTAAAGTAATTCATCTTTGATTACTTTATTATTTGTTCAAAATATTTATTTATCCCAAAATAAAGCAAAAAAGGAAAGGGTAGTGAACTAGTCATACAAAATCATAGAGGAGGTGGAACTGAAAGTTATTTTCATGCATTGAGTTTTAATAAGACTGAAGTGTTCACATGAACTTGATGATACTTGGAGTCTTTTTACTTCAACTTTCAGTCAGGTTTGAGTCTTTTTAGGAGCCTTTTTGGGTCAACCATCTTGCAGACTGAGTTTGACTACTTGATCTTTCAGTTTACATCAACTTTCACTCCCCTTTTTCGTGGATTTTCATCTTTAATCGTGGGAGAAATATTTGGAGATATTTTCACTTTCAGTTAGCTGCTAGTGTCACCTCTTGGCACCTTGGAGTTACTTATTGTATAAATTGAAAAAGACTTAGTCTTTTTCCCCAGTTCTGACTTCTTTACCTTTGTATTCTACAAAGAGAGATTAGTTTTGTAACTTAGTTTTTTTCACAGTTATTAATAAACAACTTTTATAGGTTATTTTAGATTGTCACTTGTAGAGTTTCCTTCCATTTATTATTACAATCATGTGTTAGCCTTCTCACTTTTAGGTGTTTTGTCTTTTTAAATGATTTGGATGTAAATTTAATGAGTTTTAATCTCAAAACCCTTAAATTTCTATCTCATTCTTGGATGTATGTACACAAAGGCAATTTTAATCACATGTCATAGGTTGTGCAGTTGATTTATCTTTTCCTTCAAGTTGTAAAAATATCATTTTCCGTCATAAAGGATAGATTATCAGGCCTTTTGTGAAACACTTATGTGATTAGATTATCCAATCCGAGTTGTGAAAATAGATTTCATGAGAAATAGTTGTGAATTAGGTTGCTCATCTTTTCCATTTAGGTGCATCACCATACTTTAAGATTCTGTTTATCCATTTATTTCAAAGCCTTTTATCCCTTTACCTTCAAAATCTCCATTTCATTAGAAAAATCAAGGGAACCAACCCATAATATGGAGATTCATCTGCACTACGAGCATACACATAGGCTCGAAGATGTTTTCATGTTTCATAAGATTTTTGAGCATATAAACTTAGCATTTGGGTGCAATCTCCATGACAATAGGGGTATGTGCCTACCAAGGATTAGATTGCAGATATTTTCACAAAGGCACTTTCAAAGTATACTTTTGAGTATCTCTGATAAAATTTAGGGGTTATTGCCCCTCCTTGTTCTAACTAGATGCATAAGATGGTGAATCTTTCTAGGGGGAATTCAATTCATATCCTTTTCTCCTGGACTGATGGTTGCTACCGCTCAAGGGATTTGGTAGTAAGGGGGATTTTTGATGTAGTTACATGCAATATTTGAGGAAAAGTGTTGTTGGTCAAAGGGGAGAATGTGCTACTACTTCAATTAAAGATATTTTTTCCCTTTGTCCTTGAAGTCAAAAAATGTACTATTGTGAGCACGTGTGTATGACCCTTTGTCCTTGACGTCAAAGGGGGAAAGTAAGAAGGTGTGTTTCCATCAATGTCAAAGGGGGAGATTGTTGGCAATTGTTGTCATTGATGTCAACATTGATTGTTGGTTGTCTTTGATGTCAACACTTGATGAAGGTTTGATAGTGGTGGTCATTGATGTCAACACTGATTGTTGGTTGTCATTGATGTCAACACTGATTGTTGGTTGTCATTGATGTCAGCACTTGAGAAGTAAGGAAGGTTATTAGTCCTTAGCATTGGTTGTCATTGTTATATTTAGGCTGGGCTAACAATGATTTATGGAAGAGTTATTGAAGTTCATGATTGGATGTCATACCTTATATGATGTTTGTTGAAGTTCATGGTTGGATGCCATGCCTTATCTGATGTTTTTTTAAGTTCATGGTTGGATGTCATGCCCTATCCCATGACAAGAAAAGTTGTATAATGCATTATTGATGTCAACAAAGTTGATTTTATAATGATATATTTAGATGAGGATCAAAGCATTAAGATGAGGATTAGAAAATTTAGAAGTTTTGTTGATGGTGGAGAGATGTTGTTGAAGGTCTACAATATGTCTTATGCTCTCTCTTGATTTTCTTGATGAAGCATATGTTGTTGAAATAAAGTTATGGCCTCCACAAGTTTCTTGAGTTTTTTTGGTTCAAGAAGTTGTATTGAAGTTTGTTTGGGAGAATGCTTTGCATTCCTCCACTATTGAAGATATGGTCTTGTAGTTTGGGATTCAAATTTAGTATTTTGTGGATATTTCACTTCTATCTTTTCAAGTCACTAGTGTTGCTAAGGAGATTAATGTGAATTACAAAAGATTGATAGTATTGTTGGTTATTTAGACTAGTTTGGGAAATGATCCACATTTCTCTATATTAATGTCTCTGCTTGCGGCTTGGTGAAGGTGCTCAGTGTTTGTGCAATGTCCCAATTCCAATTTTATATGTTGAAGTGGTTTGCAAGTTGATATGTTAATATTATATCTTCAAGTTATGTGTTTTATGCTTGTTGAATGAAGTATTTTCTTTCCTATTTGATCTGTGATGGCTATTGATGGCATGACAATATAAAGGAATTTATGGAAGTGTTTTTGGGTGTTCATGTAACATCCCCATGTGATCTTCATGATGTTGATTGGCCACTTTGGTGTTGCATTATGTCTTGGGTTGGCTTTTTATGTTATTTGTGGATATCTGGCTGATAGGGATTGTTCTTTTTCTTGTACCATGTGCTTGGGGGTTTGTGCTATCAATTGAAGATGTGTTATGTTAGATTCGAGTCTTGGCCTATCTTGGTTAGAACCATCTTGAGAAAATTCAGTTGAAAGAATGTTTTTGTGATGACTAGTTATGTGCTTCATGTTTCATCTACACGTTTCCCTGATTCTGACTTAGATTGATGTGCAACAATGTGTGAATTATTTTGGATCACATTGGAATATGTAATAAGGTTTTTTTGGGTCCTCTCTATCTTTTGGATGGGATCACATTTTGCTTTGGTGGTTGACTTGTTGAATTCATTGTTTATCTTCTTCCTTGCTAACCTTATTAAAGTTTTGAAATGTTGCAGTAGATATAAATGCAATATCATTTCGGATGCAACAAGATGGAAAATTTTACAAGTGTGGAAAAGAAAGTGTGTGGAATTTATTGAATATCTAGTAGAGTTGGTGCTACATTTTGAAGAGGAGAGATAGAATCAGATGTGTTATAACGTCTCAATTAACAGAGTGTTATATCATCAAACATTGTAATCTTTTTCTAAATATTTGTATCTTGTTCGTAGATAGTGAATTTCATCAAGTCCTTGTATCTTGCACTTGAAGTTGTGTTTTCTTCAATTTTGCAAGTCCTTTGTATCTTACACTAAGGTAGTAAGCCTTGGTATGCAAGTCCTTTTTCATAGTGAGCCTTTATATTGTGAGTTAAATCTTACTGTTGTTTTTCCCTCATTGAGTTTTCCACATAAATCTAGGTCTCCTTATGCATGTATGTGTTCTCTATTTCATTCTCATTGTTGCTAATTTGACTAGTGTTAGAATTGCTATATATTTTATTATTGAAGTTGATGAGGGCTTAAACTGCCATATCTTTCTACTAATTTGCTTAAGAGTTTAAAATTTTTATTGTGTTGAAAGTTTCAAGGTCTGAAAGGGTTTAAGTTTTGAGTAGACTAATTCACCCCCCTCTCAATCTCCGGGTGTGTTCAACACAAATGTGTTACGGGTAGACCTTTGGATAGTACCCAAGAAGGTGAATTCAGTCTATTATGGAGTCTACGGAGAGTGGGATGACCACAACACTGAATAATTTCCATCATAACTATTTCAATTAAGAGAAGATTCCTCTACAGTCATCAATAAAGACCAACATACATTGGCATATGTAAAATGATTCGTAGAAAGCAAACTATATGCACCAAATACTAGATACAGAGTGCCACCATAGCAAAAAAGCCAAGGGAATTCAAATATTACTCATGATTTGGAACAATACAACAATAATGGTCCATTCTATGATGGAAGAGGCCAAGGTTGAGGAAGAGGAAGGAGAGCAGATGCTACATGGTTCAATTGTGGTAAATTGGGACACTTTGCAACTGAATTCACTGGAGTGAAAGAAGAAAATAATGTGGATTTTGTGGCCAAGAAGATCATAATACCTTCAATTATGAAAAGGCACATCAATATTATAAAATCACATC
The DNA here is from genome assembly GCA_007115665.2 of Sequoiadendron giganteum. Classification (NCBI taxonomy): domain Eukaryota; kingdom Viridiplantae; phylum Streptophyta; class Pinopsida; order Cupressales; family Cupressaceae; genus Sequoiadendron; species Sequoiadendron giganteum. The sequence goes on from CM021102.1 coordinate 832,767,182, forward strand.
ACCACAAACCCAAAATGATGAATTGTAAAACTCCAATACAAACAAAGGAGCAAGACTCCTCCAAAAGGTACCAAAGAAGCCAGAAGAGGAAATAAGGAGATGTCACAAAGCGAGAAGGGATGAAGAATACACTACAAAAGAAAGTAACATCAAAGGTGAGTACCAAAAATTCCCTAGAATAAAATAAAAGGGTAAAGCGATAGTAGTAACTAGACAAGATATCAATACCAAAAGATAGGAAGTCATCAACAATTTTTTTAGAAGTGAATCTTTGTCATCGATGAATAGTTCATATTGGCCAAGTCAAAATTGGTGAATATATTGCAACTAACAAGGTGGCCAAATCGCCCAAATTTTACAAATTATCGGTCCAATGCATTTCAATTTTCCATTAATTTATTTTATGATACATATTCAATTAATAGTTTCACCATAACAAGTTATGAGTTTTCAACAGACTAATTAATATTTCACCTGGAATCTTTGAAGCATGTATTAAATCACCCACATATTTTTCAATACTATTAAAATGACATTGTTTATTAAGACATGTTTCACCAATATTATTAAATGTTTACTGCATGTGAGGACCCATTTCGCCAATAAAATTTACAAATAATTATGTATGGGGACCCATTTCACCAATAACATTAATTTTTTTTACATTTGAGGACACATTTTTCTAATTACATTAAAAAATAATTGTATATAATCACAGGGCCATAATCACCTTGAAAATTATAACATATGTGTTTTGTCAAGGTTTGATTTGCCCAAGATTTAAATGTATCATTGTATAATCATGTGGGACTCACCAAATTTTTATTATACCATTTAAAAATCTAGCAGAAGTCACCAAATATAATTTGTTATAAATACAATCGAAATTTTGATTTATTCTTACACATTTTGTTCAGTTCTTGAACTTGTAAGCTCTCAATTCAGAAGTTGGACTTGGAACCTTGATCATTGGCAAGTTACAAACTTACGACTTTAGGCATTGTTGCATTAATGAATAGCGAATCAATGAAAACCTAAAGGTAATTGATCATTTCTTCATAGTGTTATAAGATTTTTTTTATCTCTTTTCCATTCTTTCTTCAATATTAAAGATGATATTGAGTAGGGAATGGGATCTAGATTCTATATTCTATGTCCTTAAAAAGGGAGATATTTTTTCTAGCTTTTAATTTGTGTAGAGAGATTAAGATGTCAAGAACCAAGTGCAACAGGAGTAAGACTCCTCAAAGTGGTGGAGGGAGGCCATAAAAATGTCCAAAATATAGAGTTACCTTAAAATCTTACTTTGAGAATGTTTCTAATCCATCAGATCAAGATGGAACTACATCATCAACTCTTGCACCAAATAATAATGAAGAAGGCATTGGAAATATCTCACTAGAAGGATTGAATTATTTGAGTCAGATTAGGATGACAATGGCACAAAATTTGTTCTAAGGGATACGCAGGTTATCTAGAATTAGTTAATTGGCCTGGATGAAAATGTTGGCATCATAGATGATGTTGCTGCTAGGAAGAGAAAAAGAAAAGCCAAATCAAAAAAAGGTGATGAGTGGGATATGACAAGAAATTTTTAGATTGATTGGGTGTCAAAGTACCTATTCATTTAACTAATGGAGAATGCAAACAAAGATGAACCTCCAATAGAATGCAAGTGTAAGATTTATAGTTGGAAATTTAAAAGATACAAGAAGTTGTAGCTAAAGCTTGACACTATAGAAAATCATATCAGTAAATTTTATGAAAAACAAATCATAGACGGAAAGGAAAAATAAGTAGTAAGATGGAAATTAAAAAAGAATGTCTTCATGTTAAGTATTCCCTGTAATATGATGAGCATATGCAAATAATGGCGAAGCTTTCTTCATGTGGAGGTTCAATTGAAGCTCAATTTGGAAAGATAATGGCAAAAGCACAATTGGAAAAAATTGTTCAAATGAGTGTTTTTTTACATTTTGTCCAAAGGGCATCCTATGATAGACTACCCAAAATATAATAATTTATTATTTTTTTGGGTGTTCCTCACTTTCCTATCACACATTGTTCAATAAACATTAGATGGGAATGGGAAAGTTGTCTTGTTGAGGTGGAAAAACAAGATTTACATGAGAAAATAAAAGAGTCAAACTTCATTACATTATCTTTAAATGAAGTTACTACAGTAGATAATACTTCTTGGGTATGTTTGCATGTGTATACTATGCACCAACATATCCATCAACCTCATCTACTTTGTGTTCATAAAATGAAGGAGAGTTTGACATTGCAAAATCTATTTGAACTAGCTAGGTAATGCAAGGTCATGAGAACGGTCTTTGAGTAAAGTTGCAAACTACTTGCTTACCATACGTGATTTCCATTCACTACATGGCTCACAGAATGAATTTAGCATTTAAAAATGTAAAAAATAATTCTCCAATATCAAAAGTTGAAAATCTAGTCCATGAGCTCTACTCATACTTCTGTCAAAGTCCAAAATGTTTTGTAGAATTTCAAAATTTTACTAAGGGAATAATAGGAGGAAATAAGCTTCTCAAGGATTTTGATACCGGATGGATCTCCTTGCGTGGACCAGTGCAATATTTTTTTTTCAAAATATCAATCCTTGATTGGAGAAATGTATGAACATTTCCACACAATAGACAAAGCTCCCAACCTCTTATATAAGTTAAGTGATATATAGACACTCTAAACTTTAGCTGGTATTCTCCCCATGCTGGATGAAATGAATGATCTTGTGAAAAAATCTCAAGACAAAACTATGTATATTCAAGAATATACTAAACTACGTAAAATGACATGCATGACCCTTAATAATCTATATCTATTAGATTATCCATTTCAAAGTCCAAAATTTATAAGTTGGCAGTTAATTACAGATTTGAACAATCTTGAAAATTATTTATAGTTTAATGCTAGTGGGTAGTTATGTGTCTTTGTACGTGGATTTGAGATACCAATGCACTATTGTACAATAGTCAAGCACTCTACCAAAGAAGTACCTATTACAAAGGAAGCTTTTAACGGCATTGTTAAATCTATGTGGTATTTTAAAATCTATTGCAAAATCTCTTTCCTCAAATATTTATGAATGATTCCCTCAAGATGAAATACTTGAAGCCATGTCTATTGTGTATCCTCAATTTTGGGTCCCAAGCAACCATCACAACCTAGAGTATTTTCATAAAAAAGTAATTACCTTGGTCGAACACTTTAAAAAAGTTGAGAATACAATTAGCAAAAAATAGGAGTTATAAATGAAACAAATCTTATAGAACAAGCTCTCCATTTTGCAACAAGTATGATTGACTAGTTTGACTCCATGGAGAATCCCATGCAAGTGAGATCAATAACAAGGCTTTGGGAAACCTTTGGTTAAAGTGAAACATTGCATGATTCATTATTAAAACATTTCAAACTTGTTGATTTATGTCAAACAATGATATTGGGGTCGACGGAGGATGAGAGATTTGTCATTGCATTGGGGTTTTTGAAATCAAAGATAAGAAACAAACTAGACCGGAATTTGGAAAATTGCTTGAGGATGTAGACAACTAGGTATAATGTTTGAAGTTTTTATTTTGAAAGGGAACTCACAATGTGGAATTCCATATGTGAAAGAAGAGGGTTGTGCAACACTTCAAACATTTGTATCAATGACAAAAATGATAGTGACACAATGAATGTTGAACTTGATATGTAGTTAAGCGAGCATACACAGGGCAAAGAAAATGAAGACCAGACTCAAGTCAAAATGACTATCAATTTTAATCTTTAGACTAAGGAGCAGGAGGTGAATTAGAAATGAAAGGGATTTTGTAGTTTTTAGGTATTTATACTACATTTCATGAATCACATTTCAAACTGTCATTGACGATATTTTATATTGTATTCTATGAATTTATGAATCAGATTGAATAAATTAACGTACTACTATTTTCCACTATTCCAAAATTTCTAATGTAGAATACAGATTCTAAATTTTAACTATTGTCCAAGTATTTAACAATTTCTAGGTATGATTGAGATGCGATGGAGGTGAGGTTCATTTTGGACAATACCATTGTGGAAAATACCATTAGTGAGGTGATACTAAGTGATTTGAATTTTAACTTGCTTCTTGGTGATCATGGTGATTTCCAGTTTGGTCAACCTACATATTTAGTATTTTTGTTGATGTTGTTGGGAAGGACAGATTGTGCGGTGTGGATGAGGTCATTAAAGTAGCAAACTCTGAGAGGCAGTGTGTGATTGAGGCTTCCAAGAAAGCATGTAATAGTTATCCATTGATGGAGGCGTTGGTTCATGCTCCAAAGGCCCTTGGGGGTCATATGGTGGCACCTGGTGAGACCGTGCGGGCCCCAACTGGTGAATCATCTGTGGCTAATCCAAAAGATTCTCGAATTGAGCATGTTCTAGTGGAAAAGAACCAGTTGGTGGGGTAGTCGTCTTTGCTTGGGCGGAGATGGGCTGACCTTTTCTCTTCAAAGCTTAAAGGTAAAGGAGTCACTTTCGAATCAATTTTTTCTTGTAATGTGGAAGGCAAATTTTCTCTATCCATTTCAGACTCTATTGTGGACAAAAACATAGCTAGAATTGAATTTTCTCTGGTGGGCAAGTTTTTGGGTCCTAGACCTAATATTGAGGAGGTATGCACCTAAGTTTGTAAAAAGTGGGCTCTGAAGGGGCAAGTTGACATTGCGGCTATGGCTAAAGGATTTTTTTTCTTTTCCTTTTCTTGTGAGGAAGATCTGGGATTGGTATATTCCAAAGGGCTATGGACTTTTGGTCATCTTACCTTGGTGTTACACCCCTAGGAGCCTAGGATGGATCTTTCAAAATGCCTGTTTCACTTGGCTCTTATGTGAGTGAAGCTACCAAATATTCCTTTGGAATATTGGAATGAAGAGGTGTTTAAGGTGGTTGCTAACTCTTTTGGACGTCTAGTTTCTATTGATGAGGCCACTCTTTCTAGAAGGTGTCTGGTTGCAACGAGGATCTGTGTCATGATTGATCAAGATGTTGTGTTGCCTAACTTTTTTCAACTTAACTCAAAGGTAGGATGCTAGAAACAACAGGTTGTATTTGAATCTTTTCTGTTTGCATGCTTCAAATGCAAAAAAGCAAGTCATTGGGCTAAGTACTGCCCTACGAAGGAAGATCCACCCAAGGTTGTACCTCAATCCAAATTCTGGAAGGTTAAGGAGGCTAAGGGGTCTTCTATTCAACTTGAGCAGGATGAATTTGCTACTGGTAAAGTTATGGAGGCTTCTACTACTATTGAGGATCACTCTACCTCCCACCCCCAAGGGGATGAGGAGATCAAGAATCCTGAGGACGAGGCTGTTAGACAATCTGAGGATCTAGATGTAGATCATTTTTTAGATACTTTGTGCTCCCCTAAACTTGCTTCTCAGGAGTTGAATGTTACCCCTTCTTCTCCCTCGGATTGTGCATCTAGGCTTGTGGATGGAGAGGGATCATTAGTGGTTGCTAATACAAGGAGAAAGGAAGAGGAGGGTTATATTCTAGTGAGGGGCAAAAAGAAGAATTTATCCTCTTTCCCCCCCTCATCCCCACAAAGGTGTTACCACAAGAAGGCAAAAATAAGATTGTGGGTATGAGCAGAGGGGTCAGAGGAGGCCCTTTTTGGAGAAAAGTGGGGAGAGGGAATGTAAGCGAGACATTATAGAAGGTGTTTAGAAGACCCTCTTTGATTTGTGCTCTAAGAGAACCCCCTCCTCATGCAAATGAAGATTATTTCCTAGAACATCAGGGGGGTTAAACAATGTGCACAAACATGACCTCCTGAAGAACTAGGTTCGAGACCATAAGCCAGGCATTTTGTTGATTCAAGAAATCAAAATTCAAATTGAAAAGGTGGGTGCTTTAAAGAATTTATTCTTCAAAGACTGTGGCTTTCATGGGGTTAGCTCTATGGGAGCCTTGGGTGGTCTTGTTACCTTTTGTAATTCTAGGGTGATTAAAGGTGTCCCGATTGTGGATGGCTTGTGGAGACGAATTTTGTTCTACTTTAGGAATCTTACTCCTACTTTATTTCCATTGTTTATGCTCCTAGCCTGAAAAGAGCTAGGAAGATACTTTGGGAGGAGCTTGGTTGCATTCGGGCTAATTTTCTAGACCTTTACTGGCTTGTAATAGGAGACTTTAACACTCCCCTTTGTGATAATGAGAAAGTGGGTGGCTCTCAAGCCAATCCTAATAGCCGTCTAGATTTGAGAATGTTAATAGATGACAATGCTCTTATTGATGTGAAGATGAAGGGGGGCAGGTTTACCTGGTCTAACAGGCGTGTTGATTTTGAAAATATCCAAGTCAGGTTGGATAGGTCCCTAACATTGACCTTTGTGGTTTGTGGATTTTTCCTATTCTCTATTGACGATTATGAGATGTGGGTCAGACCATTTTCCTATTTCATTTGTGGCTGATAGGTTTGGAGGTAAGAAACATTTTCCTTTTCATTTTGAAGCCATGTGGTTGATGGATCCCAAATTTATGGATTTCATCAATAATTGATGGCAAGTGAACATTGATGGTTGTGTGATGTTTAGAGTGGCTAAGAAGTTGGCTTTTGTGATGAGAAATCTCCAGAAATGGAATAGAGAGTCTTTTGGTCATATTTTTTACTCTAAGAATTCTATTACTCAAAGGCTGAATAGTGTCCAAAAAGATATTCAATCAAAGGGCTTCTTGGAGGAGCTCCAGTTCCAGGAGGATTTCCTTTTAGCTCAGCTTCATGATATTTTTGCAAATGAGGAATATTTTTGGAAGTAGAGACCTCATGCCATTTGGATGAAGTCTGGGGATTGTAACTCTAAGTTCTTTCATCTAACTACACTTAGGAATAAATTGTCTAAAAGGATTTCCTCTTTCATGGATGATGGTTTGATGTTAGCGGATGAGGAAGCTATTAGGAAAGTTGTTGCTAATTATTTGAACATATGCTCAGAGATGATATTTTTTGGGACCAAAATAAATTTCATTCCCCATCTAGTCTTAAAGCACCTAAATAGGGAGTTGCATTCCATCCCCTCTGCTTTGGAAATCAATGATGCGGTTTTCTCTTTTGAAGGGAACAAGGCCCCTGGCCTTGATGGATTTCCTTTTCTATTCTTTCTATCGTGTTGGGAGATTGTTGCGGAAGGTGTGATCAAGGCCACCAAGGATTTTTTTGGATCTAGAAGATTACTTAGAGAATTGAATGTGAACTTCATTGTTTTGATTTCCAAACTACTGATGTGAATAGTTTTTGGAGATTACTGTTCGATCAGCCTCTACAACTCCATCTATAAGAATTTTTCGAAGGTGCTTGTCACTAGACTTCAAATGATTCTCCCTAATCTGATTTCAAAACAAAAAAATTGGCTTTATTAAGGGGCGTCAGATTGTGGACTCCATTATAATTGTTCACGAACTTGCTCATTCTCTTAATTATAATAAGAAGCCAGGTTTCTTTTTGAAACTGGATCTCCTTAAGGCTTATGATAAGGCCAGCTAGAGGTTCTTGATTGCATTTTTGGCTCATTTTGGATTCTATCAGAAGTTTTTGCAACTTGTTGAACAACTCGTTTTGATTGCTTTTGTTGTCCTGGTGAACGGTTCTCCTTCTCCTTTTTTCTAGAGTTCACGTGGTTTGAGGCAGGGAGACCCTATTTCTCCATTGTTTTTTATCTTGAATGTGGAAGCCCTTAGTCATAATATTCAAAAGGCCCTATCTACAATTTATTTGAGGAACCTCTCCCCTTCTTCTAGATGTGAGTCGGTTACTCATCAATAATTTGTTGATGACACTATTCTGATGGGTGAATTTTTTGTTTGCGAGGTCAAAACTATGAAGGGGTTGATTAAGGCTTATGAGAAGGTATCTGGCCAATGTATTAACCTTTCTAAGAGTCAAATTTTGTTCCTCAACACCATTGAATTTCTCCAACAGAAGCAGGCTAGGATTCCTTCCTGTAATAGGGGTGATCTCTCCTCTACTTACTTGGGGCTAACTTTGTGAATTTCCAAGACTCTAGAGTCCTTCTAGCTCAGTTTGTTGGATAAGTTTAGTAGAAAGCTAGCGGGTTGGAAGGGGGCGCTTCTCAGTCAGGTGGGAAAGGTGCAACTCATTTCCTCTACTCATTAGAACCTCCCGCTGTATGTTATGAGTCTTTTTAGAATTCCTATTAAATTTGAGGAGAAAGTGGAATAGATCATGAGAATATTTTGTGGTCGTGTGTTGAATCTAAATCTAGAATTCCTCTTGTGGCTTGGGACTTGGTTTGCAAGCCTAAGAAGTGGGGCGGCTCGGGAATCATAAAATTAAAAGCCTTTCAATAAGGCTTTAATTTCAAGGAACATTTGGAGGCTTCTCAATGGGGAAGCTTGTTGGGCTTCTCTAGCTAGAAATAAATATTTTGTATGGATTTGGGAGAACTTGGAACATGTTGGATTCTATGGATGTCCCTTTTGGCTCTTGTTTTTGGAGAAATATCATTCCTTGTAGGGACTTGATTGCTAATGGTGTTAGGTGGATGTTGGGTGATGGCACCAGAATTATTTTTTGGGAGGACACTTGGTGTGACTCAGAACCTCTAATTAATCATTCTTGGGTCTCTCCCATTGTTCCTTTATGTAAGTGACTCTTTGGTATTATGGTGGCTAAATATTTTCAAAATGGGAAGTGAAAGGATTTCTAGGATTGGGGCCCCTCACTAAAGGTCTTAAAGGATTTCCTGTGTAATGTTTGTGTTCCTCTTTAACCGAGACCAAATAGGGTAATTTGGGCCCCTTGTGCTAATGGTAAATTTTTGGTGGCCTTTGCCTTTGTTAATTTGTTGGAGAAGCCTAACACTTTTTCATTCTAGGGAAATTGTGGAACAAGTTGCTAATCTCTAAGTTGAATGTTTTCTTCTGGCTACTCATGCAAGGTAAAGTCTTAACACAAGATAATCTTTGTAAAAGGGGATTTTCAATTCCGAATAGGTGTGTCCTCTGTGAAGCTGATGTTGAGAGTGCCTTCCATATTTTCCTTGGGTGTACTTTTTCTTCTCTTACTTGGAGTAGTTTTCTTCACCTTTGGAGCCTAGACTAGACCTTCTTGGATTCTCTATGTAATTTTGTTTATTAGTGAAGGTTTCCTTCATCATCCCCCATTCTTCGACAACTATGGGAGCTTATGGCCCCACATATTGATTGGGGCATCTAGAAGGAACATAATAATAGATTTTTTTGTGATTCTAAACTCAAGATAAGTAGTCTCTTTATTAATATTCGTTGGGCAATCCTGGAAGACTTTGATCTCATTGGAAATGAGTCTCCATGCTATGCCTGATCCAGGTGGATCTTCAGGACCTGAAATTGAAGTGTTCCAGTTTCTCTCGGAAGTAGTGCCATCGCGTAGAGCATAGAATTCTGAATCCGACGTAACTTGAACGGGCGAAAAAGGAGTCTGTTTGCTCAAGTTACGCGCAGTCAAAGTTCGGTCAAAGGTTGGTCAACTCAGCTATCAGGGACGGGAAAAAAGGTGGAAAATTCATCATCACCAAATTAGTCAAAGTTGATGTCATCGCGAAGGTCTCATCGTCACGATTCCAACGGCGTTCGTTTCATTGAAAACGGAGCGTGTACGTGGGAGTTAGAGCCAGTCAAAGTTTCCGGTTGACTGAGGTACAAGTGGTATGGTTGCTGACGTCAGCATGATGTCATCCTGCTGACTTGGCAGACAGGGCATCGTACGGATGATGACATGGACCAATGGGGTCTTGACACGTGGCAGTCCGTACAGTCCGTACATCTGACGTGGTGTGGTGACCTGGCTGATGACATCATCAAAGTCGGGGAATTGGGCGATGACACGTGTCTTTCTTATGACGTGGCAGCTGACATGGATGCTGACGTGGTATCATTGGCGAGTTGTTTCCGGACACGTGGCCTCCTGAGAGCTTGACACGTGGCTGTGACGTCGGTGTTGGATTTGAACAAAATGGTTTGTAGCCCGTTTGGGGCTCGACCCCATGATCTCCTCGGAAATAGCAGACGGTTGAACCGTTGCACCATCGGCCGATGCCTTTACCAAATATAGGTGGCGGTTTCTTTTGTTATAAATTTTGTTTTAAACGGTTAAAAAAAAAGAACCGACGGTCGGGAGTTGAACCCGGAACCGCCGGGCTCCCAAAAGGTGTGCTCACCGTTGAGCCACGAAACTCATTCATATATATGAGGGGCTCAGTTTTATTTTGTGAGTTGTTAGGCCTGAATGCCTAAAGCAAAATAACCAACTAATGGTTATTGGTTTTAAATCAAAACAAACCCCTCAAACTAAAAGCCCAAAATAAATTGAACGAAGGGCTCTAAATTAATTTGAAAGATTAAGGGGTTGTTTATTTGATTTATATGTAAATATGGAGGAATTTATAACTTTATGGTTATTCCCCATATCGGGTAAACTTCAAGTATAAAAGGGAGGAGTCTTGGAGTGTTTTGAAGGAGCCATTAGTGGGAATCATCCATTAGGAGATCAGCCATTAGTGGAAAATCCATTAGTTGATCATCACTTCCTAAGTTGATCCATTAGTTGATCATTCTCCATTGTATCCCTTTTTCTTGGTCTTTGAGAGGCTTTTTTGAGAGAATTTTTAGAGGGAATTAGGAGAATATTTGAGTTATGATGTATTGATGTTCTGAGTCTTGTAGTAGATCCTATTAGGCAAAGTTAGTTTTCTTCCTCTTTGTTAGTCATCCCTAGCCTTGAGAGCTTTTGAGAGGGGTGTGAGTGAGAGACTTTTTATATGACTTTGTGGAAAGGCTACAAGATATTGTAAAGCAGTGTTACAAGAGGCTCGTGGAGATTGTACTGCGTTTCAGAACATTTCAATACATTGGTCACTCGATTGAGCTCGACCCGGAGACGTAGTCACGTTGTGGCGAACTCCGTAATCAAATTGGTGTCTTCTTGTCTCTCTCTTGATTCTATGTTTTGAATTCCTTCTGATTAATGTTCCTGCTACTTCATTGTTGATGTCTTTATTCCTTTGTTCATAATCACTTAAGCAACGTTTGTCATAGATCCCTTCCGCTATACGGATCAAGTGGTATCAGAGCTTTGTTTGGCTAGTTTGCAGGAGTGATTGTGATTCATTTTTCTATTAGTGGACATTTGGAGTTTGGAGCAAAGATGGCATCAGAAAAGGGTGAATCTTCCAGGCTGACATTGACCCCATCCATGGTGGATGATCTCTTGTCAGTGAAAGGCATGGTTGAAGAACTCTATCGAGACCATCAAGAGAAGGCTGATAGGATGCAAGAATTGGAAGAAGCCAATCGACGCTTGCAGAGAGAGAATGCAGAACTTCAGCGGATGTTGGAGGAATCCAACATAGAGAAGGAAAGACTGCAAAAGTTGTTGCAGGACATCTTAGAGGAGCAGAACAGGAGAAGTCCTCCTGTATCAGAGAGTGGACACATATGTGGTTTCTGTCCGCATTCCAAGGATACATCATCCTCATACTCCCCGCTTACACCGCCTGATAGTACGGGAGCTTCTTCAGCGATGAGGCCCATGGCTAGATTTGCTTGTGGCCATGATTGGGCTAACTCTCCTGGTACAGTAGAGTGTGCTTACTGTCGACAGAAGGAGTACCTCCAGACTCTAAATCTGCCTGATAGTGACAGTAATTATCTCGAAGCCTCTTCTTCCATCAAACAGAAGAAGTCAACAGAGGATGAGCAAGACTCTTTTGCACACTTCGAGAAGCACACAAGAGGCATAGGATCGAAGCTACTCGGGAAGATGGGCTTCAAAGGGAAAGGCTTTGGTATTTCTGAGCAAGGCATCACCAATCCGATCGAGGCGAAGAAGCGACCACGATACCAAGGATTGGGATTTAGAGGAGGAGATGGACAATCCTCTAAAGCTCAGAACTTCTGCAACCACTGTGGCATTAGTGGACATTGGGAAGCAAAGTGTTGGAAGCTGCATCCAGAGCTTCATCGTCAATCGAGGTTTATTGAGAGACCCAACCACCAGAAAGTTGAGGAGATGAAAGCAGAGCTAGCAGTAGCTACCACTTCTGAGGCAGTCCCAGGAGAAATTCAACCACAGCCTGAGCAACCCGTGAAAGAGAGTTCCTTTGAACAGCTTCGTAAGAGCTGGGAACAACGCTCATCAAACTAGTATATCAACTTGTGTGTGTTTATTACATCTTTTGTAGTGTGATGAATATGTTGATAAGCTAGTATTGTTTTGTGAGCTCTGAATAAACTTGTTGTAATAATTTTTATGAAGTTGTATTTCTCTAGAGATTGAGAATTTGTAAGGCTCTTGGAAGCCATGTCTTGTAATCTGGAAAGAGAATACTTTATAACTTCTTACTGCAGGATATCAATTTGTTGCTGATAGTTTCTTGCAGTTTCTTTTAGTGCGAAGCTTCAGTTGAAGAGCACTTTTTCAGACAGAGTTGTTGAGAACGGTCAACAGTGACCTTGCATGTTCTCAGCTTGAAGACTCAGTTGAGGCCATTTGGAGGATAAGTCTGAACTCAAATGGAGTTCTTGAAGGATTTATCGATGACCTTGTTGCTGGACCCGAGCTGTGGTGGAGCCTTAAATCAGCTGTTCCGAAGTACAAAGGTGAAGGAATATTTCAGGCTGAGGTGCAAATCTGTGCTCGAGTAATTGGAGGAGCGACAAAGGCAAGCCAGAAGAAGGTGAGAGATGTAGAATGCGAACTACCTGTAAGAAGCACTGGGGGATAGGTTTATCATACTCAGTTTTTACTTCTTGCTTTGGGTGTTTTAAGTTCCATTTTTGAACTGCATCATGAGAGTTGTGAATTCCTGCATTGCCGAAGTGTAAGACCCTAGCAGGCAGATGTGGCAGTGTATTTTAGTGTATTTAGATTGTGGCGAATGGCAAGATGTTGAATGCGAGATGTTTAGAAGGAACTATACACTTTTGGAGGACCAAAAGTTCTTCAGTGGGGAGGTTTGATCCAGGTGGATCTTCAGGACCTGAAATTGAAGTGTTCCAATTTCTCTCGGAAGTAGTGCCATCGCGTAGAGCACAGAATTCTGAATCCGACGCAACTTGAACGGGCGAAAAAGGAGTCCGTTTGCTCAAGTTACGCGCAGTCAAAGTTCGGTCAAAGGTTGGTCAACTCAGCTATCAGGGACGGGAAAAAAGGTGGAAAATTCATCATCACCAAATTGGTCAAATTTGATTTCATCACGAAGGTCTCATCGTCACGATTCCAACGGCGTTCGTTTCATTGAAAACGGAGCATGTACATGGGAGTTAGAGCCAGTCAAAGTTTCCGGTTGACTGAGGTACAAGTGGTATGGTTGCTGACGTCAGCATGACGTCATCCTACTGACTTGGCAGACAGGGCATCGTACGGATGATGATGTGGACCAGTGGGGTCTTGACACGTGGCAGTCCGTACATCTGACGTGGTGTGGTGACCTGGCTGATGACATCATGAAAGTCGGGGAATTGGGCGATGACACGTGTCTTTCTTATGACGTGGCAGCTGACATGGATGCTGACGTGGTATCATCGGCGAGTTGTTTCCAGACACGTGGCCTCCTGAGAGCTTGACACGTGGCCGTGACGTCGGTGTTGGATTTGAACAAAATGGTTTGTAGCCCGTTTGGGGCTCGACCCCATGATCTCCCCAAAAATAGCGGACGGTTGAACCGTTGCACCATCGGCCGATGCCTTTACCAAATATAGGTGGCGGTTTCTTTTGTTATAAATTTTGTTTTAAACGGTTAAAAAAAAAGAACCGACGGTCGGGAGTTGAACCCGGAACCGCCGGGCTCCCAAAAGGTGTGCTCACCGTTGAGCCACGAAACTCATTCATATATATGAGGGGCTCAGTTTTATTTTGTGAGTTGTTAGGCCCGAATGCCTAAAGCAAAATAACCAACTAATGGTTATTGGTTTTAAATCAAAACAAACCCCTCAAACTAAAAGCCCAAAATAAATTGAACGAAGGGCTCTAAATTAATTTGAAAGATTAAGGGGTTGTTTATTTGATTTATATGTAAATATGGAGGATTTTATAACTTTATGGTTATTCCCCATATCGGGTAAACTTCAAGTATAAAAGGGAGGAGTCTTGGAGTGTTTTGAAGGAGCCATTAGTGGGAATCAGCCATTAGGAGATCAGCCATTAGTGGAAGATCCATTAGTTGATCATCACTTCCTAAGTTGATCCATTAGTTGATCATTCTCCATTGTATCCCTTTTTCTTGGTCTTTGAGAGGCTTTTTTGAGAGAATTTTTAGAGGCAATTAGGAGAATATTTGAGTTGTGATGTATTGATGTTCTGAGTCTTATAGTAGATCCTATTAGGCAAAGTTAGTTTTCTTCCTCTTTGTTAGTCATCCCTAGCCTTGAGAGCTTTTGAGAGGGGTGTGAGTGAGAGACTTTTTATATGACTTTGTGGAAAGGCTACAAGATATTGTAAAGCAGTGTTACAAGAGGCTCGTGGAGATTGTACTGCATTTCAGAACATTTCAATACATTGGTCACTCGATTGAGCTCGACCCAGAGACGTAGTCACGTTGTGGCGAACTCCGTAATCAAATTGGTGTCTTCTTGTCTCTCTCTTGATTCTATGTTTTGAATTCCTTCTGATTAATGTTCCTGCTACTTCATTGTTGATGTCTTTATTCCTTTGTTCATAATCACTTAAGCAACGTTTGTCATAGATCCCTTCCGCTATACGGATCAATGCCCCATCCTCTTGCTTGGTTGGGTATGACTTGTTGGTGATTTCTAATTGGAAGATCCCCTCCATACCATATGATATTTCCAAGTCCAACCTAAATACTAGATTAAATACTAAGTGGAGGCCACCACCTTCAGGGTGGGTTAAAATTATTTTTGATGGCCTGGTATCCAAGGGTAACTTTGGTCCTATAGGCTATGGGGGTAATGAGGAATGAGGATGGTAGGCTCTTAAGCATGGTGGCACTCCCGTTGGGAAATCAGACTAATCACTGTGTTGAAGCGAAGGCTACGTTTATAAGTATCAAATTTTTCGTGGACAGGGGTTACTCTAAATTATCAGTGGAAGGTGACTCATTAAACATCATCAATTGTCTATGTGGCACCCATAAGCCTAGATGGAGTGTAGATCAATTAATTTAGGATGCTATTATTATGTTGAGATCTTGTGATGAAACCCATGTTTCTCACATCTATCGAGAGGGAAATTCATTGGCATATTTTTTTGCCAATGAAGTTGTTAGACTTAATGAGTATAGAGCATGGGATAAGGGATCTATCCTTCCTTAGGAAGCTAGGATATTAAGGTGAAATCATAGATTTGGATGAGTTTATGTGGTGGAATTATTTTATCATTAGTACTAGCCTCATACTCGTATGCTTTATGGGTATTGCTAGGATTTTTGGCTCTCAAACAAACACTTCTTGCCAGGATTTTTTGTTGTTGGTTCTTGTGAACATGGGAGGTGACAAAAGTAGAATTGAGCCTCATTCTTGTGTGAGCCTGAGAAATAAGAAGAAAATTTGGAGGATTATCCAACATGGGAATTTTATGCGTTACTTAGAAAGGTTGCATGGACATGATCCAAATGTGTCGGTGGAGTTTGTGTCATATTGGCATAATCATAAAATCTAGATTAAGGGTATGGTTATTGACATCAATGAGGAGCTAATAGCTACAGTGATTGGGTTGCCTATGGTTGGATGTAAATTATTTAAAGAAAAGAAGAGCAATGAGGAGGCAATGGCTCAATTCTTCAAAGATGACAAACAACAAAAACTCATCAAGATGGAGGCTTGGGGCTATGAGAAGAAGTCTCTCAAGAAGATATGGGTAGATATAGAAAAAATAATAATGCGGAGGGCATCAGTCCTAGAGGGCCTTATTTTGTTAATTAGGGAGCATGTAAAATCCCTCATTCATGCCACCTCAATTAAGGGCAAGGAGAAGACTCATAGTGAGGATTTTGACTCTTTTAGCTTAGATACTAGTGTGGCTGAGGAAGATGAGTGGAATGAAGAAGGTGAGGATGAGACTCCTTCCCTGGTGGTTGCCCCTTTTAAGAAGAGGAAGAAGGGTGACCTTAAAGGAAAATAGGTAGTAAAGCAACTCATTCTACATGATTCGAAGTCCCAATCTGAAGGTAATGACATGGAGGTGGGTTCTAAGGATTCCAGGTCAAAAGATGAGGCTGTGAACATTGGTCAGGTTGATAAGGAGGTCAGGGGAAAGGAGGAGGGGTTGCAAGAGAATATGGTGGCCATGGAGACCAAGGAAAAGCCCAGAAGGGCTTCTAAGTGCATTTCCAAGAT
The DNA here is from genome assembly GCA_007115665.2 of Sequoiadendron giganteum. Taxonomy (NCBI): domain Eukaryota; kingdom Viridiplantae; phylum Streptophyta; class Pinopsida; order Cupressales; family Cupressaceae; genus Sequoiadendron; species Sequoiadendron giganteum. Next base: position 832,783,532 of record CM021102.1, read on the forward strand.
GAAGAACCAGGCCTCAAAAGATATGGTTAAGGATACTACGAAGCTTTGCAAGGAGAAGGTGGTGGAAATTGATGATTCCTTGATTCCTTATCCAAATGTGGAACCTGTGGGTGAGAAAATAATGCAGGAGGAGGATGATGTTGAGTAAAAGCAAGTGAAGCTTGAGCCTTTAAAATTTAATCCCCTGTTGGAGGACTTCTCGTATCTTAATGAGGACACCACCTCCATGTTTGAGCTTCTCGACATGGCAATGGTGGGGGCCACTAACACTTTTAAATTTGCCAAATGGACTCTACAAGAATTCAACAGGGTCAACATCAAAATAAGGGGATTGAAGGAGAATATGCATAATATTCTGAAAAGGAATGGTTTTGAATATTCTGATTGACAATATTATTGATCTTGAGTGTTCGTTCACTAATTTCAAGTCCCTTTGTGAGTAACGCTTAGCTGATTTAGAGGCCAAAGTAATGGATACCAATGCATATATCAATAAACTTCTCCATGCTTGTCATATTTCTGTGAAGAATATTGCGGATTCTTTGGAGGTCCTATTTTCCAAGATTAGTGAACCTAGAGAGGACCAGTTGTATTTTTCTGAGATGATGGAGACAGAGCAAGTGGCTAAAGGTAAAGGAAAAAAGGGAGCAAAGGATGAAGTTAAAGGCCCTGCTACTAGAGGGTTGGGTGATTGGAGGAAATCCTTTGAGGATGAGAAAAAAGAATTGTTGGACATGATCAAGCTCCACATGAACTAGGAACTTGAGGTGGCCAACACATTAAGAAGTATGAAGTAGTGTCTTGTTGTATATTTTTTGGTTGTTTCTCTACTACTGGGTTTCAATTTCTTTCTTGTTTGTTTGTTGCTTTTTTGCCGATGGTTTTGTGTTATATCTTTGGAGCAACATTTTGTATCTTTTTTTACTTTGGATTTTGGGTTGTTGTTGATGAGTCGGTGTAGTATCTTGTGAGCAAAATTTTGTACCTAAAGTTGTAAAGGGTTTTGGGTCCCTTCAAAACCTATTTTTTCCCTTATAATCAAAATAGTTACTAGGTATTTAAATTTTATACTGTATTTTATATTCCAAACTATTGTTGATGATATTTTATATTGTATTCCATAAAATTATGAATCAAATTGAATAAATTAACATATTATTAATAATATCATATTTAAATTGTGTCATACTAACAAGTTTTGCATGTACTCGGTGGTTCATCATTCAATTCAATGCTTAATAACATATTAACAACATTAGCATATACAACATTAGCAATCGTTTAATGTTAAATATGTATTTAGTAGTAGAAATCATAGCTTTTCTTCAATTGAGAAAAAATATAACATAGATAATTGAACACATTATTAGATTTGAGTTTTTAATTGATTTTCAAATAAAGGAATACATAGAGGCAATGCAAAATCTTGCTCAAAGACAACTCTGCATAGAAACTAGTTGGAAACTCATATTATCGAATCATTCTATCAGCTTTTGTAGCATGCTCCACTATTCACCTGATGGAAGTGCCATTTATTGTAACTAATAGTGTCTAACTTGAAAATCTATTAGCAATTCATGATTGAAATTGGAACTCGACTTTACTATTTTAATCAAAGTTGTATTCAAGGTTATTAGTGGTTTTATGGAATCCAAATTGTTCGCCCCATCTGGATTCTAAGTAAACCAGTCCAAATCAATCTACCTTGTATCCTACATCTTCTTTCTAAAATCATCCTTTCCAATGAATCACTTAGTTGTGTCAAAAGCCTTTGGAAAACCAAGCTTTGTCAAGTTTCTTACCCTTTTATCTAGCTTCTTCATCTTTTTTGTAGCGTGATCCAAAAATTTATTTGTTTCACGTATTCTCAAACACTTTTGAATGATAGATGACACCTTCAGTGAGGCCCATCAATCGAGTCATTAATTCCTTTTGATTTCAATTCATTGTCACTGCATTTGTAGGTTATTTATAAAATTTGACTTATAATTTTCTCTATTGAAATCACATCTTTGTTGTCCATTACCAATTTCTTGAGCTTCCTATCATGTACTATCATATCATCAATCAATTAAAAATATTCACACAAATGATCAATCCTTTGCATTATTTTCACCTAGATCTTTTGTTTCATATGCCTCATTGTTTCTCTACAAAATGCAGTTAACTTATTTTGACAAGAGTTTATTTCTTTTTTTGCTTCCCTCAGCTCAGTTGCCAATCTTTCGTTGTTTTTTTCTCTTCCTCCAATTTTCATTCCCAAAGTTTTGTTTTTGCTAGGTTTTGTTTTAATTTTTTTAAAGGAAAATTTTCATCATCAGATTTCTTTTTTCTCTTATATAACCTTTGCTTCAGTTCATTCAATTCCACATTTTTTTGTTTACCTTCTTTTCTTGTAGATGTAGAGGTATTTTTTAATTCTTTTTTTCTAATTCATTGCTCTTGTTATCTATTGCTTTCCTCTTTGCTTTATGATTTTCTAGGTCTTTGTGTAACTTTTCTATTTGAATCTACAACCTTTTTCTCCCTCTCTTGCTTTAGCAATGATGTGTCCACAAATATATTGCTTTTTTTGATACATTAATTTTGTCAAAAACTTTGTATCCAAAAAAAATCTAATTGGAAATTGCTCACCTAAAATTCAAAGCGATCCATTTGATTCTCTCCTTTATTTTGAACTGTGGGAACAACAAACATGTACTCCATGATTTATGTATTTGGGTCAAATGTGAGTAATACCTTGGTTGTTTTAGGTTGTGAAGTTATAGTATATTTATTCTCTATCATTTGCTTCCTTTCTTTTTTATATATCTTTTATTTCTTTTTAAACTCATCATTGTAATCAAAACCCAAGGTCATAGACATAATGAAATGCTTGAATGGCGAAGGAGTACTTGCAATGATGGGAACATCTCCAATTATCTAAGATCAAGCTCGAGGATGAGGATTAGCCATTTCTATTGCAGTCACACTAATTGTATGAGTGTTTATAAATAACTCATTTGGGTGGAAATTAAGGTAGTGGTACCGATATTGGTGGTTGGACTTGGACCTATCATAATCCTTTGCTTCTTTGAAATTCCTTGATCACTGGATGTTTGTGTAGTATCTTCTATTATTGGCCTCTTGTGTGTAACTTCTTATTGTGGCATGTGTTGACCACTACTAGTACTACTACCCATACCATTTCCACCAGTGGCACTGCCAGTTTTACTAGATTCTTCACCATGGGCATGTCCTAATTGTGATTGTATCTGACCATGAGGATTGGAAGCTATAAAAAATGAATTTTTTCAACTGTCCTTGCATTCCCTTGGGCTATTTTATCAGCTCCAAGGCCTTGTAAATCACTAGTTTTTCTATGGACTACCTTTATTATCGTCTAAATGCCTTTTCCTTTGGACCCCAAACCACCACGTTCATAACCCATTTTTTGACTGTGGCTTCTCCTGAAGTATATGTTTGTTTTGTGGTATCACTTAAACAAAATTTGAATTTGCTTTCATATTGTACACTTTTTCTTCCCTATCACCATCAAATTCATCATCAATTTCTTCACGTTCAAAGGGATGCTCTTTATTCCACAAATTGATAAACTCAAAATCTTCTTCGATCTCTTGAAATGTTGCACTAGTTTTTGGTTCACCTAGATTCCTTCCTCATAGACCAAAAGGTAGTAATTTTTTATTGTGTCCAAATTTTTTATTTACGAGCCATTTTTAGAGAATCTGGTATTTTTACTTTAGTTATGGTAGATCAATTTTTCATAAAAATTATTGTACCTCCTAATTTTCTTCTTTGCTTCTCTCTCTTGGTGTAATGCCATAATTTCTGCTAACAATTGTTCAAAAAAATACCTTTCTCAGTAGCAATTTTCTCCATTGCTATTTTGACCTCATCCCAAGAATCCTTGTTTCTCAAGTTTTCAAGCAAGGGTTTACTTTGTTGTTGAATTTTACTTTCAACATTATCATTGGCCACAACCCTTGATTTAATGGTGTCACATGGATCATACTTTCAATGAGAGACAACATCAAATTGAAAAAATTGAAAAAGTTCATTTACCATACTAAATGCTTTTCTCTTGAATGTGAACCCTCCACATGAAAAAGGTAAATAATTTTGCTAACTGAAAAAGTATACTTGATCAGTACTCTCCATCTGTCGTACATATTCCAATGTAAGAACCCTTTTTGTCACATGTATTGGAAGTTTGTATGACTCTACTCCTGATCCATAAAATCTTGGCACAATATATTCTTCCATTAAGTACCAATCAACCAATTGTATTTCATTTCCTAGTTGAATGTAATTTCTACAAGACATAGGCAATATAGGTAGTGTAGTATTTATAATTGATTGATACAATGGAGCCAAGGAGTAATCTAAAAAATGATTGTAGTTCCTTTAAGAATCATGCATCCTTATCTTAGTGGTCCAATCATATAGAAAAGTCATTTTTTTCCTCAGCATTGTTTAGGGCCGAATCTGAAGCTTGTTGGTCAAAAACATTTCACTGAATTTGAATAGAAAAAAATAGAACAAGTAGGTTGTGAACCTAAATGTCTTAGTGGAACCCCCTTTAATCATTAAAAATGGTTTATGCATTTATTCTACAATGTGCTCAAGAAGGTTATATTTGACAGGTCACTTAACATAGTGGATATTAAATACCATTTTGAGGAGGCTTGCACCCACTTCCCAATTGCTATCCAGTCCAAGGAAAAATGCTAGCTTGGAAATAATATCTTAAACCCATGGTCTAAAAATTCAGAAATCATAAGGAGGCTTATGATTATTTTTGAATAAGTTACTATGACTATCTTGAACTATTTTAATTAGAAAATTATTTTTCTCCCCATTCATTAATTGTTTCATAATCACTAGCAAGCTTTTCTAGGTCAATGTGGATGTTTCCAAATTCTTTGGTTGTAAACCCCAACACATTTCAAAATTCTTCAGCAGTAATAGATGACATTTTTTCTTTGTTATCTTTATTAACAATTGCTCTTTTTTTATCATCATAATTATGGGCACAGACCATGATAAATTATGGGCAAGGGAAAGCATCATGTAACATCATGCACCCAATGCAACTACCCATGGTGTATTGTACTAGTAATTGGCATTGTTTGACTATTTTCATTTTCTTTGCAACCTTATTCTCACATGAAAATCTAAGTTCAGAGGTAAGTCTACCATAGATTTTAGGATCATAAATATCATGGTATTCATTTGTGAAACCTGGGGTTTTTTAAGAACTCAAGCATAATATATTTTTCTATTTGATTTTACTCTACATTTTCCAAAAACTGGTTTGGTAGTGGTGGTAGACACACTTGTATAGTGTGAAGTCCCTCTCAAGTCCTTAATTTTACTTAAGTCTCAAGTTCTCAACCCTAAACCCCAAGATTAAAAAATGAAGAAATGATGAAACGTAGGATTTTTTTCTTTCACTTACCTTGATTTTGATTCTTGTAAAGATTAATACAGAGACATTAGCAGGCATGGACTAGCTGTGTTGGAACCCAAAATCTCCCTTTTGCACTACAATAAGCAATATCCTTTTGTGTTGACACTCTCACTTAAAAATAAAATCACTTAGCATTAGATAGTTCACTTATTTTTCTTCTTTTTCTCGAATATTAAAGTGAATGAAACATATGACCTCTAAACTACACAATTAGTACATTATAATTCTAAATAGATGCCTAGAAATAAATTCAATAGTTATACTACATTTTTGCACCTTTTATTAATTGATCACTTTTGATGAGAGACGACATCATTCAAATGTTCCATCTCAAATTAATTCTCAACCATTGATCTTTGTAAATCTAATGATTATATGATGATTTCAAAGATTTGACTTAGAAATCCTAGCGCTTTGTGCATTTGATTTTTAAATTCAACTACAACCATCCATAAAAAAATCATCAAACAATCGAGTAATTTATGATATAAACATGTGTTTTAAAACTTTAAAGTGTGCTAGGATACAAAATCCTCATGATATTATGCCACATGTCATCATTCTATTTCTCACAATCCTAGCCTTTTATAGAAAACCCATTGGAGACATTGAGATGAGTCTACATGTCCTTATTCTACGGTTTCATTTATCACATATAGATCTTCTTGAATCATCTCTCAGACCCATGGAATCCCTTTAAAAAGCATGACATTGACACTTGTCCCCTTTTTGTGGTTCTACAAAAATTAACTTAACCTTTATAAAACTATCCACAGACTCACATCTAATCATGCCATAAGGAAACCACTAATAAGGATTCAAGTTTCAACCCTTCTATAGTTCCACGGGTGTTCCATTCCTTGATAAAATACTTCATGTGGATTAGTAGAAAGGAATAATAAGTTATGGTCCAACCATATATTAAGTGTAGGCTCACTTAAGCCATTTAATTAAGCACATGCAAAATATTCTTGTTAAGTGAGTGCTAGGAGAGGGTCAAGGGGTCGATAACTTAACGTTGCAAATGACTTAATAAAATGACTAATGACATCAAGAATTGAGGGAGTAGGTCAATGAAAAATTAGAAATAATTAATAAAGTGTAGGGTAGAGAAAACTAGGTAGGATTTTTTAGGGATTTTGAATCTAAATTCACATATAAAGCAACATTTTAACAAACCCTAGCAAGAGTGGAAACATTTTACCAAACCCTAGCAAGAGTGTTGTTTAATGGTAAACCAACTACCATTTAATGGAAAAAGCCTATGAAATATCAGGTAAAAGCCTCCAAAATATCACTTATCACATAAAAGTCAGATAAATATTGATTTGACAACTAGATGGGAACATTCTATTTCCATTTTTAGTGTTTTTTATCAATTTGATGACAACTTTTTTTTTCATTTGTATTGCTTTATGTTTTATATCTATATGCACATATTTCATAATTAGATAATACTTAATTTCTTGAAGGTAAAAATCTAAAATTGTCTAAGTTTATTTCATTCCATTATTTAACACTTATTATTAATTGTTTGATCTAGCCACATGCAACTAGAACTTTCAACTTCTAGCCTATCCATTCACAAACACATATTTTGTAACATATTAACATACATATACTTTTCTATCGGCATAATCCTTGAACCTCCTTTAGGTGCAAGTGCTAGTAACACTAATTCTAATTACTTGTAATTTGAATAGACATTGAACACACAAAATAATTATTTACTGTAAATGAATAATAAAGAATAACAAAACCATTTATTTTAATTTTATTATAATTAAAGATGAGTAGAGAATGCAAGCTCGTGTATAAATGACATGTGCCACTTTACATCAGACACAATTGATTCCAAGTTGGTAGTTGTGTTATGGGATGCATATCATATTCTTAAACCATGGGGCTTTCCAACCATGCTTGGGATCTTGGGATTTCACATGATAGCTCCAAGCCACCACTATTGTTTTGCATTTATAGAATTTTTTTTACTTTGGTTCTGCATCCCACTATGGCAAATCTTGAGCTGATAGTTAAAATATTTAATACAAAATATATTGTATAATATGCTCAATTTGGCCCACCAGAACAACCCAAAATGACTATGAAAATCCATAGGGCTTGCCTACCATACTAGGAAGAGGGGAGTTGTGAGTATATAAAATGTACCTATCTTGGTTACCAATTAGAATTATACAAAAGATAAGGGGTAGTAAATATGCTACGATCCTCTACAAGAAACTCGAAGACACCAAGAAAGCATAGAATGAATTTGAAAGTCGCAGTTCCTCTTTGAGGGCCTTTGTGAAAATGGGGTATGAAAAATTGACGTCTTTCAATGCAAACAAGATTAAAATACTTATGTGGTCATACTCTCTGTGAAAGCACTTATCTCTATCGAATATCCTTATCCTAGTTCAAAACTTGGCTCAAGGGCCAGGTGAACCAAATCAATTTCTTTTCAATTCCACCCATTTTGAACTTGAAGGAAATAAGTATCTCTTTTACTCTGTAACTACATAACTAGAGACGGGAGAATTTAGAGTATCCCCAATAATACCACAATATCATCTTTTTCCTAATTAACCTTGAAAAGTGGAAATGCTTATCAGAATTCAAAATATTCCAATCAAAGTAAAGCCATTTTATGGACTTAAGAATGATTTCAATTGAGCTCACCATCCTTATTTATGGGCTATTACATTTAGTTATGATTCATGCAATGTATAATTTCTTTTTTAACGCTAACCAAGTAACCAAATTTAATCGTGTGAGAGCCACTTACAATGTTATTTTGATTGGTGTTTGGGAACATGTAGACTGTACATCAAGATGACAAGTAATAAGTACTCAAATGATGAAATATATTATAAATCTTATTTCAATTGATAACTAGGTTCATGACATCATCATGTAATGTATGCCATGCAGTTTTTAATATCCAGCTATCTAATCAATACATTTCGCTCACTTCATATCATAAGAGGGAAATTATTTCTTATCTTTTAAAGATTTCCCACTGACACATTAAATTAAGAACATCATGAAAGTACATATGACATTAATTTACGGTTCCACGACCATATTTTATTTAATGAACAATAATCTTGTGGAATTGTGAAAAATCAATAAAAAGTAAACACATGCCATACTTTTTGCCATTTTTGTGGCTTCCCTCTTCCTTAGTGAATTTTACCTTATGGATTAGTGAAATTTTTTTGCTAAGCAGGAGGAACTATATTAAGCGTGGGTTCACTTAAGTGATTTATTTTTAGCACATGCAAAAATTTTAAGTGAACATATGAAATCTATTTACAATTCTTATTTTGATTGATAACTAGATTCATGACATCATCATGTACAATACCTCATGTATTTTTCAATATCAAGTTATCAAATCAAAAAAATTCACTTGCTTCAACTTAGAAATCATGAAAGTACATATGGTGTTAATCCACGGTTCCACATCCACATTTTCTTCAATGAACAATAATCTTACAAAATTGCGAAAATCAATAAAAAGAAAACAAGATAATTATTGAATTGTTACATTAAAATAACATAGAATAAATATGTAATAATATAAAACTAATATTAATAGAAGTAATATAAATATATACATGTCGACATTTATATCTTTGATAATGTAGCACATATAAAGGTGCTTGTAAAATGTACATAAAAAAGTTAATGAGTAACAAAATCCTGCTAGTAGAAAAATGTAACATTCACATACATTTATCAAAATTATGACAAATTTCTTCACATACATTTATCAAAATTATCACAAAACTTCATTCCTTAGAGAATCATATCCCACGGTGACCAACTGACGATGTCCCACTAAAGTGATATTGTAGAAATTTGACACAAAAGGATGCCAGGTTACAACAACTCCTTCATTTAAGAAGTGTGGAATATCCCTTGGTGTAGGGATTCCCACACCAATGTGCACAATAACCAAAACATCCCCTAGGCCTCCTAGATAATCATGCCAAACCATCAAACTCACCAAGAACAACACGTCAACCTACGAAACTCCAATGTCTAGTAAAGAAGCCATGAACCATGAAGAAATATTGGTGTTCACTCGATATATATCTACATCTTCTACAAATTCAAAGCCTAACACCATTTTGATAAAAACTATAGTCCATCTGTTGTGTAACCTGAAAATCTATGTAATTCTTTGGCTAGTAATTGCTCCTAGGAATGCTAATTGTCGTCAATGAATGGTTAGACACATTGGTGTATCAAATTCCATAACAATTTTTGAACTAGTGCTTTAATTAATATTATATGAACTTCTAATTCCAACTGAATTTATAGAAAATTTTGGACCTTGGTTTTGTATCCCACTATGTTGAAGCATGAGTCGATAGTTAAAACATTTAATACAAAAGATATTGCATAATCTAATCAAAGATCTTCATATTGTTATCTTACCTTGATTTACATGTTTTAAATTTAATTTTGTCAAAAAATAATTAAATTTGATTTAAAAGGTGAGCCAAATTATCAATTGTTGCATTTGCACTTCATTAGCACATGGGAGATCCATGTGCCAAATGTTTTTTGGATTGACATTTTGCTTCAAACAAAGTACTTCAAAGCATTAAAAAGATAGAGAATTAAATGGCTTGCTGTAACTTAATCATTATCAATATCCACTAACAAGTCACAGTAAATTTTGCTCACTTTTGATCAGAACTTATAAATATGTTGAATTTGACACTTTTTTTCATTCCAAAGACTTTACATAGAAATTTGGGTGTATGAAAAATTTGTCAATTGATTGGTGAAATATTTTTGTACATTAATATTAATTTTCTTAGTATATTAATGTTATATTAACTTATTAAATTATAATATTTTTGTGGAGTATACTATGATTTATATTCACATATCAGTTTCTTGATAATTAAGACTATTATTAAATATATATGTCAAAGAAGTAAACAAATAAATCATACGAAAATTATAAATGTCTTTTCAATCTTAAGAAATCTATTGTTGCATATTGAATGCTCAATGTGGCAAAACCACTATATATATATTAAATACAACAAAGATACAATTTTGAAGTAAAAAAATTTTATTACCATTTACAGAGGAGATTGGCATCAAAGCATCATGATGGTCCATGGAGGCCCTAAACTGGGTGTTTGAGTAGGAGATGAATTGAATTGAACAAAGTAAGAGCAAAGATGAAAAGGGAATCCCCCAAATCCTTCCTCCAGAACTCTAGACTCGACAGTGATTTATTTGTCGTAATAGACCAAACCACATCTCATAACAACTAGGACAAGAGCTTGCACTGTAGAAGAAGCTAGTTCAACTTTGGGAAAGATTCCACCAACATGGGCTAACCCAAATTAAAAATTATAATGCACAAGTGCCAAATCCAATGAAGAAAGAGAGTAAATGAAAGGATGAAAATAACATATTGCCAAAATCTTCACCAATTCTTTATCCAACAAAATGTCCATGCAATTGAACAAGAAAGCAAAATCTACCTCAAAAAATAGACCATGGGGGTTGTTTTGAAGCCATTCCCTACTCATATTTTTTTATATTCTCCTCAAAAAACACACAAGGAATAGTGAATACCCTACCCAACTTTGTCTATTGTATGCATTGTTGCTTCTTTTCTCCCAAAAATATATTGGTAGTATGACACATAATGAAGACTCCATAATATCATAGTGAAATTGTGAATAGAGAAGAGAGAAAGTAAATATGTTATAAATGATATGAAGAACATAAAGTTGGTGAAGTATATATATAACAAAGACATCAATACTCAGCACTTGAGCTTTTAATTCACTACAAGACACACATGTTGATGTGACAAATGACAATATTATTTCACAAAAAATGTCATGACTTTACATGATTTAATAAGTAATGAAACACCTAAATAAAAGGTCAGCATTTGATCTTTGAAAACCTAATGGTTCTAGGGTGATTTTGGATGTTTGAATTCACAATTCTAGGTGCTAGCAAGACGTTGAGTCCACTTTTTGGCCATTTAGTGGAAGTGTTTTCCCTAATTTTCAGAATTCAACACGTTTGACCTTAAAATTTGAAGCATATAGAGATGAAATCTTGGAAAAAGTCACTAATCATAAAATGTAGTACTCAACATCTAGTTTCCAAATACGTAATTTATTTCAACACCCAAATGATAAAAATTGATTTTCAATATGCGTTTCTAAAAACCACTATTTAAAAGTCTTTTTTTACCATACCATGCACATGTACGTCATCCATATTTTGACCTAAATAATCATATTTTTCTAAATACTTTTAGGAAAATATTTATAACTCGGTGAAGCACGCTTTCCATATTTTTGTAATTTTTTATTGAATATATATATATTTTTTAATTTTTTATTGGTCATATTTGGTGTTTTGAAAAATCACTATGTACGTCACACATAATATGACCTAAACTTATCATTTTTTTTTTCATTTTTTTAAATTGAAAAGAATTGTTTGAAGTACGCTTTTGTGCAATCCGTTCGTAAAAAAATTATGTTAATAAAAAGTTATTAAAATACTAAAGAACCTTGATAATTCAAGTTTATGGATCTATTTCATTAGAAATTAATGGAAAATTAAAAATTACTCCAATTGTAAAAATATATATATATATATATTTGGAATCTACACTATCTCATCTATAATGAGTTTTAATTTCGTCGAAAAATGTCTTCGGATGTATGCCCAAAGTCACTAATTTCTTATGCCATTGCTAGGACCTTCAACTTGCAGGTCAAACCAAGTCTAGGGCTTAGATTCAAATCCCCAAACCTTTTCCTAAACCAAAAAAACAAAACACAAACCCGACCAAAAATTCATATTTTAAAAAACGGGATCCCGTTTCATAAAAAAATATTTTTTAATGCTTTTACAAAATGGGATCCCATTTTGAAAATGGCCAAAAATGGAAACTTTTCAAAAATGGATAGTTTCCAAAAATGGATTTTTTTCAAAATGGGATCCTGTTTTTTGATTTTAGGCTCGGGATCTCGAACCTAAACAGGATCCTGTTTATTAAAAAGTGGGACCATGTTTTTAAAATGGTAGGATTATGTTTTTTGCAAGCCGATTTCATTTTTTAGCCCGAGGCAAAAACTTCCACATTTCTTGGGCTCATCTTCTTGCTCTTACCCGTATAGCACTTCAGATATTTCCTCTTGGAATGTAACTACAATCATCCATCGAGTATTCATTGAATGGTAAAATATTTTTGTACATTAATTTTATTTTTTGAGTATATATTAATGTTATAGTAACTTATTAAATAATATAATTCGTAGTCGTTAAGTTGCATTTAAATCTAGCTTCAGATATAGTGCTTCGAAGCATTGAAAAGATTAAGAGAATTAACTGGCTTGTTGTACCTTATTAAATAATAAATATCCACAAACCAGTCACAAGAAATTTTGCTCACTTTTGATCAGAACTTATAATATGTTGACACTTGTCTCAATTTTAGAGACTTTATGTACAAATTTGGGTGTGTGGAGAATTTGTCCTAGAATTGAACAATATATAGCATTTTATATTTTCGCCACCCACGTTATGATTTTTATTGGCACACCAGTGTAATTCACCACAAAAATATTTCATTGGCTTGAAAATAGGTTTAATTCACTAATGAAAATATTTTATTAGTTTGAAAATAGGTTTAATTCACCAATAAAAATATTTTATTGGTGAGAGTATAGGTTTTATTCACTAATGTAAATATTTTTTGGTTTGAAAATAGGTTTAATTCGCCAACAATTTTTTTTTTTTGGTTTGAAAATAGGCTTAATTTGCTAATGAAATTTGTTAATTGGTTTGAAAGGTAATTTTCCAATGAAAGTATTTTATTGGTTTGAAAACAAGTTTTAATCTACAATGAAAATATTTTATTGGTTTCAAAAAATAATAATTCACCAAGATTTTCTACAAACTTCTAGTGATTACAAAAGACTCGCAATTGAATTTATATTTTTTTTCAAAAATAAAAAATTCACCAATAAAATTAATATTTTTATGGAAATTATACATGATTTGCCAAGTTTTTACACCTTTTTCAAGGGGGGATCTTAAATTTATCCCTACTCCAAATGCAGCCCTACAAGATCATGACACTCCAAACAAATGATTTATACTCAAAACCAAAGAGAACAAACAAGACCATTGCCAAAGTTCCAACTATAGAAATATGAACATATCATGACATCATGATCTAACATCCCCTCCTAGGAGATCACATGAAAATAACCATCCAACATCAAATGATAAATCAGAATCACTGCCAAAGCACCCATTAAACTATGTAACTAGGATCTCTAGGCATCGTGATAACCATCTTCTAACTGAAGATCCTCCATGGCCCCAACATAATAAAAAAACTCAAAACCATGAGATCTCGAAAGGTAAATTAAAACCATAATCTCCAAACCAAGAAGATATAAATGCTACACATCCTTTGTCAATAGAACCAAAGATGTCATAACTCTCACTATAATCTGAAGGTAGAATCCAAGAGATCCTAATGATACCAACAACCATTGCAAAAGACCATCCATCTTCTAATCAAATATTATCCATGGTTTACTACACACTGTAACAACTTAAGAACCAAAATATTGAAACAAAGAAGATAGAACACATTATGTAACTACATAAAGCTCACACTAGAAGTAATAATGAGTTATACATGGCATCATGAGCAATATCATTATCATCACTCTACTCAAAGTAAACAAAGCTTCTCATGCACCATAAACAAATGCTATAGATTCAAATGAACAACTATATTAGGTACTCCCAATAACCATCTCTCACTGCAATGAACATACCAATATAATAAATTTGGTGACCAAGAATATGGCCTACCAAATAGAATCCCCATCAAACAATTTTAGAAGATCTACACATATGCAACATCTCAAAGGAGAAATACATAATCAGTGCTTCAATCTCAAATAACTGAAAAATAGACTCAACCGCACATTGGTATCATGCAAAATAGAGATAATTAGGTATAACATGTGGATTTCTAAGACTCAAACACCAAAATTATCGCTAGATCTGATTTTCCAAACAAACCCACATAAGTGGTCATAGATCAATAAGAACCCTCTAAGTAGCCATGCATACCTATAATTCTTTTCACCCAAAATACCCTGAACAGTCTCATCACAGATCTGTACATACCACATATTTAAGCTAATATGTAAAACATGCAAAACCATATTTGTAAATCTAAAATCCATTTAACCACTTAGAAATTCACATCAAACATGTCATATGAATAAAGGAATAAGCAAAGATCTACAAACCCATGACTAAAAATAAGAGTAAACTACAACCTAATAGGAAAAACCAAGTTTTTTGGGAGCTTATAGCATATGAAACATATAATATCAACAAATAAAAAAGAGTTTGGTGGCTTATCTTCTAGTGATTTCATGTAACCAAGGGCTAAAACCATGAAGCCAACATAAGCACTCCATTTTTTAGTTCAAATCAAGGATGTTTCTGCATGTGACTAGGATGTCTCTACCCATCCAACATGAACACCTTATCATTGCACATGACCACAAGGTAAAGGAACAAAACCACCAACAAGAGGATGCAAAAATATTTTCAAACAAAAGCTCCAAGTTACCCTAACATAAACAACTCCATGGAGATCCACAATCATGAGATTCCAATGCCCAACATAGATCACATTGACAATATCCATGGCTTCCAATCTCACAAATCTTCAAAACAAAGTCAACTCACAAAACATTCATTGCTGCCCCATAAGCCTTCGAACAACCTTTAATTCCTTCTAACAAATTCCCACAATCTTTCCAAGCTAATAAATAAAAATGAAGGAATACCTAGAACCTAATTCACCTTAAGCTTTGATACCAAATGATGAGAAATAAATAGGTTCAATACTGATTTTGGGGAAATTCAATCTCTATCCAAGAATGACTTCAATGGATGAGATTCAATGTAACACACCAAACGTACTCTGAAGTAAATTTCCTAAGTTTTACTGTGCAAGTAAAATCAAACCATGTACAATCCATTGCAATAATTTTTTTTCCTATTTTTATTGAGATTATATATGAACAAAGATGCTATAACAGTGTACAAATGATTTCCATTCCATTGCATTATTTTACAAATTATATTATTTTGAGAAAGTACAAACTACATACATAGCTCCTTTGAGCTTCATAACATAAGATGTAGATGGTCCAAGAATCCGCCTTTCAAAACCTTGATCTTTTGTTGCCTACTAAGGAGGAGAAGCATCACTCAAACACTTTTCCACCACACACAGAATCATATGCGGTTCCCTGAACATCTATCAATGATAGATGGACCTTCCCTTCGATAAAGGTATTGCTTGGGTAACCTCGTATGACCTGCCATTTTGAGCTTAGTGTTGTGACCTACATGACTAGGATTTTATAACCTACGCTAGGTAGCCCTCATGCATTAAAATGGACACGGTGAACTGACAGTGGAGTCTCATCATCACATTATCTACAATGGAGTCTTCAGACTTCCACACTACTTTGGCAAAAGTGTTCTCACTCGGTATAATCGAGTGATGGTCTACCATTCACCTACACTATGGCAAGCTCATTTTGACTTAAGGCCAGTGTATCTATGCCTAAGCAATTCCTCTCCATGGGCAAGCTACTCCCTAGGATAACCTATCTCTTAAACAACCTAAGGTAACACAGCTCAATAAGAAAATTACTAGTTCCCTCCCTTCGCAAGATAATAATCCTAGGAGTAACTTACTAATCCTCTAGCATAAGTAAATATCTAGGTATGATTTTACCTTAAGCTACCTATGTTTAAACATATCTAATATTAACATAATAATTATTATTATGTCAAGCAATCTCTCCTATCATGGATTAATTACAAACAATGCCCATACAAGTAAATAGTTTCTACTTTTATTTCAAAGCAAACTTTTTTTTCCCTATGTGCAAGTAACAATTTAAGACTAGTTTAAATAAACAAGACATAGCTCTTCTAAACATAGAATAAATAGAAGTAGAATATCCTCATGCCTGTGATAAGCTTTCCAATTGGATGATAACGAACACAACACTTCTAGAACAACAACTATCTTGTTATTGCTTCTCCAACATAGTCTTACAATCCTTCTCTCTCAAGTTGACAAATTCTACTTCTCACAAGATAATAAACTCACTCTAGTACTTAAGGATTCTCCTCTCTATACTTGGTAGAATATTGTTGTCAGAATATAACCAAAATGCAAAAGTTGCTCAAAAATATTGCAGAGAAATATTACATAGAAAAGTGTGTAAACTTGTATGATGAGGGCGTCCCAAATAGATGAGCTCACTCCTCTATTTATACAATAATCTAATGCTCACATAGCCTAAATATTAGGCATGATTCATGATAGAAAAATGCATGCATAGCAACACATTTAACTTTTCCAAAAGGTGGCAAATTTGCAAGCTCTTACTCAACTTAAGCAGTTATAGATCAACTCTCAATTTCGACAGCAAACAAAGACCAATTCAAATCTGTATATGCTAGAATTCAATTTGCACCTCCAAATAGATATCTACAATTAAGAGGATTCAAAGGTGGCACCAATATCATAACTATCATTTCAAAGATGGTGTGAATTCATTCAAGGAAGATTCAGTCAAAAACAAGTGAATGGCATTTAAGCTACTATCGACCAAGTCAAAGGATGAGTTCCTATATTTAATCAGCTTGACATAGTTGTTGAAATACTTTTACCACTGTTTGATCATTTCCAAATATCATGATAATTTTGTTTACTAAGTCAAGGTTTCCTCAATATCAGGTATCGACCTCTTCTACTTGATCATCGACTTAAATGTTTGTGTTTTGTAGATTTACAAAACTCTTTTGATTGATGATAACAAGAGCACTAAAAGCGGCCCAAAGAATACGGTCATAGCTATTAAAAAGTCAGCCTCCAAGTCATTTATGGTAATCTACTTTAAACCCATATAAATAGCATTAGAAATTGGTTTTAATACATTACTAAAGATAGCCGATCTTAAAGCAGTTAACGTTTAAACATATATGTGTAACATATACATATATAGACTCATGTATATATGTGTATATATATATATATAATTAGACATATCCATATATATATGTATATTTATGTATACATATATATATATATATATATATATATATATGTATATGTATATGTTAGTATATATATTGACATTTATCAAAGTCAACAAAGCATGTAAATATAATCAATATACAAAAGAATATATCAACATAGCAATCAAATTGTTATATTAGTATGTCGATTATGTATACATATGTATATATATATTATATATATTTTCCTTTATGTACATGTATGCACATGTATACATGTGTCGATACACTCGTATGGGAATGTCCATTTGCTACCGTACGCGTGTATGGGTACACATATACATATAGATATATGTATATACATTATATATATATATATATACACATTTGATTTACAACCAAAATCATACATAATTACCATGGTGTTGATAAGAGACTATGAGCAATATATCTATACATATACATGTGCATGGCATTGGTTCCATCAGATAGTTCCATGCACATAAGAAACCCATGCATGAGTGTGCATAGGTACGCCTACTTATGTACTCTTATGTATGTGTTCCTTCATGCGTATAGCCTATCATCAACATGCATGTGTGTATGCATACATATATCTTTTATGACCCTCATATCAATACAAGCATGGTAATCAAATAAAGAGCTCTCAAACTCAAACAGATAAACATCATTCATGCATGCAATCACTAGTAAACTAAACTCTTACTAATACAAACATAATGACTAGGGGTGACTTACCATTTTGCCACTTAATAACCCAATGAGCAATTATTCTACTATGGTGTGTGTAAGCTCGGATAGGTTACGTTATTGGTTACCCGACCAAGACGTTCTCCTGAGTGATACTTCCCCTCCACTTGGAAGAATTGAACATGTACTTGCAAACAAGTTAGCACATGTACACGGCAATCAACTATTCACAAAGTATGCAATATACACATTACATATCCAAAGTTAGAATAGTTCACAATTATTCATCAAAACACATAAAGGCATTCCTTCATATTAAAATGAGATGGAATTCATCCATTAAGCAGTGGTAGAAAAATGTACACATAATTTATTCATCCATTGAATTCACATTTACCCTACATAGTAATAGTAAATAGTAATTACACAATTGGGGTGTAACATTCAAGGATTGGACAACAACAACATAAAAATATGAAACTTATATGCAAATCTAAAAATTAAGTTTCCTTAATATGGAAATACCATGATTAGATCCATCTTCTTTATGATGCCAAAAAACAACCAACATATCATGGTTGTAAACACTTTCTTATGCAAGCTTATAACAATAATACATAAAAAATAAGTACACCACAATAAGATAGTAGCAATGAGGCGAAAATCAGCAACATGAGATCATCACATAACATATAATTTATGTGGAGAAACCCTTGCGAGAAAAAAATCCACCAAGAAGAGAGGCCAAGTATGAATTATCTTTAAATAAATGAGATTATAATACAACCACTTCCATTCTCCTCCTTTCCTCCAACATGGCAGCATCTGTGTACCTGTGAACAACCTCCTTATGCCTCAACCTATCCTTGTTCCTATAGAGTAACATTACATTCAACTATTTCGTCCAATTCTACATCCAAGAGGTTGAATTTATAGATGTGTGAAGGAATCTAATGCACCAAACATGGCACCCAAAGATGGCCCTTCATTCCAAACATCCCTAAAATTTGTATTATCTCCTTGGAATGCAAAAGGACACTAGTTTTGGCTCCAATATTTTCCCTCCTACTTGGGTGCCCAACCACGAGAGATAAACATTACATTAAATGCAATAAATGATGGAAAAGAAAGTGACACCTGTTGCCTCTTTCCAAGCACCCACTCAACAATCATGTATTTATCCTTTCCTTTATCTTTTATTATCTCATTTTAGGCATCCACACGTGGGAAAACAATATTAAATATTTATGTCCACAACTCACCTTTATTGTTGCTAGTGGACCCATTACCCCTTATGAATATATTACAAATAATGGTGATAATTAATATTATAAAATATTTTCCCAATTCACCTGAAGTGCCTAGAGACACTTTCCAAGGATGTTGGAACCATGACATATGACATAGGATTTACAAGGTGGATGGCACCTTAATCCTAACGGTAGACTCCATCATACCCACACACAACTTCCATATCAAGAGCATATATTCACTAGTGTCATTGCCTATAGATTCCCTTGTAGATGTCATTGAAATACTTCTATTTATCTCCCCTACATCAATCATACATAAAAGAGGTGGTACCAAAATAAGAAAGTGTATTACTACAATCATAGACATGCCAATTTATGCCATTGATGTTACACTTTGGGGTCACCATTATCAAATTGAGGGGAAAAAATCTCTAATATGTCCTTATAGCCAAACCCTCTAATTATTTTAATAAAATCTAGACGTATAACCTCCTGGTCTAAAAAATCTATTGATACTATCTTTCCAACTATAATTCTAATAAAACCAAAATTGTTAGAAGCCTCAAATCTACAAACATGGTATGCCACTATAAAGATTTCCTAACCATTCCTTTCCCTATAAAGAACCATCTTCCCCCCCACAAGTTTCAAAATCCAATTGGTATTTCATGTATTGCAAATACAAGCTTTCTTGAAAAATAATGTTTATGTAAACGCCAAACTTCTATTGCCTTTCTTTCCCTCTATTGGTGGACAAAAAATGTAAGAAATTTTTTTTGCAAATTTCCCCCAATACTTTTCAATGCCCGAAGTGTTCTTTTGATCTCTATGAATGTAATTTTAGCTACATGCTAAAAATGGACTTACAAGATGTAACAATGAATTTCTTAAAGGTACTACATTTGAAGGATCAATAACTTCCTTATTGGATGTTTCTGCAAAATATTTTCAAATTCTACTAGAGTAGAGCCTAATGCTACTAAACATGTTTTAGACAATGTTGTTGGTTGTCGATTTTTGCTAGATCTCACCATCAAAATAATTCCATTTGGTGGGAAGGAAACACAAATCATTGTTATTACATCTATTAAGCATGTTTGACATTTGTATTTAACTCTCCACATCTACAATCTTATATCCATTTGTATTTAACTCTCCATATATACAATCTTATATATCCATTTGTATATCTTTTTAAATATTATGTAAAGACGATTAACCTCAAATAAACATATGTGTGTGTGTGTGTGTTGAGTTATTTTTCTATGTGTCATGCTTTATTTCCAAATCATGCTATCTCCTAAGATTCTATATAATATTTGGCCATGCTATTTCAAATTATGTTGCTCATTTATGTACATTGAATTCCCATATATGTAAAGATGAGTAGCCTTAAATAAATAAATAAATACACACACACACACACACACATATATCAAAATATATTATGTTATTTTTCTTTGTGCAAATTTTTATTTCAAATTCTATTATATGTTATTTAAAATTATGTTACATATTTATGTAAATTGACACCAAAATACTCTTTCAAATACTTGTATTCACTCATTCACATGCTTCAATTTGTTATATATATTTAAAATATATTTTCATTCATAGATACTATTTAATGGAAGTACAAATTGAAAGGATGCAAGGTAAACATGCCCATTAAAATCAGCTACAATGTACACATTACCATGCAAGGAAAAATGATATTAACATAAGAATGAGAGAAAACCAACACATCCTCAACGGAGCCTCAACATCTACACTCTCTTCTTCAACTAACCCCCCACCCACCCATCTACACATACTTGCAGCTGAATTACAACATACAATTCAACTAAACCCATTTTCCCAAATCCACCCTCCTCCACATTTTTCTCAAAATTATTGCTCTGATAGAAATGTCTTATGTTCAAAGTTGGATAGCCTTTCAAATATGTCAACATGTCTAATTTGCATGGAAAGATATTTGGGAATTAAAACTAGGCAATCAAATTGAATCTCTACTTGATATAGATGCACACTAGAAAAAATGATCATTGCTTCTCAAAATAGAATAACATGGACCCTTGTGAGAAACTTGTATGTTTGCAAAAATTAACTCAAATTGAGGAGATGTTGATAACGAGGGTTAACCTAGTCCTTCAAGTTACCTATTCAAGGGGGGCAACTAAAATACAATGGCCATACTATTTGTTTTCCTTTGGATATTCATACAATCGCAACCTACTTTCCAAGGTGTATAGATGAATTAGATATATTAATAGCGAGCAAGAAAAACATAGGGAAACATAATATAAATTCTATATCAATAGAGAACAAGTCCATGAGTCATTACAATACAAAATTTGTGATTATCCATACTACAAAACTATACAATTAGACAAGGCTATATTATTATGTTTACCCCATACCCCCACTGACATTTTAGACCTTCTATATGCAACAAATTAAAATCTTGATCTCGTAGATGTAGGCTTCATGCAAACCAATGTTACAAAGGATGACTTGTTGCAAGAAAACATGCAAACCATAACTTCATTTGTGGAAAAATTTCCACCTACACATAGAGAGATGGAAGAGGTGCACTCTTTATTACAACTAAGGAAAGGATGACAAACTCCTATAGAATGGCCACCGATTTTCCCATCTCCTATAAATGAATTCACCATTGAAGGATTATTTATAATGGAATTCCTCACTTTATTTCCAAAAGTTGTAGCCACATTCAAATAACAATGCATGCAAGAAGTTAAGGTACATGAGTATACTCTCCATCTTCTAAGGTACCATGATAATAGGTTTGGCCAACACCCGATTTTTAGGAACTTCATATTGAATATTCTTATGCACCACCACAACCAATCCACAACATCTATATTTTTCCATAGAAAAATGGATACTTGTTACCAACAATAATTGATGGCCTTCAACAGAGACTAAAGGACCAACTCGGTGACAAGCTTGTTGAGAAACTCATGCAGTTTGGCTCATCGATTCGTGGAACAGACGCATTTGAGAACCAATGTATCGGGAATTTTTTCGATATGGTCATTCAAATTTTTTGCCCAACATTATTCTTTACACTAAGTGTAGTAGATAAAAAATGGCTAGGCTTGCACAAAATGATGTCATCTATTGCACCTAAAAAACCACAAGCAACTTCTAGGTAGAGGATACAAAATATAGTTCAGAATCAACACCTGGTTGCACTCTACATTCACCATAGATTTACTAGATTTCATGAAGAGGTCTTGGAAAAAATCTCGGTGCAACTAACTACTAGTACAAGTATATAAACCTACCAATCTTGTAATATTACATTTCATTCCCGCTCTTATTACTTGCTAAAAATCTCTTTTGACCAGGTGCAAGTGGCTACATAGAGGCTATGCACATATCCATGGTTTTCTTGGGCTCTAGGAAGCACCTGACATTTGTAAATTACAATGAATATGTCGATAGATAAGTATCTACATGGAACCCATGAACCCTTGAATTGAGAAACCAAATATTTGGTCGATCTATTCTTGATGACCCTTGTTTAATGGATATAATGATTATGATGACCAATCCTTCCATCGACTATAATGAACTACTCAATTATGTTCAATTCCATATAAAGTGTACCTTGCTAACATGCCTTAGGAGAAAAGCGCCATCTCTTGTATGTTGTTATAAAGCCCCTTGGAGCATGCAAGATAAATCAATTCTTTCACATGATGAGAATGACCAATCTAAACACACCCCTAATCGCAATGATGATCACTTGAATCTTCGCAACTTGTGTATCCTCTCTATCTAGAGGGCCAATGTAGATTTCCAATATGTTCTCTCAAATATATTGCAAAATATGCAACAAAAGTTGAAAAGAAATCTGAAACATATCATGCCATGATTTTTTTCATTTCAACCAATTTTGAGTTGGATAGGCCAACTCTAATAGATTTTAGAAAAATGCTCTATTGAGGGCCTCGTAAATTGTGACATTGGTGACCAAGAGAGTTCCCACCTTCTACTTAAACTATCACTTTCCCTATCTAGTAGGAAACTTGTTTCTTTAAATGTAAACCAAAAAAAATTCAATGTATTTCAGTCTCACCCACATCCACAACCACATCCCCAACATACATTGATGCTTATATAACACACCCCATACATTTAGAATCAATGTCACTTATTAACGTGAATAAAAAATGGATCTTCAAAGCATCTCAAAAGCACAACCAATGGAAAGAGCATTTCTTAAACGCCATTGTTCAAGTTTCCCCATGCTTCACAATCATCCTTGCAAAAGATAACAAATACTTTGAAGCATTTTGTTAGAGTGAACTAATTCTATACCAACCATTTAATAACTTTCATAATGATTATATCTCATCAAACAATCAAGTTATAACACAATGGGAAAGGTTTTTATGAAATTATCATCCATGGAATGTGCAACACACACTATCAATTTAACCTATTGAAGAACATGATGCTAGCACACCTTCTAGCAAAGAAGTTGCAATACAAGGAAATAACCCAGATGAATGGCAAGTCAATACCCAATTCTTCCTTTTCACTTAGATAAAATTAATATGATTGGTCAATGTGACATAGACTTGCACCATGATTGGGGAGATCCACACTTCAATCCACTCCAACTAATTATTGCTACTAATTTAATAGAATCCAATTGTCCAACATTTCAAGTCCACCATGTTCCTAATCACCACACCTAATTTATGAAATATCTAGTTAGAAAAACAAGCATTTGATATAATTGTGTCACATCTATCTGTCTATACTTTACAACCACCTCTAAAAATTATTGTAAGAACTAGAAAGTTTCACCTCATAGCAAACATCAAGTCTACATTCATGAGTTCAGCCCCAATTGGCCAATCACCATTAATACCTATTGCACCTATAGGTATTACAAAATTCAACATAGAAGCATCGACAAACCATTCTTCCCTTTGAATACCAATATTTAATAAATGACCCTCCTACAAGGAAAAACACTTGCAACCTTCCAAGAAAGAATGTACTTCATTCGATACATTTTGATAGAAAAATGAGGTTCATTGGTCCAAAGTTACTACAACAAAATTGGCGTGTGATCATGTGAAACATTCCCTAGCCATAACCAAATCCCATTTGAAGGATGCTCAATCATTCTTTTTGGTGACCTAGACCAACTATCACCAGTCAAGGACATCCCTATGTATGCTTCAACTTCTTATGGGGGAACTTTGTGAGGCAACTTCACAACTATTACATTCAACAAAATATTTTGTCAAATCAATGAGAAACCTGCTCAAATTGATTTTTGTTCACTCCTCTCAAATATACGAAATATAGAACCTACAATTGTAGATTGGCAAGCTCTAATGTCATGTTCAAGTTCTCGCTCACCTCCGTAGAGTAATCTACTTTCTTATCTGAGCCATACATCTATTTGCAACAAATGAAATGGTCTCACTACATAACGAATGTATGTTGTTGTCTTTAAAAATGCATATTGCCTTGTCCACTAGAGAGAAAATTATGGGGTCATCATGCTCAAATCCAGATGAAGAGCAACTTGAATCTAAGATCCTCTTGTGTATTGAACAAGAGGTTATGTTATGTTCAAATTTGTGGGTAAAAATAGAGATTGTGAATGGTGCACTTGGACAAGTCAAAACAATTGTATACAAGGATGGTGAAAATCCACATCGACTTCCCTTATTTGTTGTTATTCAATTCAAACATTACATCTAGGCCCAGTCCGGGATCACAAAAATCCAAAAAATATCCATGTAACCCCTTTGAGTCATGGTGTCTACCATCAACTGCCACTAAAAATGGCATGGGCCTTAACAATACACAAATCACAAGACCTTACACTTCAAAAGACAACAATTGGCATTGACAACATTGACTGATAGGGGTTGACATTCACAATTATTTTAAGAGTATGTGAACTTGCAAGCCTTCACATAAACACTGCCTTCACATTCCAAAGATATGCATTCATGTAACAAAGCCCATATGTTGCTTGTTGGAAAAAAGAGGAGAAGCACTTATTGACATTATCACACACAAACTCTTGAAAGGACAATAAAAGTTACAAGAATTATAGGTTTTTTCCTTCATTTATTTCATCTATATTTTGTTATGCATAATATTATATTCATTGTGCATTTTTTATATGGTTTGCTTCTCATTTTCAAATAAATTATATGATTTTAAAATACTTTATTTCTTTACTATATAAATTTGATGTTTCCATTCTTTATTTTGAATGGTTCCTTTGCATAATCATATGCATATTATGCAAAAGAATAAAGTATATCCAATTATATGTAAACAAATTAATATGATCTATATTCCATTAATGCCCACTTTGCTCAAATGTAATTTGTTACTGAAATTGTCAAATTCCTAAGAATTACTTAAGAAACCATTTCCAAGATACTCATGCTCTTTTTTGCCTTGTTTTGTGGGAAGAAAAAAGGGATTTGTCATGTTTTTTTGTTGAATTTTACTATATAATGAATGCTTGAAAGATATTTTTGCAACTATTGTCATTGAATCTAATTTTCATGTGAAATGAAATATGCATCCACCTAAGATAATTTTCACGTAACCCAAATAGAGAAACCTATACAAACAAGTATTCAAAATCCATATGCAAAAGAATAGACAACATACCATCAACGATGACACACGATATACCTTGCACTACAGGATTTGACCCCAATTTTCGACGGTCGTTTGTCGGAATCTCGACGATACATTGTCGACCGACCAACGAATCATAGAAATCGACGCTGTCGCTCAATTTTCGTCTGGATCCCAACGGGCTGTAAAACGTCGACCTCACGACGCAAGCTCATCGGAACCGCGATGCCCACTTCATCGATCGCGCGATGAATAGTGTTCGGATCACGGGAGGCATACCTTTGCGAAATCATCGGATTAACAACATAAGTCCGTCACCATTACGACAAAAGTTTGACATATTGCCAATAGCGTTGAGAGATGAAGACTGTTATAGCGATCAAAGTTGGCTGAGAAGATATATCGGGAGGACTGAATTTTTGTCTCAGCGATGGAGTTTCATTGGCGAGATACACATATTGTCTCATCGACGAAGCACGAGGGAAGCATATCGGCAAGACATATATCATCGGAGTAAGTTCTGAATGTCTACCCGACCAACTATGTGACGTCGTTAAGAATACATTGGCAGGATTCTTGGCGACATATTTTAGATTGAAATAGCGACAAAGGTTCGTCGAACGCGCGACGAAATAGGCAAGTCATTACGGCGAAAATTCATCGAATACATTGCAAATTCGTCAGACGCTTTTTGTGGTTCGTCGTAAATGCGACGAAATATTGCACTTTAAAAAAAAAAAAAAACTATTCCTTGAAATGTAGACATATCGTTGAGAGATGAAGACTATTACAGCGATCAAAATTGCTTGAGAAGATATATCAAGAGGACTGGATTTTTGTCTCAGCGATGACGTTTCATCGGCAAGATGCACATCTTGTCTCATCGACGAAGCACAAGGGAAGCATATCGGCAAGACATATACCATCGGAGTAAGTTCTGAATGTCTACCCGACCAGCTATGTGACGCCGATAAGATTACATTGGCAGGAATCTTCGCGACATATTTTAGATTGAAATAGCGGCAGAAGTTCGTCGAACGCACGACGAAATAGGCAAGTCATCACAGCGAAAATTCGTCGGATACATTGCAAATTCGTCGGACACTTTTTGTGGTTCATTGTAAATTCGACGAAATATTGCACTTTTAAAATTAAAAAAAACTATTCATTGAAATGTAGGCATATCGGTGAAAGATCAAGACTATTATAGTGATCAAAATTGCCTGAGAAGATATATCGAGAGGATTGGATTTTGGTCTCAACGATGACGTTTCATCGGCAAGATGCACATCTTGTCTCATCGACGAAGCACGAGGGAAGCATATCGGCAAGACATATACCATCAGAGTAAGTTCTGAATGTCTACCCGTCCAGCTATGTGACGTTGATAAGATTACATCGACAGGAATCTTGACGACATAGTTGAGATCGAAAGAATAATCATCGGGGAGACTCACCACGTCGGGGAAACTATAGAATATCCTAGCGATACATGATCTCTTGTCGATGTTGATACAAATGGATCAAAATACTTATCGGGGTGACTCTGGGCGATATATAAAAGTAGTCAAGTCGGCTAGGCCTTAACTATGCAGGATTGATGATATCAGGCCTGTTTGTAGCAAGAATAATGATAACTATTTTCTTGGCTGTTATACAAGCCATCTCCATCAACAGAGCTTTGAAAAGTACATTACTTACCTTATTGAGCTTCTCTTTGTCTTGAGAATAGTTTAATATTCTCTAATTAATAGGGCCAACCACGTGAAGGTGGAAGCTCATTTGGCCCTCCCCTCCTCCCTCACATCACTCTCAATTCCCCATACCCAATCATATAACATTAATCATTCATTCATCCATTAATAACATATAACATTCATTCATTCATCCTGCATTAATAACATATAACATTCATTCATTAACATATTCACATTCATTCATTCATCCATTAATAACATATAACATTCATTCATTCATCCATTAATAACATATAACATTCATTCATTCATCCATTAATAACATATAACATTCATTCATTAACATATTTTATTTTTTTAGTTTTTACATATTATCAAAAATATGGCTGTCATAATATGATTACAATCACTTTTTTTTTTGTTTCTTTTTTGCAGTTAAAAAAAGTTGAAGTGGAGTATCATTTTCAAAATCATTTGTCCCCCCTTGAGTTGTTTTGAGCTCTGCTCGTGATCTTAATGTATGCCTAGTCGTGTACTCACAACATGGACGCGACTACAAGGGGGGGTCTACTGCAATAGCAAAGAACTGTTAAATTGATATGTTTTATTATTATTGTTACACGTATTTCATTAATTAAAAGAACATCAGAGTGGTGCTCTTTACCTGATTGGGCCACATCATATTCCTGATATTGTCTTATAGCCTCATGCTCAACATGTTGAACACCCTCTAAATCCTGATCTGGAGTTGAAACACGAAAGATTACATTAATTAATACACCAATTGCAATTAAATATGTTTAAAAGAACATTAGAGTGGTTCTCTTTACCTGATGGAGCCACATCATGTTCCTGATCTTGTCTAGCTTGATCATGCTCAACATGTTGATCACGCTCCACATGCTCTAAAGTTGAAACACGAAAGGTTACATTGATTAATACACCTAATGCAATTAAAGATGTTTAACTGTATTAATCCATATTGTGTTTTGTATAGCACATGAATACATCTAGTACCGGGATGCACACCATGGACTTCATCAACAGGTTGTGCACCACCCTCACCAGGCTGCATTCCAGTGTCATGTGCAGGATTATCATTGCTTATCTATGTAAAACAAATAGGCACATTATTATGGTGGAAATTAATATTGAACAGATTGGACAAGTATTCAATTTGAAATAAACTTTATTGAGTTTGTTTACCTGCGTGTTGGATGCAGTGGAAGATTGTGTTTGCCCAGTCGAGACTCTTAGCTGTTTAGACAGGGCTCCATAGCCTTGGTCGAAGGCAATCTTCAGGTCCTTTTCTGTGGGCACTCTGTTGAAATCAAAGCCCTGCATTTTTGCATGCGATCATGAATTTTGCTTCTATGGTGTGATAAAACCAAAATTGTTTGCAATTTATTATTTGGATGCAATATTTCATTTATTGATACTTACAAATAATGCGGCTACTTTCATATAACCACCAAAGCCAAGTTTGTGTTGCCCATGTTTTTCTAGTCTTGCCTTTGTTGCCTTTGATGTGTCAGGCAGCCTATGAAAAATTTGAAATACGCTAGATTATGTAAAAAGAAAGATTAATCAGTATATAATTAAATTGTTGATAGTATCACATACCTTCCTTGGCCCGGTGGTATCTTTCCTTTCTTCTTTTCAGCCTTCTCCTTTCCATCCAACACCAAGTCCTTCCACTCCCTTTCCGGAATCATGGGGGGACGCTTGTACTTTCTGTTCTTCTCTAAATGTGACCTATATTGGTCCCTCACATACTTTAGATAGGTACCAGCTTTCTTAAGGACCTTGGTTCAGTTGAATGTTTTATCACTGAACAACACAACTAAACGGTTAATGAGCTCATCTTTTAAATCTTGATTTTGGGCATTCCACCGTGTACGTATGGTGGGCCCAAAGAGCTCTAATGAAATATCACTTAGATGTTTAGAAAAAACATCATTTCCTGCTGGAGCAGGATGTATAATTAGAAACTCATAAGGGCAAGGTGTTTGGGCTACTTCCAAAAACTTAGATACGTGCATGAATAATATAGCAGAAATGGAGGCGCTCGCATTGGGATTGGAAGTCTGTATAAAGAAAGGAATTGATTCGGTAGAAATAGAAGGTGATTCTCAAATTTGCATTCAGGAAATCACATCGGGGAAAACACCAAACTGGAAACTAGACAATTGGATAAGAGCAAGAAAACGGGGCAGGGGGAGACGGGAAAGAAGTGGAGGTTGAAGCTGGGGAGGAATGCACTAGCAACTCGCAGCACCAGACCAAGGCAATGAGCTGCTTCCTAGGAAATGCATGGGATGTATATCGAGTGGGCATAATCAACAATGACATGAATGCCTTTGCAAGGTTTGTTCAAAATGAGGATTGGTTCAACAAAAGGAGAATGAAACATGCAATAAAGTTGGGGTACGCACTGGGAGTAGTATATAGCTATGTAGTAGCATAAAGCATGATAAGCATACAGTTGGATATATAGTGGCTATAAACAGGCAAATATTGCCATTTTGTAAATCAATATAATAGGGCGCTATCCCCATTGTTAGCACTTAAAAATAATAATAATAATAATTAAAACATTTTAAAGTACCTGGGACCTTCTCTATCTTTATAGGAAGGAAATCCTCGATCACCACAAATGTGACCGGCAACGTTCCCGTACTAGTAATACGGGAAGATCCAGGAAATGTTGCTAAAACATCACCAGTAGTAGTGGCCTTTGCATCCACAGGTACTGACACATGTAGTGGCATGTGTTCGCTGCCA
Organism: Sequoiadendron giganteum; assembly: GCA_007115665.2. Taxonomy (NCBI): domain Eukaryota; kingdom Viridiplantae; phylum Streptophyta; class Pinopsida; order Cupressales; family Cupressaceae; genus Sequoiadendron; species Sequoiadendron giganteum. The sequence goes on from CM021102.1 coordinate 832,814,260, forward strand.
GAGGGTGGACTACCAAATTCTTGCATGATATGTGTTTCTGACATTTCAAACAACAATATAGGCATAGATGATGGGGTCGGATGATGTGTTGTATGCGTAGGAAGATCAAGATTGACACTTGTACTGTCCCCTACTTCCCGGGAAACACTTGCAGTACCTTGATCACAACCAGTAGCATGATCATAAGGACTCAAATAATCCAATAAAAATAACACATATTTTAGTTCATGACGTAAAAGAGTAGAAAATATAAAACCATGAATGAACTTATGTTATAATTAAAAATCTCATGACAACTTACTTCCAAGTTCTGTGCTCTCTCAGACAATATTTTAACCATTTCTCTTATCTCATCTATTTGAGGCACTATGAATACCAACTGAAGGATTTCTTGATTGCATTTTTTTTGGGCCTTCCTCATCATATCCACAAGGTTTGTGGAAAATGCGATGTCATCATCGCATAATAGTGACTACACCTCCATATAGATGCTTTCCTGTACTACTGGTGCCTTTCCCCGATCAGCCAATTGCAACAAGAATATTAAAAGCATTATCAAAATTAACCCAATAAACTCATGAAAAAAACATAATAATAAAACATTTTGCTCGTATCTAATTTGTATAATTACAATGAGGTAAACCTGTCGAATAGAAGTGCCTGAAGATGGATCACGATCTGTGCTCTGGGCCGAAGCCTTCCTCGTATGATCAATGTCCCACTGTGACAAAAATTAAATATAAAAAACATTACCAAAATGAAACCAATAGACTTACGAAAAAAAACATAATAATAAAATGGTATATTGGAGTCATTAATTGGAGGTTGGGTAAAATGGTATATATATAGTACATACCACCCCCATAGTAATTGTGTTTGTATCTAAGCGATTCAAATTGTAATCGATTAGCAACTCTTCCCCTGCAGTTATTGATTTTATCGCACATACGAATACATGGTTTCCCTCTCGCGCCTCGAATATACAATTGGGTTGCTTATTTGTTGACCCAGGTCGTGTACTATTTATAAACCTTGCAATATTCCTTGATGCTTTTGGCCTCCCATCAATGTACCTAGCCACTCCTTTATTTTGATCCTTATCTTTTAGTTGTATATAATTTGCTGATAGTGCATACCTACGCATACTTCGTGTATATCGAACCAGCTGCATCCAATCTTTGTAACTGTAACAGGGTCCAACATACTCCATCAACTCAGTAACTTTTTCGTAACAGACTTTTATGTCGTCCATGCAAAATAGGCCCAAACCATGTAATGACGATGGTGTTATGTGATATATGCTCTCGTTGACACAAAGATCAGTGTTTATTGGAGGAAGTTCCTTGGGTACCCATTATTTCCGTAGATGTTTGTACCTCAAGGGCACCTCGATGTCGCCTATGCTCTCATCATCATAAGAACATGACCCCCCTTCAGCAAGAAAAAATTCCATGCGTTTACGAAATTTTCTTCTAATCTTTTGACCTCTAGTTGATCTCCCTCTTTTAGACCTACTAAATGTCTCGCTTTCCTCTTATCTTCCTGAATTTCCCTCGCTTGAGGAAGACAAATCTGACAAATACCTATTTTGTGGTACCTGCACTCATAAGGATGTTGGATGAAGTTCTTTCATGGTGATGTGATCCGAAGGTGAGATTATGATTAATCTATCATTTCATCGCTATAAATTGACAGGTTATAAGGTAATCAAGTCTTGATAGATTTCAAGTTATTGTTACTACCGTCCAAATGTGTCCATCACAAATCAAATCTACTTAAGGTTTTAACTCCCAAACTTTGTAACAAGTGTTAAATGTGACTATGGTCCACCAGTTACACAACCAAGGCGTCAAATGTATTCTCTAATTGTAATCAAAGGACTTTTGCTCTTCATTCAAGTAAATAAACTTGAAGGGAAACACCACCAAGTGGTTTATTAGACACCTACATGACTAAAAATAGCAGCAAATTTACATTTAATTTCCATATGTCTAAGTGGTTAACAGGGAGGGAGTGTGTACTAGGCCTGGTAAAGTCATCATAAGTTTATGCTTTGGCAATAAAAATTGTTTAAGTCATCTTAAATCTTCCCGTGTCTAATTGCTAGGAGACTTTTGGTATGTTTTAAGATAGGATGAGTGGTCGCACCAATGTTCTAATTCTCTATGACAAGGTTTCAACATCTTCAAATAGTGAAAGTTAGTGCTTATAGTCATTTGAAACAACAACATTTTGATTATGTATGATGGTAGGATTTGATAGCTTAAAAGAATTGGCTACCCAACAAACTTAAAGTTAAAAGAAACTTTTTTAGTTTAAGGGGTTAGCACTTGGTGCAGGAGCACCCCATAGTTCACCTAGGAAAGTTGACTAGAAGGTCATGATTTGGCAATTTGTTAAGGCCAAATGTAGCAATCTCTTCCTATTTCTTTGAGTTTGTGCCTTAGAGGCATTTGAGATCATGTATTGTGTTGGTAAAGGTCATGTTGACCATTTGTTAGGTTGAGGCTTGACTACAAGGATGGTTTAAGACCTTTGTAGACCTTTTCTAGGTGTTAGAATCTCTAAAATTTTGCAAATAAGGCTTATTGGAAGCCACAAGCGGCCATGGAGTAGTTAGGGTCGAGCTTAACTACTTTAGTGACCCTATATAAGGGAGACCTCAGCATGGAAGAGAGGTTAGAAGCTTTTACATTGTTTTGAATTTTTGAATTCCAAGTAAAAACAGTGGATTCTTAATGTGAATTTCTGGTTTTGATTCAAAAAAGAGCTTAAATGGATTGAATAGGATTTTGTAGGGGGTTTAGAGTGTCATGTGAGTGTTAACTAATCTTTTTGTGCAGTAGTTTTGATTCTTAATTCGATTGAGTTTCTATTTGTAGTTAGTTGTTTCTTTCTCAGTTGTTGATCTGACAATTTGTGAGTGAAAATGGAGTTTTAGATCACATTTCCCCTGTACATAACGTCTGGGCTCTTGGGAATTGTGTCTAGACTCCATGGTTGTATATAAGGTAGGAGTATGGGTCATGAATAGCTCGGGAAACACTTTGAAAGTCTTCTCCTAGGCGAGCCTGACAGTGTCCGGCTAGGAAAGACATGGAGTGCATGGCACTTGATTTGCAGGGGTGATCATTCCCTGTCAAGTCACAGTGTGGAGAGGGTAGGTAGTTTCCTTGCAAAGACTTGGCATGAAGGAGGAGGCTCCACCAGTCCATTTGGAGGGAGAACAAATTGACAGTTTGTTGTGTGGTCAGGAAAACCTAAAGAAGAGGCCTAATTTGCCAAAATGAAGGTATAGTCTGTGTACGGGAAATTGAAGGTTAATACCACTACAATCTTCAAGTGGTAGGCATGAGGACCAGGAACCCCAAAGAACAATTCAATGTTCTTTGGAAGACCTCAGAGTATTAGTGTGTTCTCTCAGAGAAGAAGGCCTAATTGGAATGCTTAGGACTAGTGGACTAAAACCCTAGATGAGGGTTTGGAGGAAGCGATGAAAAGATGGAGTAAGGAGGATCCTTCAGAGCCATAATGGGATGGAAAGAACCTATTAGGAACATCTCCACACCCCTGCAAAGCTAAGTTCTAGTTCTGGAGTATGATAGCCTTTAGGGTAGATTAAGGGCTAAGGAAGAGTTAGAAACATTGCACAAAGATTGACTTGGTAGGTTGAATTGTCATGATAGCTGGGTTGGCAAGGTGAACCACGGGTACCTAAACAAGCAATAGGTCCTATAGGTTAAGGTGGTGGAGTGTGACACCATAGGGGTCTTCCAAGTAAGATCTAGAGCATGGAACAGTGATTGTTCCATCCAACCCTACCCTATCAACACTTTCTTTCATCTTTGCATATTGGTTTGATGCTTCAAACGATGCATTTTTTATCCCACTTCTATCATATTGTATTCCCATCCCATTGCAATTGTTGGAGGAGTTGATGCCAAAATTTCATATCAGATACCACGTTCTTGAAGCAATTTTCTGTGTTCTTACAAATTTTCTAAAGTTCTTTTGTGTTGTATGGATCCATACAAGCTTGAAATGCTCTGAGATCATTGGTGTAGATAAATATATGTGTTCCCTTTCATTTGCATTTGTTTTGAAGTTCTCAATCACTGTACTATGGAATTAAACAATCAAATATAGGGATTGCCCTGTTGTGCTTGTGTAAGGGTTTGAGGGCTAAATAGAAATGGCATCCACCAATCCACCCACTGTCTTGGAACTGTAACTCGGTGGATTGGTGTGCATCATGGTGGATTTGATGGAGTTTCAAATCTTGTTCTTTAAATTCCATTTATGTTTTTCCCTTGTCTTAGCTTGTTACATTGTTTGGGAGGAACCTAAGGTTGGGTTTTACCTTGGCTTTCATATAAATCCTAATGTTCCATGTAAAACCTTGGGTGAGATATATTCGGTCGTTACCTTTTTGGAGTGGGTATTAAAATGACTTATGTCTCATTGTTTTGAATTAAGGTCTTCATTTGAAGGTCCTTCATGCCAAGGTTCCTTTTATAAAGCATTTTGGACATGAAATATTTAAAATAAAAAATACCTTCATTTGAAAGTCTTGACATGGCATCATTTTTGAATGAAGGTTCTTCATTCAAAGGTCATGACAACATCACCTTCAAATGAAGGTTCTTCATTAACTGGTATTTTGTAATTTTGAATGTGTGATAATAATTTAGGGTTGAAAATAAATCCATTTGAGCCTTTTATAAATGAAAGGACATTTGATGCAATCATATGCCTTGTCAGACTTTTAACTTAATAGTAAGGGTATCATGAGTAGTTTGTTGGGCCCATTCAAAAATCTCCGATGCAAGGATTGAATAGTCTAGAATGTATCTACTATCAAGAAAGCCAATTTTTTTACCTCTATGACTATATCTCAAGCAATAGGTTTAATTGTGATGGCAATGATATTGATAAGGATTTTGTAATCTAGGTGTTGAGAAGCATAATTGGCCACCATTCTAGGAAAGATTCTTCATTCTCACTTTTAGGTGTTAAAATTTAACAATACATAGATTGATGAAAGAGCCCAAAGAGCCTTTCTCCATGTTATCCAAGTACACATAGCAGTGGTCTTCTCTTATACGGTTGGACATGATTTCAAGAACTTAGCTAGGAATTATTCATTTAACCTAAGGTTTTCTCATAATGCCATCATTGGAAAAGTATGATCAAATTCTTCTATTATGAAGAATTGGTCTATGTGCCTCTAGTAATCACTATAAAAATGTGAAAGACTAAGTTATTTTATTTTTTCTGTCTTATCTTATAACATTTTACAAGAATGGGGGGGCCAATGTACGAGAAGATCTTTGGAAACTAGGCATGAAAATTGCAGGTTAAAGAGAATGGGGGTGCCAAAATTACAGTACTCGTTGTCCCTTGGTCGTCGATTTTCCCTGAGTGCCCTCAACCTAGTCCTCAGCGCTGGTATTGACCTTGTTTTAGCTCCAAACTCTTCGTCGGCGCTGGTATTGACCTTGTTTTCACTCCTCCAAAGTCTTCCTCGGCGCTGGTATTGACCTTTCACTTGTCCAATTTGACGAGCTACAACCTACTTTAGTTAGGTTTTAGAGTATGTTAATTAAATTTAAAAAAATTATGGCGCCATTTAGAGTAGTGAATATAAAGCAAGCAAAGCCTATTATGGCGCCATTTAGAGTAGTGAATATAAAGTAAGCCAAGCCTATTATAGTCATGAGGGAAATAATAAAACTCCTAGGATACTTTGTGAAACCATTTTCCTTGGTTAAAGGGAGGCCATAAAATATACCTTTGGATTTTTTCAATCTTCAAATATGAGGATTTGCAAGGTTCTTAGCAACATGAGTAATGGAAATGTGTGCAACAAGAATTTTTGAACACACATGGAATCTCCTTGCCAAAGAAAGGGGCTTCATAATTTAATATGATAATTTTTCTCAGCTCTAGAAATGATATGTTTCCTTAAAGAGGAAGGAGAAACCTAAAAGGTAAAAGAGATGCTTAGGAATCTCAACACTTCCTTATGATCAACCCCCTTCTATCCATAGGAATTGAACAAATTGGTCTTGGATAAGAATTATTTCCTATAACATTGAGTTTTATGCGACTATATATTTGACCTTAAAGCTTTCCAGAAAACATCTAGGCATTGAATATCCTAAATAATGTCACGTTTGTCCTCCAAGAGAGTGAGAAAGGATTCATTAGAAAAATGACTGTTGAATAGTTGGGCTATAGAGTTATGAAAAGTAGCACCTTTAATAAGTTAGTAAGGTGAATTTATTAATGTTAATCTTAATATTCCAACACCCTCCGTTAAGTTTTACATTCCTCACAATAAAACATGTTGATTGAAACAAACAAATATATATAGTCTAAGCTAACATCATTTTATTTTTCTTTAAGTTCTCCCTCAAGAACATCATTGGCTCGAGTTATACAAGTCCACACTATGTGATCCTTTAACTCTAGTAGGCATGAATAGAAGTAGAGGAGATTGTTTGGGAGAAGAATTTTTTCTAGTGCTAGGTTATGTGTTAGGTTATATAGGGTTAGGTTATATAGTGTTTGAGCCTAGCCTCAAACACTACAATTAGGGTTAGGTTATGTGTTTTCTTTAGGGTTAGGTTTGGGATTAGGTTTATGGTTATGGTTAGAGTTTAGGGTAATCCAAATCATAACCTAACCCTTTTTCTCGAAACCTTAACCTTGACCCTAACCCTCACCTTTATCCTATCTTTATAACCCTAACCACAACCAAAACTCTAACCCCAACCCTAACCCTAATTACCTAACCCTAAATATTATTTATTTTATTAATTAGTTGCATTCACTCTAATAACCCTAAACCTATCCCTAAACTTAACCCTAGCCCTATCCCTGGCCCTAATCCTAACCCCAACTCTAAGCCAAATATAAAAACAACCCTTAATCATAATTACAATAACCCTAAAACTTAATTCTAGATATAACCCTAATACTATAATCCCTAATTGTAATCCTAAACCCTAACCCTAATTTCATATCTAATCCCAACCATAACCAAAACTCTAAATCTAACCCTAACCATAAAACATAAACCCTAATCTAACCCTAATCCTAACATTATTTTTCCTAACCCTAACCCTAACTCTAAACCTAACACTAACCCGAACACTAAATCCTAACCCTAATTAAATACCCAATCATAACCCTAAATTGTAACATGATCCTTTGAATTGGATACTACATCAAAAATTATGTGTTACAATCATTGCTTCCATTGTTGGCATTTTTACATTGGGATGCATATCTATTTTTAAAATCAACAAAATCTTTTAATGTCTTGCCAAAATTAATATTATTAATTGTACTATCAAACTTATAAACATGTATCCAATTGGTAGATGCAAAGCCAAATAAATGTGAAATTGTGTACTATAATGATTTTAGAATATACACATAATGGATTTGTTGAAAAGGTTTTAGAAACTTTCAAACAAATGCAATTGGTAGATGGAAAGAAAAATTCCACAACCTTCACCAAAATCCTTATTGGTTTCCTTAATATGGGAGATTTGGAACAAGGTATAGACATCCATCAAAGCATAATATGAAGATGAATTTTTTCAAATGTTGTGGTTGTAGATGCCCTTTTAAAATTTATACAGAATGTGGAAGGATAGAAAAAGCTTGTGAACTATTTGACAAAATGTCTCAAAGAATTGTAATCTCTCAATTTATTTTAGTGTCTATTTTGTTATACCCCATGTCCCAAATTGGGTATAACACAATAGACACTAAAACAAATTGATAGATTGTTATGAGGGCAGTGATGAGACTTTTCTAATTAGAGTGTATTCCATGAGATTACAATTATTCGAGGCATTGTGTCAAATAGTTCATGAGCTTTGTCTATCCTCCCACATTTTGCATAGATTTCAAAAGGGCATCTACAACCACAAGATTTGAGAAAATTCATCTTCATATTATGTTTTCCTTATGATTGGTTGACTCTTATACTAAATTAATATGTTCAATTTATGTTTCCTACTTGATCTAACTATCCACAAATGGCAATTTAATAGTGGAAAGATATGATCCTACTTTGGTATAAATTGTATATGCAATATCAAGGTATGAATTAATATGTTCAATTAAGAGATGTTAAATGAAATGAATAAAACTAATGTAATGTAAATAAGGGAGACCAATGCCTTATTGGGTAAAATGGAGTCAAATGAAAGCCTTTAATGAATGGTTTCTATCTAGCAGGTCCTCTAATTGTTTGGCATATAACTATGAGTTTACAACTGGTATAAACATGCAAGAGTGTAATTGATAAACCCTACTTGAGGTAGAATATCAAATCTAATTATTTGATTCTTCTTACTGATCCAAATGGCATTCCCAGATTACTGTAATTTATTGAAAGGAATTTTAATTCTTCTTTAAAGAATCCAATAAACCAAATCACACAAAAGCAACAAATGTGTACTGATAAATCGAATATATACTTGATACTTCAATTTAAACAACCAAGAAACATCAGATTGGAGACAATCAAATAATCGCAAGAATCCAACAAACAATTGGTACCAGAATGAAGCCACTAAATCAACAGTCTTTCATTATCCCCTTCAAAATTCATACATGCAACATAGTCTCCTTGAATGTCATCATTTCTGAAAATTTAATGCTTACAACAGTCTATCCTATTCTAATTCTATCTTCAACCCCTTTACATTTATCCAACAACGGATACTTATACATTAGTTTGCAAAAGGACGTGCCTTTTCAAAAAGGTTTAAAGCATAAAAGGTTTAACAAATCCACTATTAACTAATTTTTGTTAAGCCACAAATGGACTGCAGACATATGCTCCGTATAATCCTGGCACTCATGAGTGTCGGCATCTCCCAACGCATTGTGGATCACAATCTCCATCATTATCATTCACTCATTTTGCTTACATGCTGCATCCAATATCACATCTTTTACAGTGGTTGTCTCCAACATCCCTTGGAGTATTGTTTCGCACTCACTTTTCCATGTAGTCGCTTCCTTCATTTTCCCTTCATCATCACATAATTTGGTCAATCTATCTTCGACAGCCTCTATCAATCCCTGCATATCCCCTTGTAACTCCTCAAAGAAATCCTTGTGCCTATCCATAATACAATTGGCCTTTTCAATCTCTTCATTACTAGGAGTGTCCTTCTGCTCCAATTTCTCAATTCTTTCCTGAATTCTGCTATCCACTCTCCTATGTTCCTTTATTGCATCTACGTACTGTGAATGTTTTCCCCAAATTTTATTTAACCAAGTGGTTAAAACAACCTGCCTTTTTTTTAATTATTGCAGCAAATGCATCCATTCTCCCTTGAGAGTATGCAGTTGACCCTTCCCAACGGTCTTTTTTTTGTGAACTCTCACCTTGAGTGAGCATCCTTGTTGGTTCTGTTACACCACCTACCAAGTCTTTCAAGAGTTCATTCTCTCTCAACATCCTCTCATTATTGGTTTTGTACATCTCCCTTTCCCTTATCAATGCTTGGATTTGGGCTTTATTCAACTTGGCTATATTTATCCCAATATTAGCAGTCGCTACAGGATCAACCTCCCCAACCTTCAAGGTCATGACATGTCCGAATGCCTTTTCAGTATCAATAACAATTGATTTCTTGTGAGGAGGATACAAGGCCCAAATCATCAATGTTTCATCATCAGGATTGTATCTTGATCCTGTGTATACCTCCGTCACCTTCTCTATACTGAGCTTGTAGGTAGCATTGTTATATTTTAAGAAACTATCAAAAACTAATGCAAAATTCATATCCAAACCTGGAAAAATCATAACACCTGCCTTTTCAAGCAGCTCCCTCCCCTTTTCAAGGGTCATGTCAATCATCTCTTTGTCTACTTCATCCTTTAAGCTTTTTAACAGTTGATCCTCATTCCCTGGAGTGACATTGTCAACCTGTCCCCTTATCTCTTTCCCTTTTTGCTTATATAAAAATGTCTTAAACTCAAAGGTCTTTATAAATTCATCATCTGATATGAAAGACCTATAGTCTTCATGTCTTGTATCTACATCCATGGTTTCCTCAACATTTGTTTCTCTGGCAACATAGGCATACTCTTGAGTCTTCATTCTTGAAACTTTCCCAGATGAGCTTTGTGGCTTGTCTATTTCTGAAATCCCCTTAATGGAGGATAACAACTCATCATCCACCGACTCCTGATTATGTTTTTCAATCACAATTTCAGCTTCCTCTACCTCCAAGTTTCTGATTATGTCATCAGATTTAAAGGGCACATGATGGTACCCTCCGAGATTTACTTTTTGTCTGGCAGAGTGGATATACCCTTCTGGATCAAAGTTCTTTCTCACTGGTGCTCTTCTCATGTTGTAGTGCAATAATTTGTTCAGAATCATATCATAACCTTCCTTGGCTAATACAGTGAAATCACTAAAACACAATGTATTGGGCATAAAAGTTTGTTTCCCATATGAACTTAAGTTCATAACACTAGAGTAATCCATTTGCCTAACAATGTCTAGGTATGCAATTCTATCCGGGACAGTTCTGGGCAGAATGAAAGGTGTATCCTCAAAGCCATAAACCCTAATCATTGTGGCATTATCTAAGCAATACCAATCCCCCCAGTTGTGGTTAATTGGTCCATTATAATCTCTAGGCCTAAGAAACCTTTTTACTTGTTCAAATAAAGAATAATCACAAGGATGGCTAAAAAATCTATACAAGGGTTTCACAAAGAATTCTTCAAAATGCAAGAAATTTGAATTGGAAAACCTGCTGTCCCAAACAACAATCCATAATTGAACAGGCAATGGCCTACCTTCCTTGTTGGATTGTGAAATCCTTAGCTCTTGGGGCCATAAACCTAACTCTTGTCCAAAATACAACACTAAGTGCATCAGCAGTGAGTAATTTTTGAGATGGAGAACAGAAGCACCACTCTTTACCGCCATCAAACCTGCATCCAGCTCCTTAAAAACATGTGCAGCATAGTCAAATGATCTAGAATTGTGATACTGAATGTCTGCAGCAATCACCATGGGCACAACCACCATATGCTTAGCTACCCCATCCCTAATACCAGTCCCACTGAGTAGTAAGTATATTTTAGGTAAGGTTCGAAGAGGTCTACATGAAAGGGTGGCCCCTCATTGTCTTCCATTGGAGTAGGTTTTCCATGACACCTAATTCTGTACAGAGGTAACCTCCACCCTTTATAAATGGTTTCCATCCTTCTGAACTCACTATCGAGCTCTTCACTCACTACTTTCTCACTGCATATTCCCTCCATTCTGAAAACCTCAGCAATTGCATTCTCAGATACATGTATCAATGGATTCCCTGACAAATCACATATAGCTTTATTTTTCAAATCACAGTGTCCGGCCAGCAATTTTACCAGTTTGACGTCAATAAAAACATTAGGGCACACTAATTTCCCTAAATTGAGCCTCCATGGATTGCATACTGGCTCAAAGCAATTTCTCCCGTGGTAATGGAAATTGAATAACTCATAGCCTCTAATCGGAGTCCAAACATCACCTATAAATTTGCATTTGTCGTCCAATTTGTCAACTTCCGCTTTGAGCTGTGCAGAATGCCTAGCTTTAGGTCTAGAACCAGGTAACTGGTCTATGAGGTCTTGATTTAGCTTCCTTTCAGTACCTTCTGGTTGCAACTCAGTCTTTTGCTTTTTTGCTTTTGATTAGCTTCCCTCCTCAGGTTTTCTTCCCTTTAGTTTTCCTGAACCACTAGTGCCTTCCATAATTCAAATTTTTACAAATTATGAGAGGACGAGAAACTTACTGTAACTTCTTCCCAACTCAAGCCAAGTGAATGCCTTAATTGCTCTACTGGTTCCCTAGCTTGCTCTCCTTCGCTTTGAATTCTGTGAGACAATGATTTCAATTGATCATACCCTAATATGCAAAATCTCCTACGCTTCGTGGCGCCATTAATGTCTTTACTGATCGAGACATGAATGCTGCAAGTTTTTTTTTCGAAATTCTCGCTGTCACATCAGGGCTCATATCGACAAGACATTCCAAATCTATGGCTGATCCACCTGTTCAACATTCACCCATCCACCAAGACGTCTTTCAGTTTCCCCGACATCACAAGTCTCCCCGATAGTTTCTTTCCTTTTGCTTTTTATATCGCAATGACTTTCACCGAAACAACTATCACTCAGACTTAATGAATCGGGCCAACGGTTCTTTGCCTTACTCCGAAAGTACTTTGTCTCATCAAGATGTTTACTTTATTGACTTATATTGCCGAGACCAAGCAATTTGTTATGTCGACAGAATAATACTCGCTGTGATGTCTCTTAGATCTCCCCACGGTGACATGTCTCACTGATACGCCTCTTCTTCGGCAAGACAACGAGCATCGTCTTATCGATACCCTTTATCTCGGCATGCTCAATTCTCTCGGTGTAACCCGAGGGGTCGGTAAGACTTTTATGAACTCTTTCCGACATCGTTTGTCTTACCGATTGAGTCCTCCTTTTGCTTTATTGGCAAGACCAATAGCGCTTCGACCAGTGTTTTGAAATCTCTCTCCGATGACCAAAGTCTCTCCGATAGACTTTACTTTTCTCCAATCGGCAAAAGGTAACTTATCTCGATATGACCTCACACCGTCACGCCGATACCTTTTGTCTTGCCGATAAGTATTACAAACCCGCATTTTCCTAGTGTATAACTTTATCGGTATGACCCGTTTGATGTCTCACCGATAAGATCACATCGGTAAGACATTTCAAACCTCTGGCCAATCCACCTGTTCAACGTTCACCCATCCGCTAAGACTTTATCTCTGCATGCTCAATTTTGTCGGTGTAACTCGAGGGGTCGGTAAGACTTTTATGAACTCTTCCCGACATCGTTTGTCTCACCGAGTGAGTCCTCCCCTTGCTTTATTGGCAAGACTAATAACGCTATGGGCAGTGTTTTAAAATCTCTCTCCGATGACCAAAGTCTCTTCGATAAACTTTATGTTACTCCAATCGGCAAAAGGTAATTTAGCTCGATGTGACCTTACATCGTCACGCTGATACTTTTTGTCTTGTCGATAAAATATACAAACCCGCATTCTCTCTGTGTATAACTTGATCGGTGTGACCCTTCTGATGTCTTGCCGATACATTTAGGATATGTATATTATCATTGATGAGACCTGCATCAACTTATGCAGATATTTTCATATGTAAAGATTTTAATGTCAGATGAAATTTATGGGATGTTATGGCACAATTTTAAATCAGAATTTGGTAAAAAATGCTATGTGAGGATTTTTTTGTCTGCATTAGGAATCTTTTTTGGGAGACTAATAATCATGAAGAAATAATGAATTTGTCAAAATTTGACAGTTCCAACAGCATGAAGGTTTGATGTTTCATGACAGCACTAGCATTTGAGTTATAATGATATATTTAGAGCTCATGGCTCTCCTTTGTATAAACATATCACAATTTTGAATAATCTAATCAAGGGTTATGGCATTCATCTCACTATTATGGTGTGTATGATTTCCATTTTTGCTTTAATTCAAAGAGTAAATTAAAATGCTTGGATGGAGTCATAGATGGATATGTTTAGAAAGGGATTTGATAAGAAGTGTTGAGTTAGGATAGAAATTGACACTGTTGTAATGCAATATTGTCAGAGATCTTATATGTTATGTGTTTGAACTTGTTATGAAAATTTAAATATTTGTGAATTCGACTCCCCAATAGTATATGGCACTGGCCTAAATCGTATGTGTTTGTAAGGTTCTGTGTCTGTTTGTCTTAGCTTAGAGCTTGCTGCCAAATTGCAAATTAAATGACTATCTTAAGTGGTGAAATGTCATTGTAATCATCTCATGCTCCAAGTAGTTGATACTATTGATGTTTTTCTGTTGTTTAAATTGATATATCAAGCATATATATATATTCAATTTACCGATACACATTTGTTGTATTTGTGTGATGTGATTATTTGGTTCTTTCAAGTAAAGATTAAACCCTTCTAGTCAATCATAGTAAGTAAAGAGTATTAATTGGATCAATAAGAAGAATCACATAACTAGGATTGTCATTCTATCTCAAGTAGAGTTTGTCAGTCATTTACTTGCACATTTATACAAGTTATAAACTAAATTTGTGTGCCAAACACTTTGAATTATTGCCATCATAGATTACACTTTTATAGATCTTCATTAGACTCCATACACCCAACAAGGCATTGGTCTCACACTTTCATCTTTTGGTTTATCCATTTTATTTTTTACATCTGTTAACTGAACATATTCTAATATAATTAAAATTATAAACATCATAAATTAATTATGTAACCACATAAGTCAAATATAATTCTATCAATAAATTAATATCAAATAGATAATACAATCACATAACTCATACATTTCAATGTCATTGATTTTCTTCTTCATCCAACTCTTTGTCTATATCATCCGATCCAGATTCAACATTGTAAGGATTGGTCATATCATCATCATCGTCATTGATATCAGTTTCGATAATGTCATCATCCACACGGATATCATCTTCATGAAAATTAACTCCTACATCATCATGATCTAGGTCCTCCTCTTCGACATCTTCGTCAGGCACATCATCAACTAACTATTGATCCTGATCATCATCTACATCATCTTCTATTTCTTCAATATCTTCCTCTTCCACCACATTATACTTTATCGACCTTCCTCTTGGATCATATCTAACAACATATGACCAACCCGCTTTACCTGGAACCTCTAAGTAAAATACCTGCTCACATTGGCTTGGAAGAACATAGGGCTCATTTCTAGCTTGCTCAAAATACCTTGTATTAACCATGGTAAATCCATTATCATGTTCAATAATAGTTCTCTCGGGATCATTTTTATTCAATCGTAGCCTGTACCATAGGACGACGAACAAAACTAATTTGAAGGACTTAAAGTCACACTCAAGTATATCATCCAAAATGCCATAGTATTGATTTTCTGAGACTTCTGGATGTATGTCGCTTCTAGATGAAACATTAGTCACTTGGAAGACTGCAGTTATCCCAGAATCACAAGTTTTCTTTGTGTCATCCAACTTTTTGATTCAAAATTTACGACCATTGCACCACATAGCCTTGTGGTGTTTCACCTGCAATATGTCAAACATGTATAACTTATTGCAATATCGTTAGTTGATAAAAATATTTATTCTTGGCCGAATGTATGCAAATAAAAAAATCTCAATATATATATACAT
>CM021102.1:832829638-832943379 GCA_007115665.2 Sequoiadendron giganteum
GATCACGGCCAGCAGCATGATCATGAGGACGCAAATAATCCTGTAAAAACAACACATATTTTAGTTCATGACATAAAGATCGTTGTTTATTGGAGGAAGTTCCTTGGGTACCCATTATTTCCGTAGATGTTTGTACCTCAAGGGAACCTCGATGTTGCCTATGCTATCATCATCATAAACGCGCTCTCATCATCATAAGAACATGACCCCCCTTCAGCAAGAAAAAATTCCATGCATTTATGGAATTTTCTTCTAATCTTTTAACCTCTAGTTGATCTCCCTCTTTTAGACCTACTACATGTCTCGCTTTCCTCTTCTCTTCCTGAATTTCCCTCGCTTGAGGAAGACAAATCTGACAAATACCTATTTTTTGGTACCTGCACTCATAAGGATGTTGGATGAAGTTCTTTCATGGTGATGTGATCCGAAGGTAACATTATGATTAATCTATCATTTCATCGCTAGAAATTAACAGGTTATAAGGTAATCGAGTCTTGATAGATTGCAAGTTATTGTTACTACCATCCAAATGTGTCCATCACAAATCAAATCTACTTAACGTTTTAACTCCCAAACTTTATAACAAGTGTTAAATGTGACTATGGTCCACCAGTTACACAACCAAGGCATCAAATGTATTCTCTAATTGTAATCAAAGGACTTTTGCTCTTCATTCAAGTAAATAAACTTGAAGGGAAACACCACCAAGTGGTTTATTGGACACCTACATGACTAAAAATAGCAGCAAATTTACATTTAATTTCCATATGTCTAAGTGGTTAACGGGGAGGGAGTGTGTACTAGGCCTGGTAAAGTCATCATAAGTTTATGCTTTGGCAATAAAAATTGTTTAAGTCATCTTAAATCTTCCTATGTCTAATTGCTAGGAGACTTTTGGTATGTTTTAAGGTAGGATGAGTGGTCGCATCAATATTCTAATTCTCTATGACAAGGTTTCAACATCTTCAAATAGTGAAAGTTAGTGTTTATAGTCATTTGAAACAACAACATTTTGATTATGTATGATGGTTGGATTTGATAACTTAAAACAATTGGCTACCCAACAAACTTAAATTTAAAAGAAACTTTTTTAGTTTAAGGGGTTAGCACTTTCTTTCATCTTTGCATATTGGTTTGATGCTTCAAACGATGCATTTTTTATCCCACTTCTATCATATTGTATTCCCATCCCATTGCAATTGTTGGAGGAGTTGATACCAAAATTTCATATCAGATACCACGTTCCTAAAGCAATTTTCTATGTTTTTACAATTTTTTTGAAGTTCTTTTGTGTTGTATGGATCCATACAAGTTTGAAATGCTCTGAGATCATTGGTGTAGATAAATATATGTGTTCCTTTTCATTTACATTTGTTTTGAAGTTCTCAATCACTATTTTGTGGGATTAACAATCAAATACAAGGACCGCCCTGTTGTGCCTGTGTAAGGGTTTGAGGGCTAAATAGAAATGACATCCACCAATCCACCCATTGTCTTGGAACTGTAACTCGGTGGATTGGTGTGCATCATGGTGGATTTGATGGAGTTTCAAATCTTGTTCTTTAAATTCCATTTATGTTTTTCCCTTGTCTTGGCTTGTTACATTGTTTGGGAGGAACCTAAGGTTGGGTTTTACCTTGGCTTTCATATAAATCCTAATGTTCCATGTAAAACCTTGGGTGAGATATTTTCGGCCGTTACCTTTTTGGAGTGGGTATTAAAATGGCTTATGTCTCATTGTTTTGAATTAAGGTCTTCATTTGAAGGTCCTTCATGCCAAGGTTCCTTTTATAAAGCATTTGGACATGAAATATTTAAAATAAAAAATACCTTCATTTGAAAGTCTTGACATGGCATCATTTTTGAATGAAGGTTCTTCATTCAAAGGTCATGACGACATCACCTTCAAATCAAGGTTCTTCATTAACTGGTATTTTGTAATTTTGAATGTGTGATAATAATTTAGGGTTGAAAATAAATCCATTTGAGCCTTTTATAAATGAAAGGACATTTGATGCAATCATATGCCTTGTCAAACTTTTAACTTAATAGTAAGGGCATCATGAGTAGTTTGTTGGGCCCATTCAACAATCTCGATGCAAGGATTGAATAGTCTAGAATGTATCTACTATCAAGAAATCCAATTTGTTTACCTCTATGACTATATCTCAAGCAATAGGTTTAATTGTGATGGCAATGATATTGACAAGGATTTTGTAATCTAGGTGTTGAGAAGCATAATTGGCCACCATTCTAGGAAAGATTCTTCATTCTCACTTTTAGGTGTTAAAATTTAACAATACGTAGATTGATGAAAGATCCCAAAGAGCCTTTCTCCATGTTATCCAAGTACACATAGCAGGTAGTCTCTTATACGGTTGGACATGATTTCAAGAACTTAGCTAGGAATTATTCATTTAACCTAAGGTTTTCTCATAATGCCATCATTGGAAAAGTATGATCAAATTCTTCTATTATGAATAATTGGTCTATGTGCCTCTACTAATCACTATAAAAATGTGAAAGACTAAGCTATTTTATTTTTTGTCTTATCTTATACCATTTTACGAGAATGGGGGGGCCAATGTATGAGAAGATCTTTGGAAATTAGGCATGAAAATTACAAGTTAAAGAGAATGGGGGTGCCAAACTTACAGTACTCATTGTCCATTGGTCGTCGATTTTCCCTGAGTGCCCTCAACCTAGTCCTCAGCACTGGTATTGACCTTGTTTTAGCTCCAAACTCTTCATTGGCACTGGTATTGACCTTGTTTTCACTCCTCCAAAGTCTTCCTCAACACTGGTATTGACCTTTCACTTGTCCAATTTGACGAGCTACAACCTGCTTTAGTTAGGTTTTAGAGTATGTTAATTAAATTTTAAAAAATTATGGTGCCATTTAGAGTAGTGAATATAAAGTAATCCAAGCCTATTATAGTCATGAGGGAAATAATAAAACTCCTAGGATACTTTGTGAAACCATTTTCCTTGGTTAAAGGGAGGCCATAAATATACCTTTGGATTTTTTCAATCTTCAAATATGAGGATTTGCAAGGTTCTTAGTGACATGAGTAATGGAAATGTGTGCAACAAGAATTTTTGAACACACATGGAATCTCCTTGCCAAAGAAAGGGGCTTCATAATTTAATATGATAATTTTTCTCAGCTCTAGAAATGATATGTTTCCTTAAAGAGGAAGGAGAAACCTAAAAGGTAAAAGAGATGCTTAGGAATATCAACACTTCCTTATGATCAACCCCCTTCTATCCATAGGAATTGAACAAATTGGGCTTGGCTAAGAATGATTTCCTATAACATTGAGTTTTATGCCACTATATATTTGACCTTAAAGCTTTCCAGAAAATATCTAGGCATTGAATATCCTAAATAATGTCACGTTTGTCCTCCAAGAGAGTGAGAAAGGAGTCATTAGAAAAATTACCATTGAATAGTTGGGCTATATAGTTATGACAAGTAGCACCTTTAATAAGTTAGTAAGGTGAATTTATTAATGTTAATCTTAATATTCCAACAACCTCCGTTAAGTTTTACATTCCTCACAATAAAACATGTTGATTGAAACAAACAAATATATATAGTCTAAGCTAACATCATTTTATTTTTATTTAAGTTCTCCCTCAAGAACATCATTGGCTCGAGTTATACAAGTCCACACTATGTGATCCTTTTTCTTACAATAATAACATTCATTTTTATTTTTTAATTATTATTACCTCATTAGTATAATACATTCTCATGTTGAGAATCAACTTTTAAATCTTTTCCATTGTTCTTTATTCTTCTCCTAATAGGGCCAAAATCACATCTTCTTGTGTTTGAGAAGTTATCCAATGACTGCCTTCAAAAGGCTGATGCAATCTCCATCTCAACACCAAGGGCCCACCACATTATGCATCGCCAAGGAAAGACACATGGCGCTCGCCCGTGATATTGCAATCAATAAACACCTTGCATCTTTGTATCACGCGAGGGCGGGCAACCATTGATCTCCACCAATTCTTTCAAATTCTTAGCTTTGAATGAATGGTTGAAGCACCAATTTTGAATGTTGCAACTCTAGTAGGCGTGAATAGAAGTAGAGGAGATTGTTTGGGAGAAGAATTTTGTCTAGTGCTAGGTTATGTGTTAGGTTATATAGTGTTTGAGCCTAGCCTCAAACACTACAATTAGGGTTAGGTTATGTGTTTTCTTTAGGGTTAGGTTTGGGATTAGGTTTATGGTTATGGTTAGAGTTTAGGGTAATCCAAATCATAACCTGACCCTTTTTCTCGAAACCTTGACCTTTACCCTAACCCTCACCTTTATCCTATCTTTATAACCCTAACCACAACCAAAACTCTAACCCCAACCCTAACCCTAATTACCTAACCCTAAATATTTTTTATTTTATTAATTAGTTGTATTCACTCTAATAACCCTAAACCTATCCCTAAACTTAACCCTAGCCCTATCCCTGGCCCTAATCCTAACACAATAGACACTAAAACATGAAATTGATAGATTGTTATGAGGGCAGTGATGAGACTTTTCTAATTAGAGTGTATTCCATGAGATTACAATTATTTGAGGCATTGTGTCAAATAGTTCATGAGATTTGTCTATCCTCCCACATTTTGCATAGATTTCAAAAGGGCATCTACAACCACAAGATTTGAGAAAATTCATCTTCATATTATGTTTTCCTTATGATTGGTTGACTCTTATACTAGATTAATATGTTCAATTTATGTTTCCTACTTGATCTAACTATCCACAAATGGCAATTTAATAGTGGAAATATATGATCCTACTTTTGTATAAATTGTATATGCAATATCAAGGTATGAATTACTATGTTCAATTAAGAGATGTTAAATGAAATGAATAAAACTAATGTAATGTAAATAAGGGAGACCAATGCCTTATTGGGTAAAACGGAGTCAAATGAAAGCCTTTAATGAATGGTTTCTATCTAGCAGGTCCTCTAATTGTTTGGCATATAACTATGAGTTTACAACTGGTATAAACATGCAAGAGTGTAATTGATAAACCCTACTTGAGGTAGAATATCAAATCTAATTATTTGATTCTTCTTACTGATCCAAATGGCATTCCCAGATTACTGTAATTTATTGAAAGGAATTTTAATTCTTCTTTAAAGAATCCAATAAACCAAATCACACAAAAGCAACAAATGTGTACTGATAAATCGAATATATACTTGATACTTCAATTTAAACAACCAAGAAACATCAGATTGGAGACAATCAAATAATCGCAAGAATCCAACAAACAATTGGTACCAGAATGAAGCCACTAAATCAACAGTCTTTCATTATCCCCTTCAAAATTCATACATGCAACATAGTCTCCTTGAATGTCATCATTTCTGAAAATTTAATGCTTACAACAGTCTATCCTATTCTAATTCTATCTTCAACCCCTTTACATTTATCCAACAACGGATACTTATACATTAGTTTGCAAAAGGACGTGCCTTTTCAAAAAGGTTTAAAGCATAAAAGGTTTAACAAATCCACTATTAACTAATTTTTGTTAAGCCACAAATGGACTGCAGACATATGCTCCGTATAATCCTGGCACTCATGAGTGTCGGCATCTCCCAACGCATTGTGGATCACAATCTCCATCATTATCATTCACTCATTTTGCTTACATGCTGCATCCAATATCACATCTTTTACAGTGGTTGTCTCCAACATCCCTTGGAGTATTGTTTCGCACTCACTTTTCCATGTAGTCGCTTCCTTCATTTTCCCTTCATCATCACATAATTTGGTCAATCTATCTTCGACAGCCTCTATCAATCCCTGCATATCCCCTTGTAACTCCTCAAAGAAATCCTTGTGCCTATCCATAATACAATTGGCCTTTTCAATCTCTTCATTACTAGGAGTGTCCTTCTGCTCCAATTTCTCAATTCTTTCCTGAATTCTGCTATCCACTCTCCTATGTTCCTTTATTGCATCTACGTACTGTGAATGTTTTCCCCAAATTTTATTTAACCAAGTGGTTAAAACAACCTGCCTTTTTTTTAATTATTGCAGCAAATGCATCCATTCTCCCTTGAGAGTATGCAGTTGACCCTTCCCAACGGTCTTTTTTTTGTGAACTCTCACCTTGAGTGAGCATCCTTGTTGGTTCTGTTACACCACCTACCAAGTCTTTCAAGAGTTCATTCTCTCTCAACATCCTCTCATTATTGGTTTTGTACATCTCCCTTTCCCTTATCAATGCTTGGATTTGGGCTTTATTCAACTTGGCTATATTTATCCCAATATTAGCAGTCGCTACAGGATCAACCTCCCCAACCTTCAAGGTCATGACATGTCCGAATGCCTTTTCAGTATCAATAACAATTGATTTCTTGTGAGGAGGATACAAGGCCCAAATCATCAATGTTTCATCATCAGGATTGTATCTTGATCCTGTGTATACCTCCGTCACCTTCTCTATACTGAGCTTGTAGGTAGCATTGTTATATTTTAAGAAACTATCAAAAACTAATGCAAAATTCATATCCAAACCTGGAAAAATCATAACACCTGCCTTTTCAAGCAGCTCCCTCCCCTTTTCAAGGGTCATGTCAATCATCTCTTTGTCTACTTCATCCTTTAAGCTTTTTAACAGTTGATCCTCATTCCCTGGAGTGACATTGTCAACCTGTCCCCTTATCTCTTTCCCTTTTTGCTTATATAAAAATGTCTTAAACTCAAAGGTCTTTATAAATTCATCATCTGATATGAAAGACCTATAGTCTTCATGTCTTGTATCTACATCCATGGTTTCCTCAACATTTGTTTCTCTGGCAACATAGGCATACTCTTGAGTCTTCATTCTTGAAACTTTCCCAGATGAGCTTTGTGGCTTGTCTATTTCTGAAATCCCCTTAATGGAGGATAACAACTCATCATCCACCGACTCCTGATTATGTTTTTCAATCACAATTTCAGCTTCCTCTACCTCCAAGTTTCTGATTATGTCATCAGATTTAAAGGGCACATGATGGTACCCTCCGAGATTTACTTTTTGTCTGGCAGAGTGGATATACCCTTCTGGATCAAAGTTCTTTCTCACTGGTGCTCTTCTCATGTTGTAGTGCAATAATTTGTTCAGAATCATATCATAACCTTCCTTGGCTAATACAGTGAAATCACTAAAACACAATGTATTGGGCATAAAAGTTTGTTTCCCATATGAACTTAAGTTCATAACACTAGAGTAATCCATTTGCCTAACAATGTCTAGGTATGCAATTCTATCCGGGACAGTTCTGGGCAGAATGAAAGGTGTATCCTCAAAGCCATAAACCCTAATCATTGTGGCATTATCTAAGCAATACCAATCCCCCCAGTTGTGGTTAATTGGTCCATTATAATCTCTAGGCCTAAGAAACCTTTTTACTTGTTCAAATAAAGAATAATCACAAGGATGGCTAAAAAATCTATACAAGGGTTTCACAAAGAATTCTTCAAAATGCAAGAAATTTGAATTGGAAAACCTGCTGTCCCAAACAACAATCCATAATTGAACAGGCAATGGCCTACCTTCCTTGTTGGATTGTGAAATCCTTAGCTCTTGGGGCCATAAACCTAACTCTTGTCCAAAATACAACACTAAGTGCATCAGCAGTGAGTAATTTTTGAGATGGAGAACAGAAGCACCACTCTTTACCGCCATCAAACCTGCATCCAGCTCCTTAAAAACATGTGCAGCATAGTCAAATGATCTAGAATTGTGATACTGAATGTCTGCAGCAATCACCATGGGCACAACCACCATATGCTTAGCTACCCCATCCCTAATACCAGTCCCACTGAGTAGTAAGTATATTTTAGGTAAGGTTCGAAGAGGTCTACATGAAAGGGTGGCCCCTCATTGTCTTCCATTGGAGTAGGTTTTCCATGACACCTAATTCTGTACAGAGGTAACCTCCACCCTTTATAAATGGTTTCCATCCTTCTGAACTCACTATCGAGCTCTTCACTCACTACTTTCTCACTGCATATTCCCTCCATTCTGAAAACCTCAGCAATTGCATTCTCAGATACATGTATCAATGGATTCCCTGACAAATCACATATAGCTTTATTTTTCAAATCACAGTGTCCGGCCAGCAATTTTACCAGTTTGACGTCAATAAAAACATTAGGGCACACTAATTTCCCTAAATTGAGCCTCCATGGATTGCATACTGGCTCAAAGCAATTTCTCCCGTGGTAATGGAAATTGAATAACTCATAGCCTCTAATCGGAGTCCAAACATCACCTATAAATTTGCATTTGTCGTCCAATTTGTCAACTTCCGCTTTGAGCTGTGCAGAATGCCTAGCTTTAGGTCTAGAACCAGGTAACTGGTCTATGAGGTCTTGATTTAGCTTCCTTTCAGTACCTTCTGGTTGCAACTCAGTCTTTTGCTTTTTTGCTTTTGATTAGCTTCCCTCCTCAGGTTTTCTTCCCTTTAGTTTTCCTGAACCACTAGTGCCTTCCATAATTCAAATTTTTACAAATTATGAGAGGACGAGAAACTTACTGTAACTTCTTCCCAACTCAAGCCAAGTGAATGCCTTAATTGCTCTACTGGTTCCCTAGCTTGCTCTCCTTCGCTTTGAATTCTGTGAGACAATGATTTCAATTGATCATACCCTAATATGCAAAATCTCCTACGCTTCGTGGCGCCATTAATGTCTTTACTGATCGAGACATGAATGCTGCAAGTTTTTTTTTCGAAATTCTCGCTGTCACATCAGGGCTCATATCGACAAGACATTCCAAATCTATGGCTGATCCACCTGTTCAACATTCACCCATCCACCAAGACGTCTTTCAGTTTCCCCGACATCACAAGTCTCCCCGATAGTTTCTTTCCTTTTGCTTTTTATATCGCAATGACTTTCACCGAAACAACTATCACTCAGACTTAATGAATCGGGCCAACGGTTCTTTGCCTTACTCCGAAAGTACTTTGTCTCATCAAGATGTTTACTTTATTGACTTATATTGCCGAGACCAAGCAATTTGTTATGTCGACAGAATAATACTCGCTGTGATGTCTCTTAGATCTCCCCACGGTGACATGTCTCACTGATACGCCTCTTCTTCGGCAAGACAACGAGCATCGTCTTATCGATACCCTTTATCTCGGCATGCTCAATTCTCTCGGTGTAACCCGAGGGGTCGGTAAGACTTTTATGAACTCTTTCCGACATCGTTTGTCTTACCGATTGAGTCCTCCTTTTGCTTTATTGGCAAGACCAATAGCGCTTCGACCAGTGTTTTGAAATCTCTCTCCGATGACCAAAGTCTCTCCGATAGACTTTACTTTTCTCCAATCGGCAAAAGGTAACTTATCTCGATATGACCTCACACCGTCACGCCGATACCTTTTGTCTTGCCGATAAGTATTACAAACCCGCATTTTCCTAGTGTATAACTTTATCGGTATGACCCGTTTGATGTCTCACCGATAAGATCACATCGGTAAGACATTTCAAACCTCTGGCCAATCCACCTGTTCAACGTTCACCCATCCGCTAAGACTTTATCTCTGCATGCTCAATTTTGTCGGTGTAACTCGAGGGGTCGGTAAGACTTTTATGAACTCTTCCCGACATCGTTTGTCTCACCGAGTGAGTCCTCCCCTTGCTTTATTGGCAAGACTAATAACGCTATGGGCAGTGTTTTAAAATCTCTCTCCGATGACCAAAGTCTCTTCGATAAACTTTATGTTACTCCAATCGGCAAAAGGTAATTTAGCTCGATGTGACCTTACATCGTCACGCTGATACTTTTTGTCTTGTCGATAAAATATACAAACCCGCATTCTCTCTGTGTATAACTTGATCGGTGTGACCCTTCTGATGTCTTGCCGATACATTTAGGATATGTATATTATCATTGATGAGACCTGCATCAACTTATGCAGATATTTTCATATGTAAAGATTTTAATGTCAGATGAAATTTATGGGATGTTATGGCACAATTTTAAATCAGAATTTGGTAAAAAATGCTATGTGAGGATTTTTTTGTCTGCATTAGGAATCTTTTTTGGGAGACTAATAATCATGAAGAAATAATGAATTTGTCAAAATTTGACAGTTCCAACAGCATGAAGGTTTGATGTTTCATGACAGCACTAGCATTTGAGTTATAATGATATATTTAGAGCTCATGGCTCTCCTTTGTATAAACATATCACAATTTTGAATAATCTAATCAAGGGTTATGGCATTCATCTCACTATTATGGTGTGTATGATTTCCATTTTTGCTTTAATTCAAAGAGTAAATTAAAATGCTTGGATGGAGTCATAGATGGATATGTTTAGAAAGGGATTTGATAAGAAGTGTTGAGTTAGGATAGAAATTGACACTGTTGTAATGCAATATTGTCAGAGATCTTATATGTTATGTGTTTGAACTTGTTATGAAAATTTAAATATTTGTGAATTCGACTCCCCAATAGTATATGGCACTGGCCTAAATCGTATGTGTTTGTAAGGTTCTGTGTCTGTTTGTCTTAGCTTAGAGCTTGCTGCCAAATTGCAAATTAAATGACTATCTTAAGTGGTGAAATGTCATTGTAATCATCTCATGCTCCAAGTAGTTGATACTATTGATGTTTTTCTGTTGTTTAAATTGATATATCAAGCATATATATATATTCAATTTACCGATACACATTTGTTGTATTTGTGTGATGTGATTATTTGGTTCTTTCAAGTAAAGATTAAACCCTTCTAGTCAATCATAGTAAGTAAAGAGTATTAATTGGATCAATAAGAAGAATCACATAACTAGGATTGTCATTCTATCTCAAGTAGAGTTTGTCAGTCATTTACTTGCACATTTATACAAGTTATAAACTAAATTTGTGTGCCAAACACTTTGAATTATTGCCATCATAGATTACACTTTTATAGATCTTCATTAGACTCCATACACCCAACAAGGCATTGGTCTCACACTTTCATCTTTTGGTTTATCCATTTTATTTTTTACATCTGTTAACTGAACATATTCTAATATAATTAAAATTATAAACATCATAAATTAATTATGTAACCACATAAGTCAAATATAATTCTATCAATAAATTAATATCAAATAGATAATACAATCACATAACTCATACATTTCAATGTCATTGATTTTCTTCTTCATCCAACTCTTTGTCTATATCATCCGATCCAGATTCAACATTGTAAGGATTGGTCATATCATCATCATCGTCATTGATATCAGTTTCGATAATGTCATCATCCACACGGATATCATCTTCATGAAAATTAACTCCTACATCATCATGATCTAGGTCCTCCTCTTCGACATCTTCGTCAGGCACATCATCAACTAACTATTGATCCTGATCATCATCTACATCATCTTCTATTTCTTCAATATCTTCCTCTTCCACCACATTATACTTTATCGACCTTCCTCTTGGATCATATCTAACAACATATGACCAACCCGCTTTACCTGGAACCTCTAAGTAAAATACCTGCTCACATTGGCTTGGAAGAACATAGGGCTCATTTCTAGCTTGCTCAAAATACCTTGTATTAACCATGGTAAATCCATTATCATGTTCAATAATAGTTCTCTCGGGATCATTTTTATTCAATCGTAGCCTGTACCATAGGACGACGAACAAAACTAATTTGAAGGACTTAAAGTCACACTCAAGTATATCATCCAAAATGCCATAGTATTGATTTTCTGAGACTTCTGGATGTATGTCGCTTCTAGATGAAACATTAGTCACTTGGAAGACTGCAGTTATCCCAGAATCACAAGTTTTCTTTGTGTCATCCAACTTTTTGATTCAAAATTTACGACCATTGCACCACATAGCCTTGTGGTGTTTCACCTGCAATATGTCAAACATGCAAAACTTAATTATTGCAATATCGTCAGTTGATAAACATATTTATTCTTGGCCGAATGTATGCAAAGAAAAAAATCTCAATATATATATACATCAATATAATTCAAAATAATTAAGTAATATGGGTGATTAATATATTTATACATACTTGTTTATCTCTTAAGCCATATGCTAAATCAATTTCCCTTGGTGTAACATTGGAATCTCCATTACGATGAGCTTCTTTAACCAATGAAGCCACACCTTCCCATGTTAATGCGTGACCAGATTGTTGACATCGTTCAATCCATACCGTCATCCAATCAAGATTGTTTGCGACATACAAATGTAGTGCATCCCACTTTCAACCAACTGTATGAAAAAAATTTGAAATTCACAAACGACGTATAATTAGTTAATTACCACAGTATACGACCTTAATTTATAATTGATCAATATTGAAGATTAATAATTAAATAAGTACAATATACATAAAAACTAAATGTGAAATGTATTCTAATTAATCTCCATGACCATCTTATAATTACCTGACACTTTCCTCAATCTACCTTTCCCCATCAGGTACTCCCCTTCGAATTTGTTAATGGAGTTGGGATCCCAAATGCGATCTACATGGATCTTTGCTGCAAACTTAGGAAGATATTCAATAATGTACACCATGGTCTGGTATACCATGTATCCCTCCACCATAGAACCCTCAAGATGTGCTCTTTGTCTAACCAAAGCCCTCAATAATTTCAAGTGCCTCTCAACCATCCACATTGACCTTGTGTGTACAGGTCCACACAATTCAATCTCCTCAACTTGGTGTATGAGGTAGTGTTCTTGTGCATTGAAAAATGTCGAAGGTAGACACTTTTTCATTTCACACATTAGACGAGGAATTCTTCTTTTCCAATAATTTATATCTTCTTTATGGATTGCTTTAGATGACAACCATCTACAAGTGATTCAAGGCACAAATATATTAATGAGATTTAACAAAAATATACAACGAATTGAACAAATATCACTACTTACCTCATGTATTTTCCAAGATCATATATAACTTGCTTGACATTATTGTCGAAGTTGTCTGGGAGAGATAGAGGTAGAATGTACTACAACAATTATAAAATGATCTTTTCATTAATATTTTTCCAAAAGTAGTAAACATAATACACTATACAAATTCACCAGAATACAAATATATATATATATAATATACCAGAATAATTACCTTAATGAAGGTATGCCAATCATGCATTTTCATCCCTGACCCAAATTCACCTTTCTTTGTTATGATATTGTTTATGTTCGCAGCAAATCCTGTGGGAAATCAAATTTTTTGTATGACTTGTTTTATAGCATTGCTTTGCTGCTCCGTTAATAACCAAGGAAGGGCACTTATATTAATTTGGTCTCCATCGCTATTTAATTGAATGACATTTTTCATTGCATGACTGGCTTCCTGAATGTCACTACAAATTTTGACAATTTTTTCTTTGTCATGCCTTCCATCTAATATTTTCCATAACGTTTCTATCATATTCTTTCCAATATGCATTGTATCAAACAAATGCACAATTTGTAGCTGCTCATAGTAGGGAAACCTACTAAATTGTCTGGGATAACTTTTCAGTCCCCGTGGAAACCGACAATTAATGCCTTGACGACCTTCATGAAGCATATAAGTTAAACAAATTAACAACGACAATCATTGTCAATTACAACATGAGTAAACACAACACAATATAAAAATATAAATTCAAAACATATCATAAATGATAGATAAACAATTTGATCCGATGTATAACCTTGACGATTAATTCTATTATATTCCAACTTCCATAGGCGAGGTGTCATTCTTCGTGGTTTTGATGTAGTCTCTTCTTTCCCATTGAAAAGATGTTTTTCAGTAGTTCGATACTTATGATTTCTGTGGAGGAAGTGCCTATACTCATCAAACACCTGCTTTCCTAAACTTGTTGAACGACGAGATTTCATCTTTGGACCACAAATTGGACATGCAAATTTTCCCTTTGTTTGAAGACCTGCAAATCATATATAATTGGATTAAATATGTCAATTTTTATAATTATATATAATGAATAGATTATTTAAAAAATATGCATGATATCTACTTCATAAAATTAAATATCGTTAAAGTCATGCAATCGAACGTTATAACATACCAGAAAAATGTGTTAGCCCTGGGGCATCATGAATTGTCCACACAAGCATTGCATGGAATTGAAATTGTCTTTGTCTTATTGGTCTAGATATGTCATACATAGTGATGCCATTCCATAACTTTAGTAACTCATCGATAAGAGGCTCAATATATACATTCATATCTTTAACTTGGTACTTACCTAGTTGAATGAATATAAACATTACATAATTATTATAACCATTTTACTGTAATATATATAAATTTATGTACATGACTATTAAATGAAAAAACATATAAATCATTATGCAACAAATAAGACAAATGAGATGCTACTACGTTAAAGAAAATTGATGTAAACAAATACCTGGAACAATCATTGCCAACATTATGTGCTCCCTCTTTATTGAAATCCATGGAGGAATGTTATTGTTGATAACAAAAATAGGCCACACCGAGTAAATAGATCTCAGCTCTCCAAATGGATTGACACCGTCTGCTGCCAATGAAAGCCTGAGATTACGAGGTTCTTTTTTAAAGTGTGACCATTTTTCCTCCATGTCCCTAAATGTAGAACCATCCGCAGGCATTCGAAGAATCTCATCTCCACTTCTATTACGTGCATGGTAATCCATAAATTGCGCTAAGTTTTCGCACCTAAATAATTGTTGCATATGTGGAATAATGGGAATATAACGAAGAACCTTGCGAGGCACCTTTTTTGTTAGTTGATCTGTTCGATATCTACTAATATGACATTCCGGGCATTCTGTTGCAAATTCATGTTGTTTATGATATATAACATGATCATTGGGACATGCATCTATTGCTTGATACTCCATTCCAATATCTTTCATAATGCCAGATAAATCTCGGTATGAGCGAGGTAAAATATTTGATGGTGGTAAAAAAAATTCACCAATCAATCTACAACAAAAAATAATTTCTTAATATAAAGAATATTAAAGGTACATACTTCATCCTTTATTTACTATCGATAAACTAACAACAATTAAAATAGATGAAAAAAGATGACATATATGACATACCTTAACATCCGTGAGATTGCTATGTTGGATAAACCATTCATAACCTTCAAGTTCACCAGCAACAATACAACAGAGAGAAGAGTTGTTTGGGAGCCTTCATAAAGGGGCTCGTATGCCTTCTCAAGTACAGGTAAATCATGAACATCATCAAAGTCATCTCGATCAACATGATCAGATGTGCCACTACATGTGTCATGGATTAATGTATTCGTACCATCATCTTCAATTGTGTTTTCTGGTGCATGATCATCTTCTTCCATAGGATCATTAACTTCATCTTTGATATTCACAGCTCCATGTTCCTCCACTTGCAAAACCACATTCTCTGGGCCGTGATAATTCATATCGTGTGCCCTAGGGTGCCCCACCTTTATAATAATGACAGACACAAATAAACCATGATCATGATCAAGTGATTTTTTATATATATATCAAATGTTAAAACAATATAAACATTTACAAATTCAATCAATATAAACACATATAATGAACAACTTACCAATGGACAATAATCATGCCCCCCTTCAACGTGACCATGCTGCCTACAATGTTTCTCAGTTGTTGTGATTAAAATTCTTCTCGTCTTTAAGCCCTCACAATTATTGCAAGGACAATAACATTTCCCATCACCCTTTCTTTTCAATATAGCCCACAATCTAACAACTGTCTCTTCATTTTGTTTTGGACTAATATTATCTGACATGATTTTTCTTTACCAAGCTTGAATATTTAGATCTTCAAAAAATATCAAACTCACATGTACTCCAATAATTTTTAATCATACACAGGTAACAAAATATAATAATTATGATATTTTACACCAAAAAAATTCGGCATGCAACCACCCCTGCAAAAGAGAAGATAGTCTGAAGTTAATGACCCCAAAAAACACTTTCAAATGCTAATTCCAGAAATTATTAAATTCTAATTTTACAATGATTTCCAACTGTCATACTCCTAAAATCAAAATATTGAACTTGCACAACAAAATCTGGAAATGAAATTCTCAAAATGCAGCTAATAGGCCTCAACAATTAAGGCCTACTCAAGACTTTGTGAAGTCACTGCAAAGTTTCCAGGCCTTACCTGATGATTTCAGCAGGATGATTAAAGAGTTGGTAAAGAGTTTTGATGACTGGAGGGACACATCTTTACCAGATATTGTAGATGCCCAAGGAAATGTTAGATCACTGCAGCAATGGCAGGACAGGGTAGATGAAATCATCAATGCACAAATCAAATTGATTTGTGATGACTCAGATTATGACATGCTGATGAGTAGTATGGATCATAGCAGAAAAAATATTTTGGGGAAAAAATCGGCAAACAAAAAGTATAAGATTTTTTT
This sequence comes from Sequoiadendron giganteum, assembly GCA_007115665.2. Classification (NCBI taxonomy): domain Eukaryota; kingdom Viridiplantae; phylum Streptophyta; class Pinopsida; order Cupressales; family Cupressaceae; genus Sequoiadendron; species Sequoiadendron giganteum. The sequence goes on from CM021102.1 coordinate 832,846,101, forward strand.
TTTAAATCGCGAAAAAATCAGATTTAAAAAAAACATAAAAAATTGTAGAACAAGAGATAAAAACTTAAAAAAAAAAATTGAAAGCGATTTCCATAGCATAGAGATATAGAGAGCAGAAAAAATAAAGAGTTTAACTAATGAATTGTAGAAAATAGATTTTTGAAATTTATATTCATATCGCTGATTACATTCTTTGCATTGCACATCTTTCAAACTCAAAGCATTACTTCACATTGCATAACTAATAACTAGATGCTGATAGATGACAAAATTTCAATTACAATATAGTTTTTTACAAAGTCAACCTAAGCAATTATGCAATTACTTCACATTGCATAACTAATAACTAGGAGCAACTGGCAATTGCAATAGCTTGTCATGGCATTCCATGAGACCACATTTCTTTGAGGTATTTTTTCGAACAGTTCATTGCCTTGTCTATGCTTCGAAATTTTCATACATGTCTACCAAAGCATTTTATCAAACAGTTCACTGCCTTGCAACTATGGCTAAAATCCTAAAAATAGGTGCTTTCAAACAAGCTACGGATGCCTGGAAAAATCTATCAAAGCATAATAGTAAGCAATAGCATAGACAAGGCAGTGAACTATTTGAAAAAATGCCTTAAAGAAATGTGGTCTCATGGTGATGGAATGCCATGATGAATGCCTATGGCCATGGATTGTCATGGCATTCCATCACCATGAGAACACATTTCTTTGAGGCATCTTTTCCAACAATTCACCGGCTTGTCTATGGTACAACATTTTTCATACATATCTACCAAAGCATTTTATCAAACAGTTCACTGCCTTGCTGCTATGGCTAAAAGCCTAAAACAAGTGCTTTTGAACAAGCTATGGATGCTTGCAAAAAATCTATCAAAGCATAATAGTAAGCAATAGCATAGACAAGACAGTGAACTGTTTGAAAAAATGCCTCAGTTAACAGCTCAACGGTTATGGTTATAAGTTTATAACAAATTTTGGCTATGTCTTTTTGGTGCAAGTTTTCGAAGTTTGGCAAATGCAACAGTTATTCTCTAGTGGACGGGATGAACAAGAAGATTCTCCAGAGACTCAGCTGTTGTAACCAATTTTTGAAATGTCATAAGACAGTCCAAGTGACCAGTGACAGGTGTATTTCTGGTCCGATGCTTGTTGCTCCTTCATTTTCCTTATAAGAAGGATTTCAGGACTAGAAATACGGGTTAGCAAGTTAGATATCTTTAGGTCAAGTCTAACTGAAGTTGCAGTGCGAATTTGTAAAGAGCCTAATATTATAGTGAAGATACTATTCTTAGGTTTGGTGTCATTCTGTTGTAGGTTTTAGTTTCATGGGTACTTAATTTTCAAGACAGTACTAGCATCTGAATAAAAATTACTCATTTCAAGGTCATGTATCTCCATTGTATGAATATATTATTATCTCGAATCAAATGATCAAGGGTTACTATGTTCATCTCACTGTTATGGTGTGTGTAATTCTCATTTTGGCTTTAATTCAAGGAATTAATTAAAATGCTTGAGTGAGGTTATAGGTGACTATGTTCATATAAGGATTTGATAAGTAGTATTGGGTTAGAATATAGATTGATGGTATTGTAAGGCAGTATTATCTGAGATTTTATATGCTATGTGTCTAGAAGATAAACTTGGTTACAGTAAAAAAACAACCAACACCTTTGATATTATCTAGCTATGGCTCCCAAATCTATTGCAAATTGATCATTAGGGTTAAAATTGAAACCTTGCAAATATAATCTTTGTCCAAATCCATCAAGAATTTTCCATCAGTTATAAACAATTCCCTTATAAAGAATTTGTGAAGCCAGGTCTAAAATCTGGAAATGAAATTCTTAAAATGCACAAGACTCAAAATGAAATCTGATGAGATGTTGCTTTAAAATATGATTTTCAAACCTGGAAGTACAAATTTGACTTCACAAATGAATTCTGGAAAAAGACAACGACTACCCTCAACCTGGTGATATCTTCTTGAGTTTCTTTTGATTTTCCCCAAGAAAATCATTGAGCAGAACACTGTCGCAATAAATAGTTCGCAGGTTAAATTATGATTTCAATTTATGCCTGCCACAATTTAACTTTGCAGGTTGAAACGTAGACGGAAAAACGGTTCGTTGAAATTTCAACGAATGTCGCGATAAAATTTAAAAAAAAAATGAAAATTCGCACAAGTGCTCGACGATACATCTGATTATATAGCTTTCATCGGAAATTGGGGTCAAATGAGTTAGTGTTGGGAAAACCCTCAAGAGAGAAAAACCCATCCTCCAAAAGCATCCATCGCTCATGTATTATTCAACAATAGACATTACAATACATTTTCAGAGTCCTCCATGAAAACCTTTGAAACATCAAACCCTCTACAAGCACTCCATGTGAATAAGCATGTAACCACACATCCCATGCCATGCTTCAATCCTCATAAATGCCAACAAGAGACACTCTCATCCCCTTAGCCAAAATAGCCAACAAACCAACCTTAGACAATTACCCATATGTTTGCAAATATAGAAATAAGTTCACACAAAATCGCCAAGTGATATTACATAAAACCATGTGACTAATACCATGAGCTTACAAAACCATTAACCCCCAAATTTAATATCGGTAGTAAGTTTTCCCAACATTAAATATTATTCCCATGTACAACCCCACATTAAATATATAATCCAATGTTACATACAACACATAAAGTGGCCCAAGAATGCTAGCCCATGTGATGCACACATCCCTAGATTCCCTAAGTGTGCCACATAATAAATAAATATCACATTAATAACATTATGCAAGGTGAACAATACACCTTTCCCTAACATCATGCACTCATGCCTGGAAATGTGTTGATTTTTTTAATAGTTTCACATTCAAAAGTATTGTAATATATTATTTTTTGTTGTCAATTTATAAGCCAATGGAGGATTTTATGTCCACTACTTATGCATTAAGTTGATGGTTATTGCAAGTGTACTATACCTAGTATAGTCACATGAAAAAATATTGGACATTATTCATTGGCATTCTCACAACCAAAAATTCTTTGTTAGTAAAATGATCTCAAAACAATGAATCCAATTTTATATAGTTTGCAAATTCGACTTATGCAAATTATTCTATTCATGCCATGTTTTTCAGATTTAGTCGACTAATTCAATTTCTAAATATATATATATATATTTTTAATATATGTATTTCATGTATTCATTCTCTAGTCAACATGACTCATTTGCAATATCACTAACAAATATATAAAAAAGAATACATATATGCAATTGTATGTAAAAATAAGTTTTCCCATTTTTTCTTTCTTTCTTTCTTGTAATATAATTTTTTACTTCAAATACTATGCTCTACCAATACAATTTCCATTATTTCATAAATAACCTACCAATTGACCTCATGTATTGCAAGAATGTATGCAACAAATGAACCAACATTTTTTCTAATTGAACTTTCACACCTCTACAACATACCCATCACACACCAAAATGCAATTGCTAATAATAGACCAAATCATACTAAAAAAATGTTTGCCTTAGATCTTACACACAGTATAATTCTAAATTGATAGACTTTAAATTAACAATCTAATTCAAAATTCCAATTCCTAATTCTTTGTCACATCTCAACTATTAAACTCAATATTATATGAAATACTAAGTGAGCTCCCTACTCTCTCTACTTTTATTTATCATTCATACTTTATATCTCCACTCATTTTAGTTTAATATTGAATTACAACGGTTAGTTTCTCATCACTACTAGACTTCCTTAAATTAAGGTAAGGTGAGTGTGATGTTTTTTATTTTTTTTATATTGAACAAAGCGGAAAAAATACAATAATAATAAAAAATCTAGTCCAAAAGATGGACCGCGAAGGAAAGAACAGTAGTGCACTAGACAACGTCAAAGAGATCATAAAACCAAACTAACCAAAAACAAAGACAGCTAGAGCAACCAACAGCTTAACAGACCCAAGACCAAACTACATAATAACAAATTACATTGAAAATACAGCTGGAGCAACCAGCAACTCATCAGACCCATGACACAGTTCCAAAGTACAAATTACATATTAAACTTGAAAACAAATTGTAGATGTTTGGCACAACTCAAATCCCCTTCATGATGCTGAAAAAACTGGTATTTAATCGCGTCTAACTGTTGGTTAAAATTTGCATTACCTTTTCATTCCTTCCTTAGCTGAGAACATAGAAAGACAAACTGAAAAATTATGTTAGAGTAAAACTTTTGAATGTCTGTTTGCTGATGCAAAATATGATTGGCAAACATAGCTGAACATCTACTTTTCCATAAGTGTAACAAAATACATTGTCTCATAGAATCGATAATTAAATTTTTATGAAGCCTAAAACCAAACATAGCCTCTTTCCATCGTAGTGCATGATCAAAAATAGCAGAAAGGTGGTAAAAAACAATGTTCCATTTCTTTTTTGCTCTATAACAATCCCAAAAGATATGTTTCAAATTTTCATTGCATTGACAAAAAGGGCACCTGGCAGCTTGTGTCTTAAAATATTTTATGTTATCCCCTATAGGCAATTTGTGATGCAATATTTTCCAAGCCAAAATTTGGGTATTGGCTTCAACCTTCGACTTCCAAACTTGAGCACTTAGTAGTCTCCATTTCTTTTCTGAAAATTTGCAATGCCATTTCTTATTAAGTCTCGGGTTCAAATTTATACTAGGAAGGAGTTCAAGGTAGGTTTTCTTCAACGAGAAACAAAAGAAGGGGTACTTTCCAAGCCACAACCAGTCCTTGAAGAAATTACAATGTAAAGGAGTACAAATCTTCATAAGGAGCTCTATAAGAACCAACATCTTTAAAAAAGCCATGAATCCTTTAAACCGGTTGGGTAAATTAAGGCTCGTTTGGACTCTTGCCAACTAACCCAGTCAAGGGAGGAACTGTCCCAAATGTCTCCAAAATTATGCACCCCTTTAGTGAAAAGATAATGAGAATGTCGAGGGAAGCAAACAACAAGAGGCTGTCCATGGTACTGAACAAGCTTATTCCACCAAATGGAAGATGAAGCAAAACTGAAACCATGTTGTAAAAAGCTTTCTTTCCAATATAAAAATTTACAAACTTGCTACCAAGCCTTCCAAATGGATTGTAGTGGGAAAGATGCTTTCATCTGAAAAAAAAAGGAGCAAGCAAAATTTTGTCCTTCCATCCCACATTCTGCCACCTGTTATTAGCCATAGCAAGAGCAATACGGTTTCTTACCAAGATTTTCCATGGTTCTTGACCAAACATAACTCTTACGATCCATTTAGCAGATAAGCACACCTCTTGAGACTAAGGATCCAAGAGGCCCAGACCTCCCTTGTTCTGAGGTTGTATACAGTGCAGCCATGAAGAGGCCCTAAAACCCCTATTGCCATCCCAATTAGTCCATAAAAACTGCCGAATGAGTTTAACCAGAGCTTCATAGCCTTTTTTAGACGGCATCCAGCAAGAAGAATAGTAGACATGAGAAGCCACAAATATACGATTTATCACTTGTATTTTGTTTGCTAATGATAAGAATTTGTTTCCCCAATTAAAGATTTTATTTTTCAACTTGTTTAAGAACCGGATCCACATGTCATGAAGCGTAACCCCTAGTCCAAAAGGAATACCAAGATATCTAGTGATCTGCCCATGCTTGATTTGTTTCCATTCGGTAGGAATCCATTCAGGAACAAGATCAGATTGGATCATAATAAATTTAGTTTTATGATGCCCCAATTTTAACCCTGAAACTTCGCAATACAAATCTAAAACCTCCATAACATTCTTAATTTCTGATTCAAAATTTTGAATAAAAAGTAAACTATCATCAACAAAATGTGAATTTATAACCACCGCATTGTTGGGGATAGAAATACCTTGAATCAACTTTATCTGATTGTATTTCTGAAAAAAGGTAACCAGAACAGCAGCGGTTAAAACATAAAGAAATGGTGATAAAGGACAACCTTGTCTAATCAACCTTGTGATAAAGGAATGTTTATTTCCTATAGTTGAAAATACACCTCGTTCGTCTAAAATGAAAACTGATTAATTAAGTAAAGCGCAGAAAAAATGTAGACAATCCAGAATGGCGATCTCGATAAAAGTTTGATGGAACATTTTTCATCATTTTCAGTCACTTCAAACTCGCTAAGTACGTCCTTGATCTAAGGCCCACCGCTGAATTCGCCACGCCATTCTTTACTTTCTTTTCTGCGCGGCTTTTTATTTTATTTTAGTACAGAGCTTTGTTTAACGGACTTCCTACATCCAACATTTTATATAGAATTATATTGGAAAATGCAGAGCATTGAGAGCCTAATGGCGGACGTTTATCTTGAAGTTTACTACTGTATGATGGCTACCTGAGCATCCTTTGATTTCTGTACTCTCCATACTGGCAGATATCGTCTATGCTATGCGACAATTGCAGGTAAGCTCACGTCTACTGCCGTGCATTTTCTTTAGCAGATTCATTTTGATATGCATACGGAGGCAAAATGTCATGATAGATTGTTTGGAAATTGGAATCCTTAATCATACATGGATTCTGAACGAATAAACAAAATTAGAGTTATATGAAAGGGTTCGTTTAAGACAACTTTCTCATGATTCCTCGCCGATGGTATTACAGATAGTTTGCCCTGATATATAGACACAGAATTATTGTTGTTTACCTTCTTAACTCCTCAAAGCAACTTGCCTCAACTTGCCTCAGATCATATTGATCAAGTCTTCCCCAATTAGTATTGGACAACAATTAAGGTGATTGAATATATTTTGTTGTCAATGGAGATGGATAGGTTCCCTATCACTCCAAAATGTTTTTTTTCTCTATATTACTAGACCAATATATGAAACCTCTTGATATGCTCGCCCTTTTGATATCTTTGTCGTTACATAGAAGAAGCTATTCCTTTAGATATATTTCTCGGATATGAGAAATGGATGTTAAAGCATGAGAAATTAGAGTAGTTTGTGGCACTTAGACAATTCATGAAAAGGATTTTCTCTATCAATGACATCTATTTAGAACTTTTTATTCTCAAGATTTATGTCTAGCAATAGAATTAAATGAATAACAGAAAGATTATAATAATACGAAGTAATATACATCTAAATCAGAATTCATTCTTTACCTAAACAATCATATAACATAAATATTTTTAAACAAAACATATAAATTTAAATATCTCAATAAAATTAAACAAAACATAGCAAAGATGTAGTTACTGATACAATAGAATTGCAGCCAGGTATAAAGGAATATTTTAAAATGAAGCAGGATTGGAGCAGGGGTGGGCAAAAATGAAATTGGTGTAAATAAGAAAAATACTGTCTGTCTTGATATTAATCCCGGGTTAAAAAATAGATTTGAAAAATGTAAACGAAATTGAAAGTTAGATTCAAAAATTTGTATTTATGAAATGAGAAGTAGTCTATAAATAGATCAATAATGTGATCTTTTTATACATCTTCAAATGATCATTCAATTCATTTTCAAGCAACTGTTTAGATTTTACAAGACACCAAGAATATTTATATAATTTTACCATAGGTATTTAAAAGTGTTTCTTAATACCACTTCTTTTAGACTTCAGTTGTAAACATGTCTTGCAAGCACTACACTAAAAGTTTGCAATAGATTGGATCATGTTAGGGAAAGCATTTTCCCGAGATCCTAGCTATGATCTAGTCCTAGGTCCTAAGAAACAAGATACATTCATCACAAACTTCAAATCCACAATCAAATTTGAAATTCAGATTTTTGATTTTCTATTACATCTGAACAATTAAACTCCATATCATATCAAATACCAAATAAACTCTATATTCTCTCATATTTTTATTTAGTTAATCTTAATATTTCATATCTCACCTCCTATTAATTTGAAATCTAATTACATTAAGTGATTTCTCATCACAATTCCAGTTTTGTGAATTATCTTAGGGTGGGTGTCATGTCATTTCCATTTTCTTATGATCTCAAGTGAAAGCATTGTATAGGAGTGGATATAAAATGAAAGGCTAAAATACTGATCATTAAGAACTAGTTCACATCATCTTAGGTATAAATCAGGGAGGTCAAAAACACTTAAAAGAAGTGGACTGACAGAATGTGTCAGTTTTGCCTGTCAGAATTAGTGAAAACAAAAAAACATTACATCATGAAGTGTATGACATATGAATCAATTATGATAATAATCTAAAAATAAAATCTTTAACACCATTGTCGAAAAGAACAGATGGAAAAACCAACAGATTTCTTGATCGTCATCAGCAAAGAAATAGGAGTATTGAGAAGTATATTGAAAAGTGCAGAGGACTGAGAGCTCAATGGTGGACATTTATCTCGAAGTTTTCTACTCTATGATGGTTATCTAAGCACCCTTTTTACTTTTCTATTGTCCATTCTGGCAGATGTCATCTATGCTGTGCAACAATTGCAGGTAAGCTCACGTCTACTGCAGTGTATTTAATTTGGCAGAATCATTTTGATATGCATACGTGGACAAAATGTCAAGATAAATTGTTTGTAAAATGGGTTCCATAATCATGTATGGATTTTGGTTGAATAAACAAAGTTAGAGTTAGATGACAGAGTTTGTTTTCAGATAACTTAGCATGATTCTTCCCGATGGGATTACAGCTAGTTTCTTTTGGCTCACTGTCAATACTTTATCGTCAGTAAATTTATTTTCAGCAATTCATCATCATGACAAATTGCTGATGGTGATTTTTTCACGAAATGTATTTGTCATGATGATGAATTGTTGAAAGTGAATTTGTTGATGGTGAATTTTCTTAAAACCCTTCTCCTGATATGTAGAAAAATAATGTTTTAGTCTTCTGACTCCACGAAAGGGCTTCTTTCCAATAGTAGGCAAAGCTAGGTTATATTTTAGCTTCAGGCAGTAGAAAAGCAGTATTTGCTTTTGATGGTGCATTATATTGAACGATAGAGAAGTGTGGTGGGATGGTCTTTGGCTGCCCCATCAACTGATAGGCTTGTTTCCTTTCAAGTTGAGTTTTAGCATGAGAAGGTGAGTGACTGCCTGTATAGCTCTCTTGAAACAGTTCTGGTTTGCAAAAGGACTGGTGGTAAAAACAGGAGTGCTTATTTCTGCCAGGATGTCCTCTCCCCTGCTACTGCTATCTCTGTGTTACCATTGCCATGAAATTCCCATGACATTTGTAAATTTTGAGGCACCCTCAACATTCTCCTTTCCAATTCTGCTATGATCGCCACAGATGCGACTCCCTAGAATTCTAAATTGATCCCTTATAAAATACTTCTCAATTTTTAGCTTGTAAAGCTCGAGAGTCTAAAGACATTTAAAAACTATTAATTACATAAATATATTCGATTTCTTTCTCCATTAATATAAAAATTCTTACAGACTATTCTTAAATCTTAAATGGTTGTTTTATGGTTCAATAAAACAACCATTTACCGTTTTTATACTTCATAGAGAGGGAGAGAGATAGAGAGATAGAGATAGGGAGGGAGAAACAACGAGTGTGTATGTGAGTGAAAGAGATATAGAGATAGAGATAGGGAAGGAGAAACAAGGAGCATGCGTGTTTGAGTGAGAGAGATTGAGATAGATATAGAGAGGGAGAGATAAATATAAATAGATAGAGAAGGAGGTAGAGAGGGTGATAAATAGAGGATAGAGAAGTTGAGAGATACAGAAAGAGAGAGTGATAGGGAGAGAGGGAGAGATATGGATAGAAAGAGGGAGAGATAGAGAGACATATGTAGTGGGAAAGATAGAGGGGAAAGAGAGAGATCTAAGGAGAGGTAAGGAGATAGAGATAGGGAGAGAGATAGAGAGGAAGATGGAGATGGAGATGGAAATGGAGAGAGAGAGGGATAAAGAGAAATAGAGATAGAAAGAGGGGTAGACAAAGAGAGAGGGAGAGAATGAGAGAGTGAAAGATGGAGGGATACACAGAGATAGGAAGTTATATAGAGAGAGGGAGATATATAGAGAGGTAGGGAGAGTTACATATGGGGAGATATATGGGAAGAGAAAGAGAGATCTCTTTATATCTCTGCCACCCTCTCTATCTTTATATTTTTTATTATCTCCCAATCTCTCTCTTCCTCTCTCTCCCTTATTTCTCTCTATATTTGTCTTCCCTTCTCTCTTCCTCTATCTATCTTTCACTCATTTCTTCTCTCTGTCTACTTCCCTCTCCTTGTATTTCTCCCCTTACTAGTTTTTGCTATCCTTATTTATCCCCCCCCTCTCTCCCCCTTTCTCTCTTTATCTCTTGATCTATCTACCTCTCTCTCTCCATATTTTTTCCTTTATATCTATACCTCTATTTTTGTATCTCTATCTCTTTTTATCTCTTGTATCTCTTTGTCCCCCTCTTTATTTTCTCTCTTTATCTCTCTATGTATTTTCCTCCTAAGCGTGCAATGAGTACATTGAAAAGGTTTCAAAGGTGAATTATCATATCCTTAATCAAATGAAATGCTACCTTGAGCATAAGTCCCTAGGGACATGCTATCCTTGGATTGTTGGCATGAAATGACTAATCAAAAGTTACCTTCTCTCCCCCAATATAAATTTTAATTTATATTTTAAGTTTGAAATTCATTTTATTATATAAATTATAACAAAAATCCAAATTAGAATTATTCTACAATAAATAAAGTTTTAATATTATAAATAATTATAAATTAAATTAATTTTAATAATTTTTAATTATTATTTCTAATTTCATAAAAAGATAAATAATAAAAATAAATTTCAAACTTAAATCTAAATTAAAAATTAAAATAAAATAAACTAAATGGAAAATCAAAATATATCAAAATTCAAATATTAATAAACATAATAATCTTAAAATATTAATAACAAATAGTAAACTTATTAAGTAAATAAATGATTAAATAAAAAAATAAAACTATTTTTTTAATTTATTAGAATTGAAATATTAGTAAAATATGTACCTAAAAAATATAATTAATATATTACAAAAAAATATTAACATAAACTCAATATTAACAAATAATATTGACGAGGGACTATCCAAACAATTCGTCTCCTCTTGGAACGACAGAAGGGTCACCATTGGCAGCATCTCTTTCGAAATCAATGAGGAGGTCATCGCTAGGGCCATGGGTCTTGCCCTGGATGGGTGTACGTGGAAGAAAACCACCAAAGTTGCTGATCAAACCAGTCTCAATCTATTCTTCAAGGGCGACGAGCAACCTGTTAAGCTGTGTGGTGGGTACAACCGTGAGGAGCTTCCTGAGCCATGGGACAAAATTTGCCCGGTGATCATGAAATACTTCACTCTCGAAGGAAGGTATGGGGTGTTTTACTACTATCACTTCAATTTCCTCAATCACCTTAGGAACCACCATAATATTTCCATTCTGTTTTATCTCGTTCATTCCCTTGAAAGTATTGTGTGTGATGCCGTTGAAGCCATGAATTCGAATGCGAATTTCACCATCCTCCACCAAGGGCTTATATCCAGACTTTACCACTTCCACCTAGCCCTTTGTCCTGCTCAGCCCATCACTGTTGAAGAAGCCCCTCGACCCCTTACTGTGGATGAGGCTTAGGTTTCGTCTAATCCCCTGTCTGCTAGTATCTTGGACACCCCTGGCCCTAGCAAGAAAAAATGTCTCAAAACCACGGCTTTGAAAGCCTCCCCACAGGACTCTTCCCACACTCAGGGGCCTGCGACGAAGGGAAAATATAAAAAACGTATAGCCCCCACCCCGAGAACGAAGACTAAAGCTTCAAAAAAGACTAAATTCCGGCTCCACCAAATTGATTCGGACATTGAAATCACTGAGGAGACTAACACTCCCCACAGGTCTAATCAATTGGTCACCAAGCAAGAAAAAGGAAAGAGTTTTAAGGAGGCCTCAGACTCTGACAATGGGAACGACAGTAAGAGTAAAAGCACGAAGGATAAGGAGGCGGGGGAGAAGGCCCCTCTTGGCCTTTGCTAGTAGCTCCTCCCATGTTTCGGAAAGCCTGAAAAAGGGCCCTGCCTCTATTAAAATTATGGAAGCCAAATCCAGGGCTTCGAGTGCTGAGGATGGCAAGACTCTCATGAAGGAAGATTAGAGTAAATAGGATGCTGCTTGGGAGGAGGTTGCCAATTTGAAAAACAAAATGGAGAGTCTGGAAAATAGGCTGCAAGAGGTTACGCGTTTCACCTTGAAGATCATGCACAGGTCTGCCACTACATTATGTCTGTTGTAGAAGGACAAGTCGGCGGACGATGCGAAGGACGAGGTTGGTAACAAGGAGCTGCTTAGCTTCCTTGCTGAAGATTGGGCTACCATAAAGCTCATTAAACCATGCAGTGGGAAAAAGGATTAGTGTCTTGGGTTTATGGGTTTTTTGGTTATGGCTGGTTGGTCAACCTTTGTTTAGTTTATGCTATGGGCTCCTTTAGTTTGTTTTTTCTCTATGACTGGTTGGACCCTTGGTGGTCTATAGATAAAACTTGTTATATTTTAACTATGGTTGAACTTTGCTGGTATTTTTTTTTTGATGCTGGTTGTTTTTGATATGTTTTACTGAGGGTGTTGGTCGGGCTTGCTATGGGCTCGTTTAGTTTATGCTATGGGCTCCTTTAGTTTTTTTTTTCTCTATGACTGGTTGGACCCTTGGTGGTCTATGGATAAAACTTGTTATATTTTAGCTATGGTTGAACTCTGTTGGTATTTAGGTTTTTTGATGCTGGTTGTTTTTGATATGTTTTATTGAGGGTGTTGGTCGGGCTTGCTGGTATGTTGTTAATGTGCTATTACTGTTAATCTGCTGCGAATGGCCTGTATGGTCTTGTTTTAAGGGACAACACCTTGGTTTTGCTGCTTATTAATATAAAAAACAAATAAAAAATATTACAAAATATTATTACATAAATTCAATTTTAATGATTTTGTTTTAAGGGACAGCACCCTAATTTTGCAAATTAAATTTTAAAAACTAAAACTGTATTACTAAAAATAAAAATAAACTATATTAAAAAGTAAAAAAATATCTTTTATATTAAAAATTACAAAAAACTTGAAAAGCGAAAAATAAAATGAAAAGAAATTAAAAAAGTCAATTCTTGATTTATTATTTTTAATATTATTATTTGAAAAATATATATATTTATTAAAAACTTATTATTATTTCTCTAAAAATCTAAGTTTAAAATATTTAAAAGAAAAAACAATTATTATCCTATCTTTTCTTAATTTAAAGTTAAGATTGGATATATTATATTTTTTAATATTTTAGAAAATTTGACCGATCATTTCAATGATCTTGCATCCTTCTCTACAATCTTCAACTGTTGATTTTCAAAATCAATTTGGGAACACTTTCGATGTAATAATGAAACATGATAACTTTTTTAATTTATTTTATTATTTTGAGTTTTATTTTTTATAAATAATAATACTTGATTTTACATAAAAATAAAAATTAAATTAAAAAAATATTTGTTATTAAATTTATAAAAAATTAAACCAACATACTATCTATGAATGAAGAGATAACATTTTGAAAAACATAAAGACTTGTGAAAGAATATCTCTTAACATCTTTTATAGACTTTTTATGAACCTAAATGTAAAATAAATTACAAGATCTATAGTATTTGTTTTTGATAAGGTAAGCAAGGATTTTGAAAGGGCCCAACCCTTATACAAAAGTTAGAAAAGATAGTCATTAAGCACAACAAAACAATAAGGAACCAAAGAGAAACAACAACACACAAAAAACTAGGACACTACATAACCATGTAGCCACCAACCCAAATTCAGGGTGGTTTGAAACTAAAATGTTCCAAAGATTTTTGCTTAATCCTATTACAAGGATCCAAATGCCCTAAACTTCTTTTTTTGGAACAAGAGAGATTTTCAATATCACCAGAATCTTTATTCAAACTAAGAGCCATTGAAGAGAAGTCCATCGCAAAATAGTCAATAGGAGATTTCCTCCTATTACCATCCTTTTGCGTATCCTCAAAGGAAAAGGAACACTCGTCAACAACAAGCTTAAGTTCCCTTTTCCTCCAAACGGACTGCTGTTTTTTGCTGCTCGAGCAATTAGTGGTGGCATGACCCACTTTGCAACAACATTGACAAATAACTTAAGAGTCTTTAAAAAAATCCAGTGTACCCAACTTCCCAATTTGGAAGATAAAGAAATTTGAGTAGGGAGCACCATGTCTTTTTCCACAAGCACACAAAATTTAACAAACAATAAATACTTTTTGAATTTAGTGACGATCTATAGTATTTCTTTGTTTCTATCAAAAAAATGAATTATCATTGAGGACCGGAGGAGACCCTTGAAATCAAGTATTGAACACCAAGGCCATATTGCCACACTGTTCAAATCTCTCTTGTAAGTTTTTGTCGTGATGGATTTAATGAGCTTAATGAGTTTGTTGGGTCTACTGTCTAACAATGTTATGAAAATTTAAATTTTTTTATGAATTAAAATTGGTGTTCTACTTGAAAATAAGTAAGAGGGCAATTAATTTAGGTAAGTTTGGAGAGGTTGGAAAACTAAAACTAAATTGTTTTATGATTTGAAAAATGATAATATAAATGATTTTGAATTTTTTTATAAAACTAAAAAATAATATAATTTAGTTTGAATTAAAATGTAAGTTATATTTATTTTTATTGATATAAACTTTTTAATTATTAAATTTTTATAATTGAAATGTTTTAAAAAATTAGATATTTTTTTAATGATTGGATTTAACTATCCTGTATGTTTAGAATCAAATGGTAACAACATTATATATTGTTATTGTTATCCATTTAATATAAATTGATATAGTTTAAAAAAATTGGTGTGAAATGCATAATCTATAAAATTCAATTCATTAAAAATAATATAATACATTATTACAATTATAAACAAGTGTTCAGCCAATACATTTTTTATCTACAGATTTATGTAATCCAAACCAAACACTTTTAAAATTTCTAATTCTTTTAAATTTAAAAAATTAAATTTTTTAATGCTTATAATATATAAAATCCACTTTTAACCATGATATTTAAAATTTCTGAAAATGAAAATAAAAACAAAAATTCTATTTGCACCTTATTTTTTTTTCCTAATTTAAAAAATTATGTTAGCTTGTTCTTAGAACTTTAAGGAATGCCCTTTTACAAAGAAAAGCCAACCTCTTTTTTATTGCTTTAGTGAATTTTAGTTAGAATGTAGTATTTTGTCTTCTTCAACTATGTAATATGCTTGTATGTGCCATTTGGATATTTTCTATTCCTTTTGGCCATATCCTTTGGTTGTGCAGATGTTCTCGTCATATGAAAGGATTTTCTTTTAATGAAGGTAGTAAGTTATGATGGATTTCGTTAAAGTGTTGATATTTGATTGATAAAAGTTAATAAGAGATGTGTAATCTTTTTATTTTATGAAAAATAAAAAAAAATTGATATTTTTTTTGAGTAAAAAAGTAATAATAAAATTTTAGATTTGTATTGCCAATCAAGCTAGGGCCCCAATCTTATATTTGTATTGAAATTTTATTAATTGATTAAAAATATAATTATTTTTAGGAATTCTGTAATATTTTTAAAATAATCATGTTCGTCTAAGTGATCATAATTTATATTAATTTTATATCATGATAATAATTATAAAGTATTAATACAATTAATATTTACTTTCATTGCATCTATTTCAAGACCTCTACAATATTTTTAAATAATGATGTTCTTCATGTTCTTCCTTTGAAATCTCTAATTGATCATAGTTTATAATAATTTTATATCATAATGGTAAAATATTAACACAATTAATTTTTGCTTTCCTCAACATCAATTTCAACATTGTAAAATGTTAATTTTTTATTTAAAAGAGTTAATATTTGACATTTTTATATATACTCCATGGCCGGAAGTGAGTTGATACATAGAATTTATTTTTTTGCTTTATCTAGCATCCATGGCTGTCCATGGTGAAAGAACCTAATTCGTAATTGGGAAGTCACAAGCTAGCCCCTTCAAACATGAGCTATGACTATTTCATTATTTCTAAATTGGATAGGCTCATATGACATTATTGTATTGATTGGCATTGATAACATAGCCTTCACTATTATAATCATTAGAGGATTATTCCACCTTCTCATACATATTAGTATTGCGATGGTGGACTAAAGACAAATATCAATTGATCAATGTCCAAAAGTTATTGCTCTTGATATAGATTCAAAATTCTTTGTAGGTTAAATCAATATCTCATGTAATTGATCTTGAGCCACTTGGAGGTGACCTAATATGTGAAATTGATCCTATATATTGTGAGATCTGTTTGGTTGATTATATACTTCTACAACCCTTTTCTCCTCGATCATTGATGTCTAAGGATGCATGAGGATTGATATTTTTAAAAAATATCTTAGAGAAGTTGCTAGATTGTGAGAGTCAAGTTCACTTCAGTCAACTCCCTAATATATTGGCTTTACGGCCTTAGGAGAATATTGAAGGCATCACTTTCAAACATGTTGGTGTCCTAGATGTAGATGTGTTTTGATTCCAATACATATTTTTGTTTCAAGCTTTGAATTGAAGTGTGCCTAGGATGAATGCTCATTTTTTCTTGATTTTTCAGATATGACTAATGCACAAATAAATATATTTAAATACCAAGATATAGTGAATAATCCCACAAGTGTGTACCATATTGTCTCTCAATAGAGCTTGTTAGAAAGGGTGAAAATGGACAATTTGAAAATTTTGATTTTGGGGACAATCGTTCAAGGTGTGGGGTTAAACTCATATGTTAGACATTGAACTTGCACATTATAGAAATGTCCTAGGATAGTAAAATTTGTTAAGATAGGGAATGAATGTATGGATAATGATGCGAAGATAAGTGGAATAAATGGTTTAATAATGGTGAATGTGTGAAAACATATGCAAATAGAGCAAGGATAATGTAAAGGAAGAATTTGGTTTTATAAAACTTTCCCAATCTCCTTTCTATTGCCATGCATTCATGGTCAACAAATATTCTAAAAAGAAAAGAGGAAAGAAAAGGATGGTCATAAATTATAAGCCTTTAAATTTCATTACAGAGTCATTTCCTCATCCTATACTAGATAAAACTATTTATTATTAAAGGTTGCTAACTGTAAGTACTTCTCGTAGTTTGACTATAATTAGGTTTCTACCATATTAGGGGTTGAAGATCTTTATAGAGTCTACAAGTAAAGAATGCAACATACACTCTTCTCTTACGTCTTGTGCAATCTTGAGAATCAAAAACTTGTCTTACACTTGTAAGAAGGTCTTGTAAGTTTGATATTTGAAGATAATAGTGTGAAGTTGTAGCCATTTGGCCTACAACCTTCATTGTTCTTTGTCTAACATAGGTAGTTATGTGACCTCTAAGATAAAATGGCTTTGATACAAATAAACTGCTTCACACTATTATCTTAAAACATCAAACTTATAGGGCCTTTTTACATGCATGAAGATAATTTTTTTTATTCATAAAATCACACACCACACAAGAGAACATACACTTTCTTGTTTACTTTTAGATTCTCTATTTAGCTCTAAAATTCTTGATGTCAAATGCATTCATAGTGTCAGAATAAAAGGGTATTTACTTAGTTAATTGTTTAATTACTTAAGTGTCTTTTCACACTAGCATCTTAAGCTTACTTAGGTCATTTGATTTTTGGTGTCTCAATTCATATGATGAGGACACATGTCATGATCTATTATTAAACTCACATAAGGTTTCTCTAGGGTTGTTTCTTTTTTCTTTTATAAGAATCTTAGGATTCTCATTGTATTATCACTTTTTAGTGAGATTTACATATTCATAAATTCATTACTTTTTTGGATCAATCAGCTCTTGGCCTCCATAGTTTTATTTTTCTTTTCTTTGTGTGACAAATGTTCGATTGCAGGCGATCCTTGGGAGTTGTAGGATTGAGGAATCAACTCTAACACAAAGTGAGCCTATTTATAGCATTAATATAATCTATAGATCCAATAAAATCAAATCTAATCTAATAACTAGGTAGATTGGAAAAGTGAAAAGGGAGGATTATCAAAAACAAAAGCTAGCAATGCTTGTTAAAAGAACCTTTTACAAAGCTTCATTATTATAAAGAGATGCTATTGATATCAAAAGAGGATGGAGTTCCTTGTTGTGGGGTCCGTCATATGTCTTTTGCTTCAAACCACAAATCATCTCCAATAATTGCACAAAATATGCTCTAATATGGAAGTGATGCATATTCTACCTAGTGTGAAGATCTAAGTGGAAATGGGACTTCCCGTTGAGTTTTATTTTGATAATTGTACCTACTATTAATTATTTAGAAAATTATTCTTCAGTATTAATTATTGGAGAACCAACATTCTTAATAAATTTATATAATTTCAGAACACTATGGGTCACAAGATAATCTTATTTTCAAAGTCCAATTTGGACGTTTCATAAGATCTATATAGTATAGATACTGCTATTCTTCCACACCAAAAATAGATTTCTTGGGATTCAAAGAAATCCCATACTCTAAACATTTATGGAAGATCAACTCCAAGTGCTTGCAATTGTCATTTTGATCCATGAAGTAGGTAGTCAAATTGTCTTGGTAGACAACCATGATGTGGCTCCAACATTCTTTAACCCAAGTGGCATTCAAACATATACAAATGTTCCTTATGGTGTCATGAAGGCTATCTTATGTTGCTCAAATTCCTTTACCATGACATGATTGTATCCCAAGAAGTCGTCCATAATGGACATCAACTTTAACCTTGTTACTTGTTGCAATAGATGATCTATACTAGGCAATGGATAATTGTCCTTGAGGGACAACATTCAGATTTCTAAAATTTACATATAGCTTAATGTCTATATTTGTCTTTCTTACTAGAACAAGGTTAGAGACCCACTTTGAATGCTTGATTGGTTTGATCATACCTTCCTCTTTAGCTTCATTAGTTCCATTTGCATTTGAGGGGTGAGAGTGGGGTTGATGGACTATTGCTTTTTTTAAAGGGTTTTGTACCAGGATTCAAAGGGATGGTATGTTGGAATAAATCTTCCCTATAAGATTTTGGCTTGTCATAAGATGAGGTAAAGCAATTTTTATACCTTTTTAACAATGCTACAAGCATTTTCCTCTCAGCTGGTTTTAATCTCTTCTCCAAGGTAGATCATCCTAGGGAGCCAATTCATTTCCCAACTTGACACCTGCAACATCTTCCTCATCGACTAGATTGCTCTTTGTTTTATAACAATTAGCATTATCAAACATTCTCTCCAATGCCACAAGACCTCTTGGAATAGTATTCGTTTTGAGTTGAATAATTTCATTTCCAAAGAGAGTCTCTTTTCCATCTTCACCTTTTTCCACCATGGGTTGCCAATCAATAAGTTGACTCTCAAAGTTATTAGTGCAGTTCAAGAACGCATAAATTTGTTGATCATCATTAAAGACCTGCCAATTATAGATGTTATTAGGAATGTTAGGCCTTGTAAGAATTTACACACCATACCTATAGTGTGGAGATGACGATGATGTATCAAATTTTGAAGCTAACATAGCAAGGGCATCGACTACTTCATTCTTTGTTCTTTTAATCCATTTGATGTCAGAAGCATCAAACATCTCAATAGTATCCCACATAGCATTTCTATACATCTTCAATCTTTTGTCTTTAGTAGTGTACGTTCCCCTAACTTGAGACACCAAAAGTTCTGAATCACCATGCACTCTCATGCATTTGATCCTCATATCTATGAGCCATGTTTAAGCCAAGCAACAAAGCCTCATATTGAACCACATTATTGGTGCATTGAAAGTTCAATATGAATGTGAACTTATAATTTGTATCATTAGGTGACACCAATACAAATTTTGCATCATTTCCTTCCCTTGAACATGCATTATCAAAATATGTTTCAAATTCCATCATTTCCCAGACATTGATGTGGATGGAAAAATTAGGGTCTGCCTATTTTTCAAATTTAGCATCACAATATCCAACCAAACAATTTGGTTCACTATCAAAGTAACATGCCTCATTCTTTGCTTCATCTGGATTCTCTACTATATTTAGCATTTTCTTTTCTTTATGTAATTGGAATCCCTTTCCGTGCAGTGACATACTTGCATAAGATAAGTCCATTTGAATGCTACCACCAATTGGGGCTGCCCATTTCCTAGATGACAACATACCCCATTTGGCTAGACAATCAACTTTGATAATGTCCATTGAGAAAATTTTGCCAAGGTATGCAACAAGTTGCACTTCAACATTATTAATTACCCCACTTACATTTACCTCATGAGAGTCCATAGCAAAATATTTACCATAAGACTTTGAAATCTGCAGGCCTAGCTGGTTCATGACTTCCAAAGGCATCACATTTTTGGATACTTTAAAATCTAGAATACAGTTATGTACCAACCAACCGGTTATCAACAAAGATGTATAGAATGGATTAATTTATTGCTTGTTACTTGTAGACATAGTGCCTAAGTAAATATCGGGTGCCTCTTGGACATTAGTCCATTTGCACCATTTATGAGAACCTCTATAGGCCTACTTGGCTGTTCAAAGATATTAGGAGCAATGAGATAAAGCAATGTTCTTTCTCTATGCTTAGGTATCCCTGCTAGTTCCCTAACAACACTTGGACCTTCAGTTGACTCAATGCTTGAGCCATGTTAATTGGCTGACATGTTGGTATGGGGGTGGATAGAGGAATACTTACAACATTAGTATTAGGGATCAAAGGAATTACTTGATTACCAATAGTAGCCTTTTTCATATTTGATGCATTTCCAACTCCCTTAGCAACCCTTTGCATCTCATTTTCTACTTCCTTGGTATGATTTGGTTTGGCATTGTTTGCAACCATCTTTGAGTTATTCACATTGCTAATTGGAACATCAACACTCTTTTTCTTAGGGACATACCTCTTTTGTAGGGATGCATTTGGCACAAGCATATTCTTTCTTAGTGGTGACTTCCCTACGTTTCTATTTGCACTTTGTTCTATGCTATTGTTCTTTTGTTTTCCTTTACTTACTCGTGTAATTGGAGCATCTAGAACAACACCACCCCTCACTTGATTCTTGACACTCACTTGCCTGTTTCTTAGTTGGTAATCACTCTTACTTGGAAGACAATACTTTGGTGAAAGCCTCGATATCTTCATCTAAAGGTTTCACTCTTCTATACCGTTGTTGCATCGGTTCCTTGAGCTAATTAAAGTCTTTGTTTGGTAGCTCATATGGAACATGATGGCTATCATGGTCATATCGAAAGAATTCCTCTTCCTCATATACATCTAGTTGATCCACATTATTATCCTCATAATACTTAGGTCTACCTTTCTCTCCTTGGAATTATTTCTCATCTTCAAGTGCTGCAACAACATCACACTTTGCTGGGTCATGAGGCAAGTAGTGTATTTAAAACCAAAATGAATCTTGTTGAATATTCGCATGATCCTTCCTCAAAGGATTAGGGGTGTGTCTCTTTGGGTATCCTTGGTTTGCATTTTTGGAAACTATTTTCTTATCATTTGGTCCTAGTCTTTTAGACCAATCTTAATTGTAAGTTTTGCTATGCAATCTTTGACCTTTGTTGAAGTGAGTGGCAACAGTATGTAAAGGTATCCCTTTCTTGATTTTCGCAACCTTTTATGAGAGATCCTTAATAGCTCCCATCAGTTTGTCTAATTTGTCCTCAATAGTGAGTGGTTTACTAGAAATTGCTGCACTTGGTTTCTGAAGTATTATATTAGCTCTTTTAATGCCTTTACCAGATGCTCTCATGTTGCTCTCTATATTGCTAGCGATGGCATAAGCGTCCCTTAATGTGTGAGGGTTCTTATCACAAAAGAAATAACCCAACTTGACATCAAATGCTCCACAATATAAAACAAGGCACATAGGTTCATTTGGCCTCACATGAGAAGGCACTTTCCTCATTGTCATCACAAACCTGTTGTTGAAATCAACAACTATTTCATTCATCCTTTTCTTTATGGTCATCAACTCATGAATTGCAAATTTGGGATCCACCTTTTTGTTGACGTGTTTTTTATGACAACACCAACATAGAATAAAATGTCCAACGGTCACTCTATTCCCTCTTGATCAAGGTATTCCACATGCTAAGATTGCGTGAAAGTTCATGCGTTCAACTCCAAGGTTCCTTGTATTGCGAATAGACTTAGTTGGTTGATGTGAATATGCTGGGTATTCCAAGGGGACTTATGTGATTTGCTCATTCGGAAGAAAATGATTCTCAAATTTTGGGAGATTTGTCGATGAGGCTCAGGTTCTTAAACTAACTGGATAATGCTGAATGTAAAATGATATAAGGATTAGAGAGGCTACCATCTACTCCTAAAGGGTGGAGGATGAGGATCGGCTTAAACAGTCTTCAAACCAGACTTTGCTTTGTCTCCCTTCGGACAACTCTGACAAAGTTGGTGCAATCTTCAAAGGATGAGTAAGATGTTCAAATTGTGATTCAACATGTGCACCCCATCACAACGACGCAAATGAACACACGAATCACAACCGAAGTTAGGTACTGATATTCCAGTTGACCACACAAGGAGAACTTACCATCAGCAAGCCCGCTAGTGGTATGGATGAAAGAAGATATGCTCAAACCACAACGCCACACTCCACAATTAACGACTGCTTGCATAAAATAAAGTCTACTCTACTCTATCAATTTGAATTGGAAAGACGAAAAGGCCTTGCTAGCTATTCACAACAAAAGATAGAACCACCATGCAATGAAACTCTTTATATTATGAAAAGTGTTCACAACAACCATTTACAAAACTTTCAAAGGGAAAGTTTTCTTTCCTTTCCAAACTAAGCTATCTTCTAAGCTATCTCTCTATCTATTCTAAATTCTATCCTCTCTATTCTCAATCTAATGTCTACTAAGTTACAAATGAGGGGGGATGCCCCTTTTATAGTTGGCCCAGTCCAACGGACGGCTCAGATTGAATTACAATGAAGGGCTCAGATTGAGCCACATATGCCCTAATTAGGGTTTTCACCCTAAAAATCGCCACAGAGAGGAGTGGGGCAATGAATGCACAAAAGATTCTCCACTCATCTGCAGGAACCACTACGAGCAATTAATGCCCACTATCTTCTTCTAGAAGATTCTCGTCCAGAAACGTGTTCCCACTGTTCTTCTCTACCAATTCTGTTGCGTTAGGAGGAGAGTAAAAGAGTCTCTAAGATCATCTCCGCAGATAATAAAATTCAAAAGGATTTGACGTTCAACCCTCCTGTTGCTTTGACTCCTGGACGCACTTCTTCCTTGTAACTTTCGCATTTCTTCATCTCAATTCCTTGGGCGTATTTAGCCCTTTTTGCACCATGTTCTTAGTGCCTTAGCCAAATCTTCACCGCCATTTCTCCTTTTTCAGAGTTGTAACGTTGTCCAGCTTCGTCACCTCAAGTCCTCATGCCTTGGCCTCGACGTTCATCCTGCAAAACAAAAAGAAGAGAATCAAAACACTTGTAATATAAACTCACTTACCTTACCTAGTTTCCATGTTCTGACCTCTAAGGCCTGCTTGACCTCTGATAAAATTCATCATTTTCTAGCAAACTTTTATCATGGGCCCATTGTGCTAGGGTGCATGCCATCTTGTTGTTTTCATTCTCTCGCTTTAGCAATTTCATTCACTTGCCTTATCCACCTTCCTTTAGGAGCTTGGTGACTTAGATAAAATTCCACTTGTCTTGAGCTTGAATGCACTTGACCCACTCTGCTTTCCTTTTCCATGCCTTAGAAAATTTATCCCTCAGAGCCTTAGGAAATTTGTTAAACGGGTGCCAGGCCGAAATCTCTGCCGAAACAACACGAGCAAGGTGTGGAAGAACCTCAAATCATCTCCCAGTGAGAAATATCCAATACCTAGAAGAAATTTCCCCTCAGAAATCATAATTTCCATGTGTATCCAGACAAAGGGGTAAGTTTAATTTTTATTATTTTTGAAAAATAATAAAAATTACTAAGGTTTGTTTCATCTTGATTCCGGGTGCAGTTCACACCTGCAGCCTCAATTTTTAAATCCTGGTGTTCCTCATATTTTTCCGAAGAATTTCCTCCAGCTTATATCACCTTGCATTTGGAAAGATTAATATTAATACATCCTCTAGGCGCATCCCTTGTCCTTGCCCTTGCCTTAGAAAATAAAAATGTCTTCAACTCCATCTTGGGCGCACTTCACAAGGCCTAGTTTATTTTATCCACCTTAGAAATTTCCTTCAAGTCTCATCCACTTAACTTCTACCTTGAGGGTGCATTTAGCTAGGCAAGCTTCAATTTTAATGCCTTAGGCATTTTTCCTATCATCTATCAATCTCCCCAAGGTTTGGGCGTATTTTGCCTAGGGAGTTTTCATCTTTTTGCCTTAGAAAATATTTGAAGTCATCTTGTTTCACCTTGAGGGCGCAAATTTCCATGTCCCCTTTCATTTCATGGGGGCATTTCACCTTGGAGATTTCATTCTCTAAAGTGGGCGCATTTAGGCATGTCTACTTTTACTTTCATACTTAGAATATTTTCACATCATTTCTTGGCAACTTTGGGTGCATTTTAGCTGGGTGGCTTTTGTTTTTGCCTTAGAATATTTTCGGCCTTCTACTCACCTTTGCTGGGTGCATTTCCACCTTTGAGCTTTCATTTTTTTTGTGACTTAGAATACTTTCAACCCTCACTTCCCTCATGGGTGCATATAGAAGGGTATGCCGCCATTTTCATGACTTAGATAATTTCTAAGTCCCACTCTCGTCATTCTTGGCGCATCCAGCATGTGGCATTCTCATTTGTAATGCCTTAGGTGTTTTTACTCTTTCAGCAACCTTGGGCGCATTTCCACATGCAAGCTTCCATTTTGTGACTTAGAAAATTTCCATGCCTTCATTCCTTGCTTGGGCGCATTTTAGGGGGGCTACTTCCATTTCCATGCCTTAGAATTTTTTTATGACTTTCCTCTATGACCTGGGTGCATTTGAGGGGGTGAGGAGGAATTTGCAAACACTTAGAGACTTTTTTAAACATCCTCCATGCTGAAGGTGCGTTTCACCCTTGATGCTTTTGTTTTCTTGCCTTAGAAATTTTCTTTGAAGTCTCCATATAGGCTGCTTGAAGTGGGCGCATTTTGCCTAGGGAGCTTTCATTTGTGCCTTAGAAACTTTTTCAAACACCTCAACTTACCTTGGGCGCATTTGGAGGGTCAAGCTTCCATTTTAAACTTAGAAACTTTTTCAAACTTCTTGCTTCTCATCTTGGGCGCATTTTGACCCATGCACTTCCATTCTTCAAGACTTAGAAAATTTTCTAAGACTCATGCTTACCTTGGGCGCATTTGAGAGGGTCAACTTCCAGTTTTCAATCCCTTAGAATTTTTATCACCATCTCTTCAAGACAGGGCGCATTTAGGGGGGTCTCCAGGAATTTGCCATGCCTTAGATATTTTCTTGCTTGATATCCTTGCTTGAGGGCGCATTTAGGGGTGGCTACTTCTGTTTCATACTTAGAAAATTTTCAGGCTATCATCCTTGATGTGGGCGCATTTCCACTAGCATGCTTCCATTTTGAGTTGAGGGCGCCTTCTGATGGTGGAGCTTTTGTTTTATACTTAGAATATTTTGACCTCTTTAGCCTGCCTTCACATTCTATTTTTAGTAAGTCTCTGCTATTTTGACCTCCACAGCCCCGTCTATCATGCATTTTACACCATGTGACCTCCTTTGCATGGTGGACTCGTTTTCGCCTGTCCTACATGCCAACTTGCTATTTATAGCCACCTGCTATTTATAGTAAGCCCTTGACTTTCTGACTTCCACTGCTCCGTTTGACTTGAATTTTTCGCCAAGTGGTCCTCATCACTTGATGAACCTGTTCACACCTACCCCTCGTGTTGACCTGCTATTTATAGCTCTATTCTGGAGACGACTTACTATAAATAGTAAGTGCCCGGATTATGCCCAAATTTTACCAGTAGATTGCCTGAAGGATGCTGATCGCAGTGGGATACCTTCGTTTCTCGAAATTCTGGCCTTTTACCCTACTTTTTAGGCATCGAAGATGGAAACCCTAATCTGACTTGCATGTGGCTCAAATGACCTTAGTTTGACTTGATTTTTGTTGCCTGCTGCTCTGCTCGTGAAACTGAAGTGTCGGGAGCTGCTGGAGTGAACCTGCTAAAAATAGTAAGTGTCCGGAAAGTGGTCAATCGGACGTCGGATGAGTTCGCATGTTACACTGCCCGCGGGATCTCAAAAAACCCAGAAAAACCCAGAAAACTGGTCTACATGCGGGCACTGGCTAAAAATAGTAAGTCCTTGAAACTTGATCTTCTCTGCTTGCATGTCACACTGTTGCGAAGCTCTCGAAAAACCCAGAAGGAATATCCAGACATGCATTAGAAAACTCTGCATGCAAACCCTAAAAATAGCCTCCGAAGGCTGAACTCTGAAAGTGATCGTCTCGGTTTGCATGTTATATCGTTGCGAAGGTTTCGAGAAACCCAGAAGTAATCTCCGGACATGCAATGAAGAATCATATGTTTGACCCCTGAAAATGGCTCCTGAAGCCTGAATTGCTAAAAATAGCAAGTTGTCTGAATCAGCTCAAATTTCATGTGTAGGCCCTTGGAAGCTTCTTGAATGTGTTGAAGTAGTTAGAATCCCGAAATCCTGATGAAAAGCTCATAGATTGAACACTTACTAAAAATAGTAAGTCGTCAGAACATGATGAAAATTCAGTGGGAGCTTGCTGGAAGCCTTTTGAAAGCAATGTTGAGTTTAGCTGTCAATTTATCAACTTGATTTAATCTTAATCCAGCCTAAAAACCCTAACTTCACAGATTCACTTCAGACTCAGCCAAAATTTCAAATTAGGTCAAATACAGAAACATCCCCAGAAGAACAGAGAAATCAGAGAGAGAGAGAGAGACGCAAAACAAAAGCCAAAAGACCAAAATGGAGCAAAAATTGGGGGTCTCCATTTGAATGGGGTGATGTGTGAAAAAGGTCACAACACTTTTCTCCATACTATAGCCTAAAAATTCCTCGTAAACTCATCCCATGAGTCTATGCTACTATCTGGAAGGAATCTATACCACTCCTTTGCACTTTCCTTCAATGATTGTACAAAGAGTTTCATCATGACATCATATTCTATCTCATATTCATTTGTCACATTAATGAAATGCGTCAAGTGGTTTTCACCAGTGACAACATTATTGTCTTGAATTTCGGCACCTTTCCTCTAATCTCATTTGGAATCAGATTAGGGTATCTTGGAATGCCATCTTATTGGAGAAAATCTTTGAGCATGTCTCTTGGGGATGGCCTCCATATTCTGTCACACATTTTTCTGCTAAGGGTTTTGCTGATCTAGAAACTACTAATTTTGATGCACATTGTGCATTTTCTGGTTTGGAATATTTTGTGCATTGTTTTGATTTTCCAATTTTTGTTGAGCAACTTGAGCATAGGATTGAGCTAGCTGATCAATTTCAGCTTGAAATTCTTGTCTCTGTCTCCTAGCATGATCGATGAAGTCCAACTCTTCATTTGAAATTCTTTCCCTTTCATCAACATCGTTCTGTATTTTCTAATTTGCATCTTGGAAGGCTTGATCATATTGAGACGTGTGAGAATGTGTAGGTGAGATTTGTTGTTGGTCAATTTGATCAAGCATGCCATATGTTCTTGCATTTATATTTCTAGGATGACTTCTACCTGCTCTAAAAATCACCCTCTTATTACTTCTCATATCATATTCATCCACATTTATTCTTCCTCTTTTGAGCAATCGGTTAGGGGAGTCATCGAACGTGTACTGATATTGGTCTCTTAAGTTAACAAAAGCATTCCCTCTACCAGAGGTTCTCACCTTTTCTATGTCATTTTGTCCAAAAGAGCCGCTTTCGTCTTTGGTTTTCCATTTAATACGTTGATTGCTTACATGAATTGAACTACCTTCTTGTGCACGCTGATATGCATGTTGTCTTCTCTTATCCATGGTTAGTTTTGGTTGATAGTAATGAATCGGGGTTAGCCCTATAGAATCGCCACTTCCCAAAATGGAAAGATAAAATTTTCTTGATAAAAGTAAACTACTACAACCAAAACCAAAGGCTGCAAACACACAAATCTTTATAATTTTACAATGATTTCATGCAGTTCATAGATATCCTCCCCAATAATGGTGCCCTTCTCATTTAATGGTGCCATTTTGTTGTGCTCAAAGTTGCAAATTTTCAAATCCCTAAGATTGGATAGTTTCCCAAGTGCTGGAGGTATCAAACTTGGGAAGAATACCGCAAAGCCTGTATTCAGGTTGGGAAACTAAAGGACCAATTATCGAGGTGGGTAAGACCTCTTGCACTTATAGATTTGCAAGATCAAGGGGGTTTTTCCAAAGGTAATGAATTATGCGATGAAGAATGATCAATCACCTGGCCACAAACCATACCCACTACAAAATGTACCCCTATTTTGGTTGTCACAATCTATCTATGTGTTGATTTGAAAATACAAGGCTATGCACCTTTATGTAGGAGAAAAGGCTTACCACCTATAAAGTGTTTTAAAATATGGCTACAACAATCCCTATTGCTATTATGCACTTATACATGGAATTCGGAAAGGCAACACAACTAAAATGTATAGAAAGTTTAATATGTTTAAAATATGTTGAGATGATAGGACAAGAAACAAATTACAGATTGGTACCTATATCTAGTCAGGCACATAGTATGGAGTCTATGCAAAATATGTAACAGCTGAAACTATATAGGTTACCTTAATTAAGATATACCCGAAGATCATATTTACTTCAAATGCACACATAAACTAGGTTCTACACATGTAAATGAATAAATAACAGAAATTGCAAAACTTTACAGGAGTCTACTTAATAATCTAGAAATAAACCTATGTATTTCTTTATTAATCTTGATAAGATACATTGCAAAAGCTTTGGAATGATTTTACGGCATTCTGATTGACCTATTGATCAAGAACTTGTCAAGACAACATATAGACAACTCTTGGGGACACTAATACAATATTGGATCCACTAGATATAATTATTCTTCAAGGTTACAGTGATTCTATTACAAATTTTGAATAAACCCACATCAATATAGCTTCAAAATAATTATACCTAGAATTGGAAGATGAAACCCTAACGTGTCTTGCAATATTCTCTTCTTGTTGGCTCTACAATTGCAACTATCCAATCCCCTTAAAAGGAAACTCAAAAAACATCTTTTATCCAATTGGTTGCATGTCCTAGAAATGACACTGAAGCAATTTGAAATCAACGACCTAAATGAACTCCCTCCAAAACAGATGCCTACAATGAAGAGGAAACCAAAAGCATTCAATATGGTAGCTAGAGTACACATGGTAGTTGGGACAATTCTTGCAATAATGGTAAGTAGATGGAGTGAGTGGAGGAGAAGCACGCCATTCCATTTGGTGTTTACAACTTGAATAGATATTAAAATATTTGCCTTTTAAAATTATCGAGCTCCATCGGGCCTTTACAACCTAGGAAACATTCGCTCTTTACTTCATCAGGCATTTGGATGGTTCAAGCATTAATATTCTTGCACCTCCAATAGGTACTATGCTTTCCTCTTAAGCATGTCAAGCTCTTGGAGATTATTGGACTTTGCTATTTGTTGATACTTGGGATAGGAGTAGGACTTACTCCCAAACTCTCGTAGATACTAACATTTCCTTCATATATTGGACCCTAGCCTTTTGGTGAACTCGAGGAATCTCAAACCTTTTCAGTAATTTTGGCAATTCACAAACCATTTGAAATCTTGAAACACTTCCTTATTGTCCTTCCTTTCTTTCCTTCTTTCTCTTTTTGGTGTGTTGCACTTTCAAAAAAAAGAGAACTTGCGAACCATGTTAGTATATTGGTAAGTTCACAAACTCACTAACTTATCAACATGGTGAACCTTAACCATTTTTCTATCTTTTGTCGACTTTTTAGGGAACTCATGAATTATATCAACCTTTTGACAAGTTTGCAAACTTGTGAATTTTTCAACACAATGAACTTAGGAACCTCTCTTTGTTCCTTTGTTGAGGAATCAAGGAAGTCATTCTAGATGGGATGCACAATAGGGGAAAGTCGAAAAGGAAACCTTGATGAAGAAGAGGAAAATGGGATGTTGAGATTAGATTTAGGGATGGGGCACAACTTGATATTGAGGGATGGGAATGATCGAAAGTCCAACTCTGATAACTAATATAAAGGAGATTGGCAAAGTTTTAGACTTTCGGGGGTTGGTGGAAAGTGGTACCCGATTAAGAGTAAGGCCGAAAGTTTAATCTTGAAAGACTTAGACAATTTTTGGAATACAATAGATCAGAGTTCGTGGATCGAAAATGAATGGGAACTGGTACCAAGGGATGGATGGATGGGGAAGTTTGAAAGTCCGAAAAGAGGCAAAGGACTTAAATTGTTAGCAAGACTTTCAAGCTTCAAGGCTTGGGAATGCAAAGGGAATGGTATTGGGGAATGTGAAACCTCGATACCCCAAAAAATGACACTTAGATGAATTTAGTAAGGACTTAAGTGGGTTGTTGGGATGAGTAGGAAGGGTATATAGGTATGGACAACATCGAAAGAGATTATAAATAGCAAATTTTTTTTTTCTTTGTTCCATGAAGCTAAAATAGAAATAAAAAAATGTTGAAGACAAATGAAATAAAAAAAAAGATTCAAAATATGAAAATACCTCTTCAAATTTGCTTCAAATAGCTTTTCCAAATGTACCATAGGCTCCTTTAGATGCATTGAGGACCGCTACAAACCTGCCCAAATGGTATTCAATCAATGTCTATTGCTTAATTGGTCTGCTGATTTTTTTCTATGACATGTGATTTTGGCTTTAATACTCTTTTTTTCCTCCTTGTGTGTGCCAATGAAATGGGTGCTTTTTGAGTCGTAGAGTTTCTTTTTAATCAGCGAGGAGAGATTATTTAGTTTGGCTCCACAGTAGTGGAGGTCACAAGGGGGATGCCATTCTCTTCAACATATTTATCTTAGAAACCACTTGATCAACTTAATCAACTAAGAAGCCACAATGGAATTCCAAGAGCCACCACTTGGAATTTTACCTTAGGATGTCACTTTGGGGATTCAAACATGGATCTCCATCTTAAGAACCTTATGACCTTGCCATTTAAATACAACCCCATTGACAAGTTGTAAAATTCATTTTAAGTGATTAGATTTTATTTTTTCCTCTTCCCTACTTGCTATTATGGTCGAGTTTAAAGAATGGGACTCATCAGCTCTAAGGAGTTTGGCAGACTTGATGAGCCTGACCAAACTTGCCATACCTGAGTCACAGGTCCCTAGACCTCATTTGATCCTGCTTGCCTTGAGACTTGCCGAGTCTAGGCAAGTCCTGTAACTATGATTTATGTTTTCCTATTGTTTGCCTAACTAACATCAATTATTCACAAATGTCTATTTTATATGGAATTTGTAATATCCCAAATCTATCATATGGATTTGTATATGTCACTATGTATATTACAACTTGACAAGCTGCTGGGTTATTTTTTTTTCTTTTTACCACTCGGTTAGCATGGTTCTGCACTTATGTGTCATAAACAAGAATTATTCTAATTCTATCATATGGAATTTGTATTTCTTTATACTGTATATTACAACTTGACAAGCTGCTGGGTTAATTTCTTTTATCTTTTTTGTTTTTGTTACCACTCGAGTAGCATGGTTTTGCATTTATGTGTCATAAGCAAGAATTATTCAACTGTTTGCCAGATTATTTCTATTCGGGCATTGAACAGGAAGATTCTCATCACTTCTACTGCGTGAGATGTTCTGTATTTGTTCAAGACAGAGCTGCGATCACTACTTCTGCACGAAATTTGCAATTTAAAAAATTAGTAAAGTTTAGACCCTTTGAAGTGAAATTCTCGCCTGATGATACTGAAGGAAGCAACTTAAGAATGGCTTTTAATGCAAGGCATAATAGGCCACCACACACAAAAAACACCCCTTCAGTACAACAATGGAATCAACCACAGCTAGGTCAGACGGGATATGTGGAGCCTTTTCAGCCTGGTTATACAACAAAACCTCATCCATCGAGGCCTGATTATGTCAAATCAAATCAGCCGGTTTATAACCAATACGATGCATTCCAGTCAGGACATGTCCAATCAATTCCGCCGTTTCCTGGATGTGTCCAGCCAACTCATGCTAACGAACATACAGCTCTATCAATTGGACCTGGACGTAAGCACTTACACATGCAGAATATGCAAAGGGGAAAAATTTCAGAGTTGTTCCTAAATGAAGGTTACGGTTTCCTTTCTTCAACCAGCATCAAGGATGAAGCCCAGTCCCAGAGTATCTATTTTAAATTCAACAATGATTCAAATACTGAAACAGGTCTGATTGATCTTCAGGTTGGAGACATATTGGAATTTAACCTGAACTCTAGCTCGGAGAGGCAATGGGCTACACATGCACGACTTCTGAAATGTAGCCAGAGAAGCCCCAAAGTTCTAACAATTTATATGAATAAACTTTTGCAAGAGAATTCTGGAAAGGTGTTACGAGAAGTTACAAAAATACCAGCAGGACTTATTCTAGTTTTGGAGACCAAGAGACAGTCATTCAATCTCATTTCTTTGGTATTAAAGCTGGCAAACCTTGTGTCTACTCATGAAGAAGCATCATTGTATAAGGCAAGATTAAAGCAGTTCTATAAGCTGTTCTCTGGAACTGCATTTCTTAGAGATCCTGGTGGTTTACATGGATATGTATCAGAAATATGCAACTGTGATAACAAAGACAAAGAAGAAAATGGAAGACTGCTGTTCAAGCAATTTTGTTTTCAGCTCTCAGAATACTGCAAGGACCTTGTTGCTGATCTCTTAGCGGTACTTAGAGTTATAGTTCAGTCCAGGAAGGAAGATAATACTCCATCCACTTCTCAATTTCTCCTGGAAGCGTTTTCAGTGCTCACAGGTGGTGCTGTTGATTACTCACAAGAATTTTGTTGGACCAGAGTCCCCTTACATCCACTAGATTCAGAAATAAATGCTACCATTGAAAAGGATAAATCTAGAAAGATGTCATCCCTTAAACTTCTTCCTTGTGTTATAAAGAAGGGAAGCTATGGATCCACTGAAGTCTATCTGGACACATATTTTCGGCTTTTAACAGAGGATTGCTTTGCAAAACTAAAAAGTGGTATATCTGCCTTGAAGTCTTATCAACTGGATCCGAGGGACATGAGAGTTTGGATTGAAGGGTCTGTTCTTGGTATCCACTTTGGCACAGGTTATTCAGGCATATCAATTGCCATAAAGACAGAGAAGCGAGGCAGAAAAGTTCATAGCCGGAGTGATTTGCCTATGACAGGAAACCTATTATGCATATCTGATGATGGAGGAAATTTTGACTCTCCTATTTGGGGGATTGTTACAGGTTGTGAGGAGGAGAATAACAAGGCCATCATTTTTACAGAGATTTTGGATGAAGGAGATGAAGTGGGAGTACAAACAATTAGCCGATTATTAGGGGCATCAAACATAGTCCTAGCAGAAAGCCCAACATATTACAAAGCCTACCAACCAGTTCTCAAATCTCTACAACAGATGGACCTGGAGAAGCTTCCATTCAAGGATGAACTGGTTGATGCAACTTGGCCAAATAAGGCCCCAGATTATCTCAACTCATCAACGACATTGGATTGGAGCTGCTTGTTTGATGATAAAAGTCTGAGAAGTAACTTCTGTGGATTGGATGATTCACATGATTCAAATCTCGTTAGTGACTTGTTTACTAGCAAACACATAAAAGTTCAGAAGAATACCATCATTGGTGTGTATGGCCATCACACTGCATTCAAGACAAGTCCGAGAAGTAATATATCTGAACTGAATACTTTGCTTTCTTCTGGATACAAAACAATCCTTGATGAGAGTCAGTTAGGGGCTGTGAATCTTGCTTTAAACAACCGCTTAGTTTTAATTCAAGGACCCCCAGGAACGGGTAAGTACATGATGAAACTATTGCATTTTTTTTAAAAGCTCCACTCAGTTTATTTGTCTCAAAAGATAGCATTGTGTGTTTATAAGCACACAATGCACGCAATATTTAATCGATAGCCATTTTTGAAACAGGTAAAACATATGTTGGAGTGAGGATTTTGGAGCTTTTATTAACTGCAGATTCCTTGCCTTCCGGTCCTGTTATGGTCATTACTTACAAAAACCACAGCTTGGACCAATTCCTTATATCTTGCTTGAGGTTTTGTGGAAGCCGAAAAACAGATGAGTTAGTGAGATTAGGAGGGAGAACTACAGATAAATTGCTGGATAAGTATAATATGAGCATGCATCTGAATGAGGGGAATATTTTCAATTCAGACTGTAAACATAACAAGTCAAAATTGAAAGTAATCAGGTCAGAGATGGAAAATCTTTCACAAGAATTGAAAGAAAGCAATGTTTTCCACATGAAAGCAATACTCCACCGTATGCCTGACAAACAACTAAGGCAGCTACCTAATACAAGATACAATATAAACCTCGTCCGCCAAGTTCCTGTAGAAGTGCCTATCATGGATTACATTGAAAATCAGAAGGCTGAATCAAGACATCTGCTGGCTCAGATATATCAAGCTCTTTCACAGAGTTTCATGTGCTGGATGCCTTCAAGGGAAACTTTTGAACTTGTAAAAGAAATTTTATCTATGGAAAAACAACCCCAAAATTTTGAAATGGCATATGATATTAATATAGATGGGGAAAATACAGTTGAAAATCCTGAAGACATTGAAGATGAAAATGAAGAAAAGACTGAATTGGGGATATGCATGGCTGAAACGAGAGGAGGGATGAAGGAATGGCTAGAAGAAAATTTTCTTCGTTTCGCAACTGATGAAAATTCCAACCCATTTGGCGGTATAAAACGATTAAATAATGTAAGATTTTTGACAAGGTGATATAGTACACACGTTTGAAATTTAAAAAAAATAAATTTATAATTCATAAACTGTTCAGGGTACTTGTTGATAAGCTGTAGTTTTTTATGTCAATATCAGGTTGATTTAAAGGAGTATGGATGGGTAATGCATGAGAATCCATGGAATTTAAAGGCGTCACATCGTGCAATAATGATTTATCTGATGCTACAATTGAATCATGAAGAGGTTTTAAGAAGATTTGGAGATGCAAAGAAACAATATGATGAGATAGTTGAAGACATGAAGGAAATTACTAAGCGGAGGCAACTGGATGTCTTGATGAATGCAAAGATTGTTGGTATGACAACTACTGTAAGTGCAAGCTATAGCCTTAAAAGTTAAATACTATTTTTTCTCTTATTTTGGGATTGCTTATATCTTTGATGACAAGTCAAAATAAAATAGCAGGTGAAAGTAGGTCTCTTTTCAAATTGGAAGGGGAAGTTCCAACGAAAGTAAAATTAATTTCAGATGTTAAATTATAGAAAAAAAAATTATTACTACTCATGTTATGCACAATAATTTAATGAGGGTTTTTTCCATAATGTAAAATAAACCAAACTAAAAGTGTTTTATCTTTTTGCTTCAAGGATGAGCACGTGACTGAAATTAGCTCCTTTTTCATAGACGAGCTTTTATATTTTATGACCATAAAATGTATGAATAATCTAAGTAATCTAAACACAACAATCATTTATTCTATTGGTTAAAAGTAGCAAGTTTGTGTACATGGAAGTCTAAGTAATAAATTACTCTAGTAAATGAATAACAAGAGATTGCACAAACTGTATAATTAGTGTTCTGTTAGCATTTTAGCTTGGATTTTTTTAGTACAACCTAAAATGGGACAGATGTGCAGTAGAATTGTTCTTTTGAATTAGAAAGGAAAGTTCCTTTTAAGATAAAAATTAATCTACTATAAAAAAAATATGTACTTGCAATTTATAAACTTTTGTAATAGTTTTTTTGGATTTCACGTTTAGGTTAAATAAACTTTAAATGTGTTTATCTTTTTGGATTGGTCTAGTGGAAAATGATTATACGCTGTTTTGACCAAAAATAAATCCTAAGAGTAGATGCTTACACTTATTTAGTTAATGGATTGGTCTAGTGGAAAATGATTATATGTTGTTCTTCGAGATGGCGTGGACTATGCCGTATAATTAATTTACTATTCTAACATCCCCCCATAAATTAATTATACTAATTACTTTAAATATCCCCCCATAATCTAGAAAAGATGGGTCCCAACCTAAAGCCTTGTTAGGTACCTATTTACAATCACTTATTCACTAATACAATGGTAGACATTCACAACAATCCCCCCTAAATGACAACCATCAAATATTCATGTGACTTCTCGCAAGCCTAAAAGACTTCGAAGATATACAAACTTAGTTTCACATAAAGCTTTGGTAAATAGATCAGCTATCTGATCCTCTAATTTGTAATACTGAAGATGAATCACTTGTTGCTGGATGAGATGCCTGATATAATGGTGATAGACTTCTATATGTTTTGTTCGAGCATGAAACACTGGATTCTTGGACAACATAATGGCAATTTGATTTTCACAATGAAGTATACAAGGCCCTGTTTGATGTTGTTTGAGTATTGAAAGAATAGCTTGCAACCAAGTTATTTCTTTATCTGCCTCATTTGTTGCAGTATATTTAGCCTCTGTAGTTGATAAAGGAATAGTAGATTGCTTCTTACTATACCATGAAATGGGACTAGAACCCAAAGAGAGAACATAACCTGTAGTTGATTTTCGATCATCTGCACAACCTGCCCAATTTGA
Source organism: Sequoiadendron giganteum (assembly GCA_007115665.2). Classification (NCBI taxonomy): domain Eukaryota; kingdom Viridiplantae; phylum Streptophyta; class Pinopsida; order Cupressales; family Cupressaceae; genus Sequoiadendron; species Sequoiadendron giganteum. The sequence continues at coordinate 832,883,043 of CM021102.1, forward strand.
ATCAAAATATCCACTAAGTTGTATATCTTTATGAGAAGAGAAATAAACACCCATATTCAAAGTCGCTTGTACATATCTCAATATTCTCTTTGCTGCCATCCAATGTGGAACCTTGGGAGAACCCAAAAAACTTGAAACCACACCTATTGCAAAATAAATATTTGGTCAAGTGTGAGTCAAGTACACAAGACTACCAACCAATTGCTTGTATAAGGTAAGTTCAGCATCCTCACCCTCCATATCCTTAGTCAACTTCAATCTTGGAGCAAGTGGAATAGATACACCTTTGCAATCTTCCATCCTAAACTTTCTCAACAAGTCTAAAGAATACTTGGTTTGAGAAAGGTAAATTCCATCATCTTTCTGCCATACTTGGATGCCAAGAAAGTAGTGTAGAACACCAAGATCTGTCATCTCAAATGTATCATGCAATTTTATCTTTGTCACTGATTTGATTCATGTTATGTCTTGTGATACTAAGATCATCAACATAGAGTACAATAATGATTATGCCACCATTATCAAATTCCTTCACATACAAGTTTGGATTATGAGGACTATTTTGAAAGCCTTGAGTTTGGAAATATTCATCAATCTTAGCATACCAAGACCTCGGAGCTTGTTTCAAGTGATATAGAGACTTCCTTAACTTGCAAACTAAGTGTTCCTGACCTAAACTTTAAAATCCCTATGGTTGAGTCATATAGATTTCTTCATCAATCTCACCATTCAAAAATGCATTCTTAACATCCATTTGATGTAAAGGCCACTTGAAATGTGCTGCCAATGCTATAATAGTCTTGACAGTACTAATCTTCGCTATTGGAGCAAAAGTTTCTATGTAGTCAATTCCCTCTTTCTGTGAATGCCCTTTGGCCACTAGTCTTGCCTTGTGTTTTTCAATGCTCCCATCTGACTTGAACTTAGTCTTATACACCCACTTATTGTTGACCACATTCTTGCCCCTGGGCAAGTCCACCAATTCCAATGTTTTATTCTTTATTAAAGTCATATTGATTCTACATAGCTTATTCCCATTCATGTTTTCCCTTAGCATCATCATATGTTTGAGGATCATTGGTCTTCATTATGGTGGTCATTAGACCATAATTAATTTGTTGAGTCTTTTGATAAATTTCTTGAAGGCTCTTGGCCTTTGGGGGACTACATTCTTCAACTGTACTAGAAGTTGCCTTAGAAACTTCATTGGTTTCAAAGGATTTAGAGGATTCATCATTATCTATGTCCACTTGTGGAATAGGAGAGGATTGTATCATATCCTCAAACCCTTCATTAAACTTAACATCCCTACTTGTGAGCACATCCTCCACACTAGGATCATACAACATGTATCCTTTCCTTTGATCGCCATAGCCCACAAAGATGCACTTAACACTCTTCTTATCAAATTTCTTTTCTCTAGTCTCATTTGGTATGTGAGCAAATGCTTCACATCCAAATACTCTAAAATACTTAACATTTGGTTTCTTTCCACTCCATGCTTCTTTAGGAGTGATTTTCTGCAAGCAAGTTGTAGGAGATCTATTCAAGACATTAGATGCAGTATTGACAGCCTCAGCCCAAAGAAACAAAGGAAGACCCTTGGATTGTAGCATGCACCGTACCATTTCCATTAAGGTTCTATTCTTTCTTTTAGCAACACCATTTTGCTGAGGAGTATATTTGTTAGTCATTTCTCTATTGATCCCATGATATTCACAAAAGGATTTGAACTTCTTGTTGACATATTCTCCACCATTATTTGTTCTTATTTGCTTGATCTTATTCCCACTTTGATTTTCCATAAATGCTTTGAACACTTCAAATTTGCTAAACACTTCATCTTTTTGCTTAAGGAAGTAGACCCAAACTTTCCTTGAAAAATCATCAATGAATGTTAAGATGGAGGAGCTCCTCCCTTTGATGGGTGATTCATAGGTCCACATAAATCACTATGGACAAGTTCAAGAGATTTACTTGCCCTCCATGTAGACCTTTCAAACTTGTCTCTATGTTGTTTTCCAACCATGCATCTTGTACACACATTGGTGTTTACCCTTATCCAAAGTAGTCCATCAACCATATTCATTTTTTAAAGCATAGCCAAACTTTGATAGTTTAAGTAACCAAACCTTTGATACCATAACTCACTTGTGGAGGAACCTGTTGTAATATCAACAAATGCTAAAAAATTGTAGATGTCGTCACTCTCAACTCCTGTAGCCACAATTTTGAATCCATCATTAATATTCTTGATTAGACACTTATCTGAATAAAACTCCACCTTATAACCATATTGAGTTATTTGACTCATTGAGAGAAGATTTTTTGTTAGCTTAGGTACAAGATTCACATCTGTCACTTCCAACTTCTTACCTTCATGTCCTTTCATTAAAATTGAACCTATTCCTTCAATTGCATGTGATCTATCATCCCCAAGAAATATCCTTGCACCTTTTGTTTATTCTAAAGAATTAAATAAGTTTTTATTGTAAGTCATATGTTGGGTAGCTCCTAAATCAATATACCATGTGTTATTTGAATTTCCTTGAGTAGCCAAAGAGGCTATCGTTATATTATGATCACCCTCTTCTTGAGCAAAATTTGATTGCCTTCTTTGATAAAATTTTCTTTGACCTCTTGCATGTGATTTCCTAGGAGATTGATCACTTGTATGCCCTTCTTCTCCACAACTATAACATGTGATAGTTTTTTCTCTTTTAGAATGATCTTTGTTATCTCTCCATTCATTTTGTGTCGTTTGAAAACCATGCCTCTGTTGATTATCCCTTGGTTGATTCCATTGCCTTTGATTATTTCTGTGCTGATTCCCTTGATTTTGATTTTGATATGATTTATTTTGATTGAATTTCTTATATTTGCCTCTAGCCATAAATGCTTGAGAACTTTTGTTAGATTCACCCATGAACTTTTTAAGTCCATCCTCTTCATTCAACAAAGCTCCATACACTTCTTCTAGTGTGATATCCTCAAATTTTCCAGTTAGCTCTTATGTGTGGATGAAGCTATGGTACTCATTTGGAAGACTTTCAATTAAAAATTCTATAATTTCAGAATCTTCATTTTCAACCTTCATCATTGCAAGTTAATTTCTTAAGTTTTTCAATTTTGCAATATGATCATTTATGCTATCTCCTCCCTTCATTTTCAAATGAGTTAATTGCCCTTTGATGTCCATCATTTTTAACTTGCTAGGTCTTTCATACATTGTTTGCAAAGTTTCCCATATTTTCTTTATTGTTTTCAAATCTTGAACATGAGACCTTATCCCTGGACTAATTTGCCATAAAATAGTAGCCCGTGCATTCATATCCATTTTATTCCATTTTTCATGTTTACTTTCATCTGTAGGTTTGTCTTCTATTGCTAGCTCTCATAAACATTTCATTTGTAAAATCAATTACATCTCACATTTGCAGTTTGCATTGTTAGAACCATCTAATTTTGCACTAACCACAATATTAGAGATCTCAAAGGCAGCCATAGCAAGAACAAAATAAACTCTTCAAGCACACTAACACAAAGGCATAAAGAATAAAGCCCCTACCAACACACACATTGAAACTTTTCTATTATCATGCCTTGATGTTGACCTTCTTATGAACCAAACAAACAAGGACTTCCAAAAATTTGCAACTTATAAATATGAGAGTTTCATCAAGCTCTTAACTTCAACAAGTATTATCAAATATTTTCACCTTCCCTTTTAGAGTGAAATAATTGAAGGAGGTGGGCAGAGGAAGCAATTTTATTGCTTGAGTAAAACAATTACATTTGCCTCTATTAATAGAGGTCTTTGGAAGCATCTAGAATACAGAACAGTAACCAACGTGAGAAATGAAGGTCGGTGATAGAACTCTCCAGAATTGCCGGTGGAAGAAGCTTCTGTTGTAAATGGCAAACATATGGAGATGTGGTAGTTGAGATTATAATCTCCAACACTCCCCCCCTAATCACAACTACCACTAATTCTCATTACATTCTCAGTCTCTTTCATTGATGCTGCAGCATCTAAAATCTTTTAGATCTAGTGATTGAACCTAGGAAATCCCATGTTGCAGTTGGGATGCTCTAACCACGAGCTCTGGCCTTCTTGGTTACCAGTCCATCGTAGGTTCAGGTGTGATTCACTTGTTTTATCAACACCTCCCATTGTGTCACTCTGTGGGTGCTTGGGGATCCTAGTTTTAATGGGATCTTGACATCTGTCACAAATGGTGACAGGATCACCAAATGATCTCCTTTTGTATGCCTCCACGGGTTTGCTACGACAGAACACAACAGTCCCCTCTCTTAATAATCTTGCAGTTTCCTTCACACCTGCGAACTATGGCCTGCAATCTTGAAACTTGCAAATGGCAATCTCAGACTAGACTAAGCACAAAACAAAACTAATCTGGAAACATACTAGCCTTCCATAAAAACTACGAACTGCCTACTTATTGACCATGCTTATTCGCCAGTTCTAAAAAACATATCACCAAATTCTTACAGTCAACAAATTACACTTTTGCCTGCACACCAACAGGCATCTTTCCATATGCTCGTAATATTTAGCCCACACATGCCAACATTAACTCATCTGATAACAGCAACATTTGCACTTTCACCTTGCTTATTCTTGGCAGCTTCAAAACAGTCCCTCGATCTACTCTTTACTCCTTCTGTGGCTGCGGCTTTATCAGATCTTCTTTGGACAACGATCTCTTGATCTTCAGCTCCCATTCTTCGATCCTCCTCAGACTTATGCAGATTCTCCAACCAGCGAAGTCTTCAGCTTCTTTTTCAATTTCAGCGCCTCTATTACAGTCTTCAGAGACAATCAAGCTTTTGAACATCAGTCTTTTCTTTCATTCACGATCTCCTTACACAGACAAAACCCGCCATATACACTCGATTTAGCAGGAACTGGACTTTACACAATGTTTTTTATTCTTCCAACACATGCAACTCCCTCCATCCTTGGCTTCTTGTGAGACAGCAATTCAATCTTTAGACTTCTACAACTCCCGTGATCTTAAAGCTCTGTCCATGATCATTCTGCAAGAATAAACACAAAAAGACAGACTGCCCATGCTCTGCATCACAAAACATAAAACACATGACAGACGCAGAGATTTAGAAACACACAGACTTTAGCCACAATATCCTCAACACAGCCATCTTCAATCAGCAGCATCTTCATCTTCTAGTTGCTGCAGTCAAATTAACAACTCTTTTTCTAAAGTGATCTTTTTTCCTCTTCCATCGGCAGCCTCTTCTTATCAGCTCCTATCTTCAATGATCTAGCTCTGCCCACACAACTAATAACCTGGCTCTAACTTTACCTTGGCTCTGATACCACTTGAAGGAGGTGGGCAGAGGAAGCAATTTTATTGCTTGAGTAAAACAATTACATCTGCCTCTATTAATGGAGGTCTTTGGAAGCATCCAGAATACAGAACAGTAACCAACGTGAGAAATGAAGGTCGGTGATAGAACTCTCCAGAATGGCCGGTGGAAGAAGCTTCTGTTGTAAATGCCAAACATACGGAGATGTGGTAGTTGAGATTATAATCCCCAACAATAATCTCACTTTTTAAAAAAATTTCTCACCCATTGATTTTTCAAAGATGAACAGACAATACATGACCTAGAATTCCCATGTGAGATTATGAAAGTGGTCATGTGTTGAGCTGCTCGCAACAAACAAGGGCAATGACTTATATCCATGCAAGCCTCTCCACATACGCCTTAATACTGTTCACAAAGCAAACCAAAGATTAAGACAAGAAAAAAAACTTCATAAACAACAAAACGTTGCCTTGATCTTCTATTGCGCAGCCTCCACTCGTGCACCAATAGAAAATCTCTCCAACAAAATCTACTTTACTGGTCACTCCCCAGAACTCATAATTCTAGAGATGGACAGTTTTGAATAAAGCATGCAGGTGCAGGTGTTGATTTTCACTATCTCACAACCTACACAACAGTTACTCTATAGCCCACACAGCTCATAGATCGCAGTCTCGCACAAACTTTACACAACCTCACAGTCCATGCAACTAACAGCTCACAGTGCACAGTTCAACTTCTCACTCTTGCGCAACTGATAGTATGCAGCTTGCAATCAAACTAGAAGACTCCACTTGTAGACTGGTATTCACTAATCTTTCCCCTTGTGCTCTGATACCATGAAAAGAAAACACAGGCTCGTGCATTAGATTTATAGAAAAACATACAATAAATTCACTACATACTGTAGCATGTGTGTTAGCTACACCATTTATTATGGACAGGTGAAATATAACACAACGTGAATAACATGGATGAGGTGGTGTGGACTGTAGCATGTGTGTTAGCTACACCATTTATTATGGACAGGTGAAATATAACACAGCGTGAATAACATGGATGAGGTGGGGTGGTGAAATTCGACTGAATGTGGCGCTTGGTTGGCTTGGATATAGTGCGGACTATGTCGTAAAATTTATTTACTATTCTAACAAAAAAGATTATATGCTGTTTTGACCAAAAATAAATCCTAAGACTAGATGCTTACACTATTTAGGTAAAAACAAAGACTAAACACTACATATACACACGGATTGGATAGGTTAACATATAAATACAAATGTTGTGGTAAATTAAATGGAGGGCTTGGTACAAAGTCATGATCTACATCTTTGAACTAACTTGCAATACAAAGCTTACAACTTTGTCAAAATGATTTAACCTTCAACACATATAACAAAACATTGCAATAAACATTATATGTAAGATACACATAATAATTGTTACTAAGTGAATAACAAATTATGGATAACAATAACACTAAATACTTACTGAATAACAATTTCAATAATATGCGAGCTTGAAAATTACTATTAACTATCTAAATGCAAATGACATTTATACTACTTACAAAACTATTGCATGAAAATTAATAAAATGAATTTTCAAACTTTATTACAACTTATATAGTTTAATATTACTACATACAATTGTCAATTAAACCATCGATCAAAATTATTATAATCTATTTCTAATGCTCACATCTCCTACATAATGAGTTAGACGATCTAACAATAACTGACTTCAAACTATAAATATATATCATTAAAAAGGAAGAAAGCTATAAATAATTGGCTCCAGCCAAAACTAGCAAACTTAGAGTATGCTTTTCTTTTCAAGAAAATGGAGATGAGTTATTTTTGGAGCGGGCTAAAATTAGACTTTTTTGGAAGACAACTTTGGATAATACCGCTGATGTCTTACAGCGAACCTTTTGAGATCTTCACTTGAGATCTTTTGAAAACACTCCAAATTTAAAAATTCTAATTCCTTGATTGATCTCTCTTTTATCTGTAAATACCTAATAACATTTTGAAGAAATTACATAGGAATTACTCAAATTGAATACTTGAATAATAATTTTTACGGCACTTATTTATAAGCTTAACATCGATTATCAATCCTAAAATATTATGCTAAGCACTTATTTATAAGTTTACCAAATTATAGTTTGGGAGTTGGGATAAACATGAAAATTCTGCCAAAATATCTTTAAGGCTAGCTTGCCTAAAATAGCGAAAAGAACATTCAAAGTAACTTTAAAGAAAAATCCACAAATGAAGTTTTTAGACAAAAATTGGCTAAAAATAAGATTTCTAGAAATCTACCTGTTGTGACCTTTTCACACATCACCCCATCCAAGATGGGGACCCCCTAATTTTTGCTCCATTTTGGTCTTTTGGCTTTGTTTCTCTCTGTCTTTGATCTTTTGTCCTTCCGGGGATGTCCCATCATTTGACCTAGGTTGAAATGATTGCCAAGTCTGCGAATTTTAGGGTTTCTATCCTTCAGGCTTGTTTGAGGTCAAATAGAGTTATCAAGGTAAAATCTGAGTGCAGCAGTACAATCAGAAGGCTCAAGACATGATCCCACTGAAATCTTACTAAAATCTGACAACTTACTATTTTTAGTAAGTACCTAATATGAGGTCTCTTCCTCAGGATTTCGGGATTCTAACCACTTAAGCGTATCTAGGCAACTTCAGGGTGCCTACACATGAAATTTGAACAGATTTAGACAACTAGCTATTTTTAGTAGTTCAGCCTTTAGAGGCTATTTTCAGGGTTTAAACATATGATTTTCCAATGCATGATTGGAGAATAGATCTGGGTTTTTCAAGACCTTCGCGATGGTATAACATGCAAACAGAGATGATGACTTTCAACGGTACAACCTTCAGAGGCTATTTTTAGGGTTTGCATGTAGTGATTTTTAGTGCATTTCCGGATATTCCTCATGGGTTTTGCGAGGGCTTCGTAGTGGTGTGACATGCAAGCAGAATGGATTAGTTTTCAGGAACTTACTATTTTTAGCTAGTGCTCGCATGTTGACCAATTTTTTGGGTTTTTTTGGGTTTTTTGAGATCCCACGAGCACTGTGACATGCAAACTAATCCGACATCAGATTAACCACTTTCCGGACATTTACTATAAATAGTAGTTCCACCCCAGCAACTACCCAACACTTCAGCTCAGCAAGCAGAATGACAGGCAATAGAAATCAAGCCAAGTGGAAACAGTTCAGGGCACATGCAAGTCAGATTAGGGTTTCCATTGCCATGCCTAAAAATAGATGGAATGAAATACAGAGGTGCCCAAAACGAAGCACACCACCAGGATCAACATCTTCCAGGTTGCCTACTGGCAAAATTTGAGCACAATCTGAATACTTACTATTTTTAGTAAGTCACCTCATGGCTATAAATAGCACATACTGTGCCAGAGGCAAGTGCGAACAGGACACTTAGGTCATCAAGATTAGGTGAAGCGAATTTCAGGACAAACAGAGCTACAAAGATTGATCAATTTTAGGGTTTGCTAAAAATATAGCAAATGGCTAAAAATAGCATGCCAGGCTAGGCAGAGAATATAAACAAGGTGGCAAAGTCAGTGGAAGCACAACCATGCCTGCTTCAGCTCAGAACAGATGAAATGCAAGAAAACCCTAATTTCTCCGAATTTGTTAAAAATAGAAGGCCAAGATGTGGCTAGGGTGTTGGAAATTTATAAGTAGCAACTGGCATGAAGACACATGAAGTACGCCCAGAAGGGGTGAAGGGGTTGAAAATCTCTAAGTACTTGAAAATTCTTCCTTCATATGAGAAATGCGCCCAAGGCATGAAGAAATTGATAAGAAAATTCTCTAAGTGTGAAATTTCCTTCACACTAGGCAAATGCGCCCTCAAGGGTTGAAATGGAAACAACATGGGTCAAATGCGCCCAAAAAAAAATTCCTTGAGCATGGGTCAAATGCGCCCACCAAGGGTGAAGGCATAGCAAAAAAAACGCTAAGGCATGGAAATTCCTTCATGCTACCCCAAATGCGCCCTCACTTGGAAGATGACTAGGCTAAATGCGCCCAAGGAAGGTGAAAGGTCATCAAGGGCGTGGGAAATTCCTTCTACCCATGGCAAATGCGCCCAAGGTGGCCACATGAGGTAAAAACGTTGGAAGGTAAGGGGAAAATGCGCTAAGGTAAAGAGAGTTTCCCTCTTGGCACATGAAATGCGCCCTCAAATGGAAGCTCACCATGCAAAACGCGCCCAAGGGAGGTGAGAAGTCACAAGGGCGTGGAAGTTCCTTCACCACCCCTCAAATGCGCCTAGGAATGGAAGTGGTATACATGATATGCACCCTTATTGTGAAGCAAAGGATAAAAGTTCCTAAGGCAAAGATTGATGCATGAGATGAAATGCGCCCTTCATGGGTAATTCAAAAATGATTTTTTTTTCTAGGAATTTTTCCTAAGGCAAAAAATTGCTAAGGCGTGGAGAGATAAAATGGACAAAGTGGAAGCTCACACCCTCAAATGCGCCCCTCATGGGTGATTTAAAATTTTAATTATTTTCTGAGGGTGAGAAATACGCCTAAGGCAAAGGTAAAATTGGAAAATTTCCAAGAACAAGATGAAACACACCCAAGGTTGGACAGGAGGAATTTTTCAGGAAAAATCATAGAAGGCGCCAAGGCAGAGAAAATTGAAAATTACAGGTGTGGAAGACATCCAGAGTGAAATTGAATGAACCTTAGCAATTTTATTATTTTTTTCAAAATAATAAAAATTAAATGTACCCCTTCATCTGGATACACATGAGAACGACAAGTTCTGAAGGAAATTTTCTTTTGGGTACTGAACGTATGCAATTCAGAGATGATTTGAACTTACTCCGCACCTCGCTCATGTCATTTTAACAGAGATTTTTTCCCGGTGCCCGTTTTGATAATTTCCTAAGGCAAATTCAAGAAATTTCTCTAAGGCAAATGTGGAGAATGTCTCTTCACGGAATATGTTTTTGCTTGAGGATCGAACTGGATGAATGGAGTAATTTTGCCGGAACAAAAAATGACTTAGCCAAATAAATTGAAATTGTTCAAAGAGGTGATTGATTTAATTTTTTTTGAAGAAGCAAATATGATGAAGCAGGCCTGTGCAGGAGTGATGAAATTTCAAAATTCTAGAAGCTCAAGATTCCGATGCTCCAGATGACAAGTGTTGCAACTGGCCAAAGGGGGGAAAATGGAATTTGAAAATGTGCTAAGTATAGCCTCTACTGGATTTCGAACTGGCTATAAGATTTTGAGTCTTTTTCATATCTCTCACAAGTTGCTAAATGCAAAGCACTCTCTCGGGTTGAAGTACGCATTTGTGAAGAAATTTCTCAAGTTGTTGAGGAATTCGAAATTGTGAAGAAGCTTGAGTTGCTGAGAGGTACGAGTGTGCAAGGGATTGAATTGACAGGGGCGTGGCTTTGCAAAGTTTGAGAATTGAAGTTGCTGAAGTGCGAACTTCTAAATACCAAGTTGAATTGCTGAGAGGTACGATTTGAGGAGAAGCTTCTAGAATTACTGGAGTGCGACTTGAAGTTAAAAGAGTAAAGTTGTTGAGAGGTACGAAATTGCAAGCAAAGATCTAAAATTACTGAATGCTGGAGTACGAATTTACAAAGCTGCTGTGAAAATATGAATTTAAGAGGAACAAATAAGTTGTTGAAAGTGCAAAGTTAGGAAGAAAGTGCGAACTTAAGAGAAGACGTTTCAAATCTACTGAGGGCAAGTTGCTGCAAGCAAACATTTCCAAGCATCTGACATTGTGTTGCCGCAAGTGGAGAAACTTCTAAAACCTTGAAGTAGACAGGCGCCGTTGAGGTTTGCAGCCTGAAAGTGGCAAAGTGTTGCAGCCTTTTTATTCAAAAATCTGCTGGCACCCTCAAAAGTGATATTTTATTGTTATAAAATCTTGTTTTCTAATGAATTTTGTTCTTTGCAAAATGGCCGAATCAAGCAGAAGAGTTGCAGGTAGGGGGAACCACGCTGAATCTACGAGAGCAAACACATCGAGACAGGCAGTGATTAAGAAGTCGAGCAAATCCTTCCTGCTAGAGTCAAAATTTTCTTCAAAGTTGGGCAAACTGGCTGACACAAACTTGGGCTCGTTCAACTTGGAGACATTCAAGAGAAGAATCATGGGGACTGGAGGCCATCACCCATTAGTCACTTCACATAATATTGTTAGGAGCGGACTCTATGCAGCTGCTAGTTTTCCTCCAGCTATCCGATGTCCAGAGCTAATCATGGAATGCGCCAACTTCTACAACACTGAGCAGAGAACTATCATTTCGCCGGATGGCAAGATATTGGCCAACCTGACACCGGAAGCAATTGGAGAAGCATTCCGAATACCAGTCCACGAGAAGATGATTTATAAAACAAGGGAGAGGGCTGAAAAGATGTACTCATCCACGTTTAACCGGTGTGCTGATTTGATAAATACCAGGTGGATGAACAAGCCCAAGCCAACTCGCACAAAATTGCCCAAGCAGATAATCTCAGAAGATTTGAGGCAAGAGTTTTGTGACTTGATAATGATGCTGAGCAGAGTTGGAGGATGCCCCCAAGCGTTCATCTTTGAACCTTGGATGTTTTATTATGTCAACTTGGTGCTAGAAGGCAAAGATTACGTGGACTGGGCATTGATGATCAGTGACAACATACATGAGCAGCTCCGTGGTTTGAGGAGAACAAAAAAGTTTCACATGAGCTCCTACATTGTCTACATGCTGGCTCGAATGATGAAGTACAAGGGAATTTCCTATAAGGAACCAATCGGGTGTGGCTCCCATCAATTCAAAATACATGAGGCTTGTCCGCAGTTGCATTTGACAAGCACCACCAACTACAACAGGGTCAATGACGCCTTCACCATGCACATAACGAGGACCTTGCAGCAAATGACTCACCACAGAATATCTAGAGAGGCACAGGAGCTGATTGAGAAGTTCGGGTGTTGGTTTATCCAATTTTCGAAGTTTACCTACATAAGGCTGTAGGGATTTTCCTCTTATCCTTACAGATTGCCTCGGTATCCCACGAACAGAATAGTGATGCTGGAAATATCTAGGCAACTTATTGCCTATGATAAGATTCAAAAGAAGAAGAAGAAAGGTGGACTTGGGTTCCCAATTACCATGGGGAATTTTGACGAAATCTGCCCATCACTACAGGCAGCAAGGGAGGCAGAAAACGAGCTCCAATTCTTCCACCTCTCCTACCATACCGGCAGGCAGCACTACGATCCCCACAAAAACATTAGATGGATATTGTCTGAGGAATTCAGGCACAAAGCGTAGATTGAAGACTTTTGGGCAAGTGCAGTGGATGAGATTGAGGTTAGTAGGAGAATGTTTTCTCAGATACCGTTGGTGATGATCAGGGAGTGCGAGATTTTCCCAGTGCCAGACCAAATTGAAGAAGACATAAATGTTGTACAAGCTGATTACGAGACAGTGAGGGATACGCCTCTACCACTCCCGGATTGGTCAGAACCGGAGATTACCGACTTGGATACACTTTGTATCCCAGTCTTAACATTCACACGGAGTTGGGTAGAAAGGCATGTCAACCGACTTAAGGGAAGATCAATTCCCCTCACATACAATTTAATGGGAGATCACAGATCACCAGTAGCTAGACAAAGACGACAAGCTGATCAAACTCTAGGTCCAAGAGGAAAAGAGCCAGTTCGACCTGAGCCTCTGAGAGTTGAGGAATCTGCACATACATCATCACAGGCACATTCTCTGAGTTTGCAGGAAGTGTCACTATTTGCGGATCAGAGAGAAAGATTACATGCAGAGCAGGCAGTGCAAGTGGCAAGTTAGCCACCTCGTAGAGAATCAGTGGGCCAAAGCATCAACATGCCTAGGGAAGAAAATCAGCAGGAAACAGATGAAGGGACGACCATTGATACTTAGTTTCAGCGGGAGATTGAGGCAGCTCTCGAGGATGATGCTACTTCAGATCAGGATGCCCATAGTTCAGGAGATACTAAGCCAATTGATGATGATGAGCCCCGTCGGAACGAAGGCAGGGAGGAGGTTCATGAGGTAGAGGCCGAGGTTGAGCAGCCTTTTGTTATATCAGATATGCGGTAGGAGGTGCCAGAGTGGCTAAGAGACAGGATGAGACATGATCCTATAGATGAGATTGATTCTGCAGCTGAGATGGAGGAATTGTTGCAAAGGATCAGTGCACCTCCAACAAAGAAGAAGGCCAGGAAGTTCTCCAAAATATCAACAGATGAGGATGGCTCTTGAACTTTGCATGTGGCAGTGCCTAGGGTGGAGTGTGATCGGGATGAGGCCATTCCCGAAAACTATGTGGTTACAACTATGGAACTTGGCCGCCCTACAAGAGCACAGGTAGTTGAGGAGTGCGATAATTCATATCGAGCACTCAAGGATAGATTGTCCTATGTTGAGGGCAAATATAAGAAATTGAAGGTAGAGCACAAAACACTGATTGGCTATGTGCATCACTTGTCCCGTCCTTGTGGGCAAGAAAATCCAGCAATTGAACTCCCAGCTGAATTTTCCAGAGAGTCAATCAGTGGCTTAGAGGATTTGAAAAGAATGGCACAACAGGCAGACAAGTGGGTTGCCAACGTTCGTGTCGAAACAGGAAAGTTTATGGAGGATCTTGCACATGCTGTTACACCCTGATTGTATAGCTACTATTGCATAGGGCAATTGAGTGTAATGTTTGAATCTTTGAGATGAATAAAACGTGTGTTTATTATTAAAATGAATGAGTTCTATTTTAATGTTTGCCTCATTTGATTGATACTTCTATTGATGTTATGTTGCATGCATAGAATTGAATTATGAATATTCTAACTTAAGATGTTTTGTATACTGTTGATGTTGTGAACAAGTAACTGCCGAGATTGTATGTCTATGGATGTAGGTACATGAATCATTCCTCTGGGCAGAGGGGAGACATCACTCGGGAGAGGGGCTTGGTTGAGTAACCGGTAAAGTTAATCAAATTGAGCATACACACACTTCACTAAGGGTTTTGGGAACTGAGTCAGATTGAGCTATCTTAATAAGTCATCCTTAGGCTTAGGAGTTTTGGATTACTTCTTTATGCTTTATGAGTGGTGTTACTTGTTGATTGACTTACTGTTCTATGAGCCTTGAATGTGAAATGTGAACTGATAAGTGTGGTATAGATGGGATGTATATGCGTATACATGTACCACTCATATGTACGTAACAACATGTATGACATGTCGATACAGATGTATGACGGGCAAATATTATGCCATACACATGTGTCGACATGGCATACATACGGATACGTATACATGGCTGGCACAACTATAAACATATGCACACTATCTATAATGTTGTTATAACGTTATATTAATGCCTTGAATTTACAGTTAAACGTATATAGACATGTTTGTACAAATAGGTGTATTAAGGGTATGTTGACTGGCCCATAATACATGTATTTGGATGATTAAATACAAATATGTATAGATATATTTAAATGTAAATATTTGAATGTGATTATATATATATTTAATATAAACATTATTATAGTTTTACCTGGAATAAAATATATAGATATATCTATAGTAATATTTAAATATTATATATATATATATTTAAATACGGTAAATAAAACTATAATAGGATATATATTTAATATAATGCAAAATATAAATATAACATTTTATTTATATTTTAAATAAATATTACCTTGGAAAATAAATTAAATTTGACTTGTATAGTCATTTGGCAAATAATGTGTATTTACCATGAGAAAGAAAATAATTTTGACTTCTATAGTCTATTAGGAAAATTCATTTGAATATGCCATGAAGATTTAAATTGTTGAAACATTAGAAAACTTTTGAAAGGTTTAGCAAATACGTTTTTAAAACCTTGAGCTATGCTTAAAATTGCGAACCATGAAATGGCGCAAAGCTGTAATGTTTGGAAATGGAAGTTCAGAATAATGTAAACCCGCGCGCAGCTCCTCACGCCAAAAGACTAGGTCGCGACTTGTAGTATCTCCAAACTGGAAATGCGAGTGGAGGGGCGGAATGAAAGCCAGATGGCTGCGTTTTTCCTTTGACATTTTCTTACCTGGGATAAATCCACCATTTTTGGGCGCCTATGGTGAATACACCTGTAGGTGTCTGTCATTCGTAATTTACCATGTGAGAGTGGAAATATTCTTCATGATTTAGGTCGAATCATCTCTCCTTTTTGCTGAGTATCTTGCTAGATTACTGCCACTGCATAAGTTGACATTTTCAATAAGAAAGGTGTCAAATTCTCATGCCTAAAATGTAGTAAGCATGAGAATTCGAAACCTATATATATAGGAGTTTCTCTCTTTGTCATACACACGAATTTCCTATCTGTTTTTGCTTAAAACCGAATCCCTTTTGGAGAGCCATATTTTGACATTGCTGTAGAAGCATTTGTTGAGAACCATATTTTGTCATTGCTGTAGAAGCATTTGTTGAGAACCTTATTCTGTCATTGCTGTAGAAGCATTTGTTTTGAGAGCCAATTTGCATATATCCCATCACCATTTCTGAGAGACTGGTATTTATATGCTGCAAGCATAAAATGCAAAACCAGTAATAGAAACCAGAATTGAGAGGAGTGATACTAAAGAAGGAAGAGAAGAAGTTGTAGACTGGAATCATTTACAACAAGGAAACAGGCATGGGAAATGTCTTTAATTACTTCTGTTGTTTTAATTGATCTGCATTGCTTTGCTTTGTGATATGAAGTAGAGTAGGAAAGTATTAGAAGAAATTCTGTTGGAATAGAATAGCTTGTTATTTTGAAATAACTTAATAGGGAAAGCTTGTTTGTGAAAGGATAGCTTGTTATTAAGGAAATACTTAATTTCATAGGGAAAGCTTGTTTGTGAAAGGATAGCTTGTTATTAAGGAAATACTTAATTACTTAATTTCATAGAGAAAGCTTGTTTATAATGGAATAGTTTGATTTCATAAGAATAGCTTGATTTCTTGGAATAGCTAGTCCATGTTATAAAGGGAATGTTTGAATTGAATTTACTTGAATACTGCTTGAATTCCTTATATAAAGGAAAAGAGGAACTAGTTATTAAATACTAGGTTGAGGATGGAACCAATACCAAGGTAGTCTAAAGCTTTAAAGTTAGTAGGTTAACTAGGAAAAGCTATGTACTCCATAGATAAACAATTCCATGTTAGGAGTTACCCGAGGGACCCTTGTTGACCGCATTAACATTCCTGATTAAGTAGTTTGTTTGAAGGTAGGTTGTCTGAAACAGGATATACCTCCTTTATGTAGCTTTTGAAGTAGAATGTCTAAAGGTAGGTAATCTGAAATAGGATATACCTATATTGTGTAAACTTCTTAGAAAAATGTTGTAGGTTAGTCTGGGATAAAAGATTATCCAAAAGTAAAGGACGATACCTATGCGTAGTGTAAGATAGCCTTAAGTCAAATCGGCCCTGAGTAGTGTATATGATAGATGACTTTCATTCGAAGTACTGAATGTGAATGCTTTGGCCAAAGTAGTGGAAGGTACGACATCCATTTAGATGTGAGATAGTTGAGACTACACTGTCAGTTCATTGTGATCCATCATGCTAGTTCGGGATTGTGAAATAGCAAGTTCTAGATGTATAGGACACAACACTATGCTCAGTTGGGTTGTCGCAGCTGGATACTTTACCAATCTCTTCGTTCGAAGGGAGGGCCATCTATCTAATGATAGATGTGCGGGGGACCGCATTAACAGTTCGTGGTTGGCGGAAAAGCGCCTGAGTGATGTTTCTCCTCCACCGCAGGCGACAGATACACCAAGATTTGAAAGGAAGGGAACCTGGACCATCTTACTACTATTTGTGCAAAAGCTTACGAGCTATGTATGTAATTGTTTTACTTTTGTACTCTGATTTATATTTACAATGAAAATGGAATTCATGTGGAAATGTATATTGTAAACTTGCAAGTATTTATCAATAAAGAAAGAAAGAATTTTATTGTAATGTCTTTGATACTTGTTACTTTTATATGTTTGAAGTGAAATGTTAGAAAATTTTTAATTACCCAATGATGGGGTCGTTACACATGCTTATCGGCAAGCCTCTGACATTATGGCAAGAATGGATGCAGTTAACCATGCTTGGGGTGAAGCTCGTATCTATTAGACGAAAGTTGTTCTTCGTTTAGGAGCTTTGATGCACACACCTCTACAGGTTTTGGTTGAGGGAGGTGTGATTCAGGAGGGGGATAGATATGACTTCGCCGGATGGTATTCTTCAATGGTCATAGGCCGAGGATTCTAGGATGCATCACAGACGGATTCTGTCAGGGTCAGGAAAGCCATGACAAATATCTTTGATGGGGTCCTCAATACGTTGGAGGCAATCTTTGCCAAGAGGCTGACTTCTGAAGAGGTGACTGCAGATGGGTTGAAGAATAGATTAACACCATTCTTTTCTGAGGTGAAGACCTTCACCCAGGATGATTTTGAGAACACTTCTACGTTCTCCAGTATTATTCAGAACACATAGGACGCCTTTGTTTCCTGGAAGAAATCTTGTGCCCGGCAGGGGCAAATAGTCACAGTTTTAGAGTTTCAGTTGGATCACATTCCTCCCATTTCGGATCAAGAAGTTGAGGCAGTATTGGCCAGGTTCATCAGATTTGCAGCCAGCGAAAAGGAGAAAGGAAACGCCCTTCTGGATGATGATCTTTTGGAAGGGGATGATGCGCATTGATGGCAGATAGTGGTTTCTGATGAGGAGTGGAGAATCTCCAGCGCATTCATTGCCCCACTCCTCTCAGTCGCGGTTTTTAGGGCTAGAACCCTAATAAGGGCTTAGGTGGCTCAATCTGGGCCTTCCATTGTATTTGAATCTAAGCCGTCCACTGGACTGGGCTTGATATAAAAGGGGTATCCCCCCGCATTTGTAATCTATTAGATAAGACATTAGAATTAGAGATAGAATAGAGATCAGATTAGAGCTAGATAGAAGTTAGAGAGTAGAGCTAGGAGTTAGCTTAGTTTGAAAAGTAAAGAAAAACTTTCCCTTTGAAGGTTTTTGTAAAAGGTTGTTGTGTAAGACTCATAATATAAGGATTTTCATTGATTGGTGATTCTATCTTGCATTGTGGGCAGTTGACGAGACTTTTTCGTCTTTCCAATTCAAGTAGAGTAGAGTAAAGTAGACTTTGTTTCATGCAAGTAGTTGTTAATCGTGGAGTGTGGCGTTTGGTTTGGACAAATCTTCCTTTATCTATACCACTAGCGGGCTTGTTGACGATAAGTCTGTCTTGCGTGGTCGACTGGAATATCAGTACCTAACTTCAGTTGTGATTCGTGTGTTCACTTGCATCGTTGTGACGTGGTGCGCATGTTGAATCACAATTTGAACATCTTACCTATCCTTTGAAGATTGCACCAACTTTGTCAGAGTTGTCCGAAGGGGAGGCGAAACAAAGTTTGGTTTGAAGATTGTCGAAGTCTGTTCTCGCATTCCACCCTTAGAAATAGATTGTAAACTTCCTATCCCTATCCCTTTTAAATTCAGTATTTTCCCGGTTAGTTTAAGAAATTGGAGCATCACAGTCAAAATCTTTCATCTGCTTCACTTATTTGAACGATTACGTAAGTCCCCTTGGAATACCCAGCATATTCACATCAACCAACTGAGTCTATTCGCGATAAAAGGAACCTTGGAGTTGAACGCATGATCTTTCACGTGATCTTAGCATGCGGGATATTTTGATCAAGAGAGAATAGAGTGACCGTTGGACATTTTATTCTGTGTTGGTGTTGTCATAAAACACACGTCAACACTACCCCCAAAATAGATCATCTGTTCTAAATGTACAATTACTAAAAATGCTTAGTCTCAAAGCTCTTCTAATCTGCTGAAAATCATCTTCAAATCTTTGACAAAAATCGGAAACGCAATTCCTTGTCTCCAATCTCACCGAACCCTACACTTGAATGCTCCTTGCAAGAATGATAACACTTGTATTTTTTTTTTTTTTTTGTCTTTTGGCAAATCATGCCTGAGTATGTCCTTTGTGAGTTTCTGCCTAGAAATGAGATGAAAAATATGCAATATTGAACCTCCTGTCACCTTTCTCACTTTGAAAGTTCACTTCTTATTATAATTTACAGTTGACCTGCTATAGTAAATACTTAGAGCACTTTTAGACCTGCTAAGCCATTTTTCACCTAAAGGAGCACTTTTTTTTGGCAAATAGGTCCCTAAGGCACTTCTAAACTTATAATCTAAGTTATCGGTTTTGATATTGGTTTGGATTTGGGTTGGATTGTTCGGTTTGTGGGTTCGGTTAATTTTTTTTTTTGAGTTGGGTTTGTCATAATGTATAAGTTAAAAAAAAATAATGTCAAAGTGTTAACAATTAGTCGTCATTGATAAAAAATCATGTGGGTCTTAAAAAATATCATTATCACCATCCATATTAGATGATGTAGGTATTGCTGGCACTAACACTAGCACTGGCACTAGCACTCTCATGCTCACCTAGTTGGCTCATCATCAACATCAAGTGCAACAAAGTGGGAAGTGGAAGCATCCAAACCAATATGTTCTGACTCAATATCCAATTCCTTGTGTCCTCTTGTAGCTACTTTGTTTGTGTGTAAAGAGCCACAAGTTTGAATACACATACACCAAGTCCTCTACCTTTTTGATTGTAGTCGATTGTGCTTTATTGAGTGGATGAAGGAGTATGTGCTCTAATTCTTCTTAGATGCAAATAAACTAGCAATCTATTAAGGAAAAAGTAGAGAGTTAAAGAGCTAAAAAAGTTTAAAATATAAATAAAACTTAAAATAAAAGATTTTTTTTTATAAACCTACTTGCAATTAGATTTTAGTGGCAAGATATTGTAGGTGTGTGAATGATTTGCCATGGAAGTACCAACAACTATGAATCTCGACCTTATACATTTCCCAAAGAGCATCAATACTAAAGTTACTAGAGCACTAGATGATTCGGTTGATTTGAGTTCAGAGGAATTAGGCAAATTGATACCATTGGCAAAAAGCTGCTACAACTGATGAAGTTCATAAAGAAGTTTCAAAAAATCAAGTTCTTTCAGCAAACATTCATCTATTGTATGCTTTTTCTTCCCACAGTAATCATGTTTTACTTTCCATGCATTAGAAGACATGATTACAACCAACAAAAAACACAAGATTACCCCCCCCAAATTACCCAGCCAAGAAACCCCCCAAGTAATATATGAGGTTGGCACTTTATGCTTAGTGCGATTATAGATGCCACTTGTCAACAACAACGAAGTGGACTTGATTTTAATGCTTACAGATGCCAAATTTGACCACAAGCTCAAAGTAAAACTATTACACCAGATGGGATTAATCTGATTACACCATTGGAAAGTAAAAAAATTATGCACTTCCAAAACAAATCACCCAAAAATGTTATCGTAGGAGCAACAATGGAGCCTTGGAAGTTCCCAAAACATGAATGGCTCAACAATTCCTGTGAGAATTTGCAATTTTTGGAAAAGTTTGGCACCAAAATCAAAAATCAATTGCACCACTATGAAGAGCGTGAAATTCTACTCCAAATCAAAAACAACTGCTCAAGAAAAGGAGTCTATATGACCAAGTTATGGGCCTCCAAAGTTTGCCTTCAAAATGAAACCTGCCAATCGAGAGGGGGTTGAAAAATCTAATTGAGTGTTGATGTTAGCAGATGACGTGGTTAAATTTGATGACCAGGGGGCCATCATAGGTTAGCATGGGCTTGGGGTCGATGAGAATATGCTTGGAATATTTGGCTGTCGGAATCTTTGGCGACGGTTGGAATCTTGTGATGCTGATGGAATATTCCTTATTTTCACTAGGTTTTATTATTAGTCGCTTGTTGGACTGGTGGGGCCGTGCAGTACATGCTTGCTGTATGGAGCTGGGTGGGCTTGTAGAGGGCCACCATGTGGCCACCCCTGGCAGGCGCGACAAATGTGGTACATAGACGCATGTTTGCAGATTTGATTTAAAAAACCCTCGCAAAAAATATATCTTTATTTAAAATTGTTGAGTTTTTTTAAACAAAAGTTAAAAAATAATAGTAAGCTTTTTTGGATTAAACTGTGATGATAAAAAAACAAACACAGTTTAATCCAGAAAAGCTTACAATTATCGATATGGATTGTGGAAATCTAATGTCTTTGATAGAAATTAAAAAAATTAAATCTGTGAATTTCATTTTTTTTTCAGCTTGCGTACGATTTTGTTGGTCGCTTTTTTTAAATTTTATTTTAATTTCTCCGTACAACCATACAGATGTATGGTCGGCCGTATGGCCAAATTGGATGAAAAAATTCTTTGATGCTCGAGGAGAAGTGCTCTAATTTTGACGAATTAATAGTTAATCTTGGGGTTTTTTGGCCTCCTAGACACAACACGGGGACAATTTTTGCCCAAAGTGCTCTGAAAATTCAGCTACCTCTTGGATTTGGTAACCCTTGCCCAACTTGAAACTCTTGTAAATCAAATAAAATATGACGAAATTTGATGAAATGAAAGGCAAACTTGATTTTTTTTCTGCCTTACATTTAATGGCGAGGTCCTTGAAACCTCCACTCACACCTAGCAAAATTTTCATGCCAAGATTGGTCCCTTAGATTTGGGAAGAAGTTTACAGCACTGAAGCTCTGATACCATGTAGGAGTTTATGGTGAACTCCTGAAAACCCCAGGATCAACTGCAGAACAACAATAACTTCCACAAGAGAGAAATGGCAAAAATATCATGCTATGATTATGGATGCAAGATTGCTAGATTGAGTATGACAATGTAAATATGATGCCTTGCTTATAAAGGCAAGTTGTGAGGATAGGATTAGACAAGATCATAACATATGTCTTAATCCTGTATAATGAGACAACTACCTCAACAATATTAAATGTCTTAAGACACAAGCATTAAATGCCAAAAGATAAGATCTAGTGACAACTAACACTAACTAGAAAGATTCTCTCTTATGACCTAAGTGGACTTAACATGTAAATAGTATCTAGATAGGTAAAATACTTATTTGCACCTGTTGTACCCAAACCAAATTTTCTTTTGCTTCATTAAGGCATTTTGCTTAAAATGGTCTAAACCTTGTCAAAATGATGTCAAAACATAGTTTTTGGGCAAATCAAGTATGGGCTTTGAGTCAGTGTGATGCCACGAAGATACTGGCAAAATTTGAAAAAAATGAAAATTAGGGTTTCTGGACCCCTATTTTTAGATTAAAAACCCTAAAAATTGAAACTTGTCAGAATTGGCTGAAAATTGTTTTGATTGGCTTATTTTGCTTCACGATCACAATATTGAAGTCAAATTCAGTTAAAACTCAGTTTAAGCTTGGTGGGTAGTTTTCATTTTTTCAAGTGAAAAGTTAGGTTCTCTAAACTCTTCAATGGCAGATGGCCAGGTACTAGGTGTCGAAAGCTAAGCTCAAAACACTTCGGTGATGTTTCTATGGCAAGTTTTGTCCAAAAAGAGGCTTCGTCTCAGAGGGGATTTTTGACGGAGTGAAAATGTTGAAAAAATGGCTTACTCTAGAGCAAAAGTGCACCTGTGAGCCAGGGGCGCCCTCAATTTTGGAGGCCCAGATCAACTTTTTTAGACTTGTCTCTTCCAGAGGAACTTCTCCGGAATCCTGTTAGCTTCGCGATGAACCAGCCAACCAGTCCAACGGATCAATATGT
Organism: Sequoiadendron giganteum; assembly: GCA_007115665.2. NCBI lineage: Eukaryota > Viridiplantae > Streptophyta > Pinopsida > Cupressales > Cupressaceae > Sequoiadendron > Sequoiadendron giganteum. The sequence continues at coordinate 832,906,189 of CM021102.1, forward strand.
CACCTGAAACTGGAGATTGAACGCAAAATAAGGGAAACTGAAAATGACTTAAGTCTGGAGTGAAAAGCACGCCTCTCAGCCAGGGGCGCCCATCTTTTTGAGGCTCTAGATGAGGTTTTCTGATCAAGTGACACTTAGGAGGTTTGTTTCAGTTTTGATCCGGCTTCGCAATGCATCCGTCAGAGGATGAATCCGAGTTGCTGAGCTGTCGGTATCAAAGGTCAAACTTGAGGTTCCAGACATGATCAGAACTATCCAAAAATGTCAAAAGCGCCCTTGGCCTCCAGGGGCGCCCAAGGTTTTGGAGCCTTGAATTCAGTCTTTTGATGATTTCAAGTGCTCATCCTGTTCGTGTTGGTTTTAGCTTTCCGATGCATATCTCAGCCAAGTCAAATGACTTCTCAGCAGCTTGCAGCTGGAGGTTTAGTGGATTTTAGCCAGTTTTTGAAATGGTCGAGTCTAGGAGGAAAAGCGCCCCTGGAGGCCAGGGGCGCCCATGTTTTTCAGCTGTCAAATGATGTTTTTATGAGAAGTGCTCTCCAAGAGCTCTTGTTCAGAATCCAACTAGCTCCGTAGTGAGTCAGTCAACTAGTTCTGAGGTTTTGCCGAACACTGGCAATCACAAAGTGAAGTAAGGTCAGAATCATTGTGAAAATGATGGAAAATGCATTGAAAATTGTCTGAGGTCAAAAGCACCCCTGGAGGCCAGGGGTGCCCTTCATTTTGAGGCCTCAGATGGATGAATTAGGGTTTGTCACCTCAAGGAGTCTTTTTGTCAGTTTTGATCCTGCTCTTCAACGAAAGTGTCAGCTAGTTAATCCGACATGGCAGTCAATCAAAATCAGTGGTCAAACTTGAGCTCTGGAGAGGTTTTCAAATTTACATTTTCAGAAAATGGCTTAAGTCTGGAAAGAAGCGCCTAAAGTCAAAGGTTGACTTTTTGAACTCAAAAGAAGTGCGCATGAGAGATGATTTCAGTTAACTGAAAATAGATCTTTAGTTCATCTCTTTTCAAGTCGACTTCTTCTAGAACCTATTTTTAGTTTGTAACTCGCTGAGATCAGCTTGCATGCATCCGTTAACTGAACTTCTCAAGGTGGCGCCCTAATTAGGGTTTATTCTTCATGCAGTTAACTGATTTTAAAGCCAATTATAGGTGTAATGACTCAGTTCTTACATAATGTTTTTTTTTCTTAAACTACAACTTCTAACTTCAATAAAAAGCATATAAGAAAGTACTGAAACATTTCTTTCTTTTTTATTAACAATAAATAAGATACATGCTAGCTAATAAAATGAAATCTTTTTCCTTTCAGATGAACAAGACAACATATTTCAAATAACAAAACTTTTCCTTTTCAAATGAATATTAGAGAAAATATACATACGTGCACATACATAGCTCGTTTGAGCTTTTTTAACTAATAGTGGTAAGAAGGTCTAGGAATCCGCCTTTCAAATCTCGGTGCCTCAATAGCTTGGTAAGGAGGAGAAATATCACTCGGGCGCTTTTCCGTCGACCACAGACTTATAATGCGGTCCCCCGCACATCTATCATTCGATAGATGGCCCTCCCTTCTACGAAGAGATTGGTTGGGTAACCGATATTGTAAACCGACTGAACATAGTGGTGTGTCCTACATAGCTAGAACCTGTACATCCGGTAAAATCTCGATCTAGTATGCAATACGGGATCACGGTGGACATGACAATGTATTCATCACTCAATCAAGAGGACGTTGTTCATCTACACTACTTTGGCCAAAGTGTTTAATCAGTATCTCTATTGAGGGTCAACTGCCACATACACTATTCAGGGTTGATTTGACTTGGGGCTATCTTACACTACGTGTAGGTCTTTTGTCCTATCGTGGTAATTCGTACCAAAGACATCCTACATCAAGTTAACCTACTGGGATGAATCTGCTTCGCAAGTACTACCAATACTCTCTCCTATATGGGAATGAACATTTCCTAGGAGTGTAGCTAGCTTACTGAGTTAATCTAATAACTTAGTTGGCTATAATGTACTTGAATCAAGCTCTCATCATAGTCCTAGTAGTAATATCTAAGATAATGAATACTCTCCTTTATACAAAGATCATACAAATAAAGCAAATAGAAACTAAATGCATTATCTATCTTTGAGATGGACTATTACTTTTTAATACAATCATGCATTACCTAAACCTTATTTACTTCATGCAACTTTTGGACATTCATAATGCAAGCATCATACAACAGCATCAAATTACTTTTGCCTAACATGTTTTCACAAGTTTTGCAGATATAAAGAGCAGAATAGTACTTCATTGATCTAGCATGACTTTATAAAAATCAAAGATGAAATGAGATTAAAGTATGCATGCCTGGAATAAGCTTTCCACAGGTGATGATGGACTCTTCTTGTAGGAATCCAGAATACAGAGCTTCTCTGTTCTTTCACACAGAAAAATACTCTTCCCAGATATTGTTCTTTCGCAAATAATGGTCTCTCATAGATAATGGCTTTCTACAGAATTTAACAGTAATGGCTTTCTACAGAATTTAACAGCAATGGCTTTCCTGAGAATTTCACTTCTCACAGATAATGGCAAAGGAGTTGCTCAAGAATCAAAATGAATAAGAATGCATGATAATGAGTATGAATTCGTGTGAATTGTAATGAATTGGTCATTATTCGCAGCAGTTGCAAGTCTTTATATAGAGTCAAGAAATGCAACGCATTTGCTTACGGGAATGCATGTAAACTGACAACACACTCAACCAGACTTATTCAAAGGCACTTGGTGGGTTTCCAAGCCCTTACACAACATTTTTGGAAGTGATTCGACTTAACCTTTATGCCAGCAAAAACCAAAATTGTTCAACTGTTTATCAGAAATCGCCACTTACAGGTAATCTCCAACTTTGGCGCCAACAAGAAGGTGATCCATCTTGCTGAGACAAAGTCTTGGTTTAATTTCCAACAACAACACCCTCATGAGCTGCGTCGCCCCTGTTGATTCATTCTCCCTGGTGAAGCGCTCAATACAATTGCGTGTATTTCTCTTCCTCCACCATTTCCATTTCACGGGAGAAACTTTTCAATATTTCAAATCTGACTTTATTAAGTCAATAGTTATGAATCAAAGATTTCCTTTTTAAACTTTAGAGGAGTCCTAATTCATTTTCAATTTATCCAGTGATGAAAATAGCAGAAGTTGATTTCATTATACTTAGGAAACATTCGATTTCCAAACATGTGATGAGAAATGAATAAACAAAGATTTCCATTTGTAAAATAATATATATATATTTATTAATATTATATATATTTATATACATATTAAAGTAACAAATAATTATATAAATATATATATATATATTTATGTTTATTATTTTTACTTTAATATTTATATTTATTATATAATATTAATACGTATATATATATATATATATATATTTACATGTACGCGTATATGTATATATATATTCATATAACTCCTGCAACATATCGTAAGCCAGTTGTTATTTCCGACATGTCTATATATGTATCTATACATTTATACATATACGTGTAGATGTAAATCTCAGGCAATAATAATATAATTTATTACTATCCTAAATGTAATAGGTGGTGTATATACATATACATACGTCCATATATATATTTTGATATACACGTATGTGTATGTATACCATATCGATGCAACTGTGTGAGCATATCCGTTTGCCAATCACACACTTGTATCGATATGTATATACATATGGATGCGTGTATATAATATATGTATATATATATATTCCCTGCCTAATTGCTTTCATTCAAATACGATCCATTGCAATGAACTTAAAACCATGAGACAGTTAACAAATAAACATTACTTACAAAAAGTACAGAGGAAAACACGACTCCTACTGCTAGTCTATGAGTAAGGATGGCTTATCTTACTCAACTGATTCAGTTACTCACTCTATAGTGAAGTGTGTGTATGCTCAGTACACATTACCGGTTAACCGACCAAGCCCCTCTCCCAAGTGATATTTCCCCTCCTCCTGGAGGAATGGTACCTATACCTGCATCCACTGACATATGTCCACGAAAGTCAAATGCTCACAACATAACAGTATAGATACAACATTTCACAAATTAGAATATTAACAATTCTATAACTTAATATGCATAATTACACCAAGAATGACATCAATTGAAATACACTAAAATGAGACAATTATTAAATGTAACAATACTCAGATTGACAACAAGGTACACATTTTATTCAAGCATTGAGTTCACATTACAATCTTTCGGCCCTATGCAATACTATTACGTAGTAGCTTTACAATTCGGGGTGTAACAATAGGCCATACGTGGGTTTTGAAGGCTTAGATAGAGTTCAAGCACCATTTCCAAGACCTTGCATGCATTTGTCACGCCTTTGAAGATATTTTCTTATATATTTTGCATATGGCGTCCATTATTTCTCATTGAGAGCTGATGAAAAACGTCTTTTCTTGAGCATGAAAGTGATCTGAAGGTGCTATCGGTGTCTGAATTCAATGTTCTTCGTAGCTACAGATTCAGAATGTTCGGGTTAAGAATATTTTAGACTTTGTTTTCCATTTGCATGCAGGTTTCATCAGATCTACTTTAAGCATAGGCGAATTTCTACAGAAGAAGATTAAAACTAAACACAAAACTTCTATTCTTCTGTCTTATTTCCTCTATTCACGTCTTAGGTTTTCTTCGCATGTCAAAGAAAACGGCAAAATCTTCAGAAACACATCATCTGGGTTCGAGTATTTCAGCATCAATGACAATAGCCATGTCTTAGTTTATTTTGTGAAAATTGCCCTACTGTCTCTTTTCTAGAGCACTGTGCTTTTTTCCAAAATTTTCTTTGCATGTGGGCCTAAAACACATTTTTTCGCAAATCTGTCGAATTGGGTTGTCTTAGAATCGAATTCTACACAAAACCCATGTTCCAGATTTTCGTGGGAAAAATTGTCCCCAGTGCCCCTAACTACCAGTTCAAATCTCAATCGAAAACCTTTTGCATGCAGACCTAAATCACGTTTTTTCGCAATTCTGTTTATTTGGGTTGTCTTAAAATTCAATTATGCACAAAACCCATATCTCAGATTTTTTTTGAAAAAATTCACTTCCACTTGCTATTTTTAGCCTATCCTGAGCGTTTTTAGCCTTTTTCTAAAGTTGTCTGAACATACCCAACTTTACAATCAATAATCTAGTTTTTTAGAATTCAGTACAATCCCATAGATTACAAGGCCATGTCTACCCCGTCATCAATTTGAATACAGTGGAGGATACCAGTAGCAGTACAGTCAGGAATCTAGAGCGTTCAGGTTTGCTTGCAGCGGCATCCATTCCCATCTCAATCTTCGATCTAGAGTTTGTAATCGCTTGCATCAAGCATTATGACTCATCTACCAGACAAATCAGGTCAGCCGATGGAAGGGTCGTTTGTAGCCTCAAACCAAGGGAATTGAGAAATGCTTTTCTATCCCTCCGGGTTCAGATCACTTTACAGTATCCATTCCAGATTGTGACAGGATATGGGAATAGGACAAGGACAAATCGCAGAAGAAAGTAGCTCAACGATGGTTGAAAACCCCAAAAACCAACATGCCAAAGAAAATTGGGCGTGGTGAGTTCAAGGACGAGATTGCCATTTTGATAACTCTACTCAACCGGGTATCAGGTCAGGAGGATGCAACCGTTTTCCGACCATGGATGTTCTACCTCATCTCTCAAGCTGTTGACAAGAAAGAAACCTTTGACTGGGTGATGTTTATCAGTGAATGTCTTCACCGACAGATTACAGAGTTCTTGAGAAAGCACGAATTCCATATGGTGACTTTTCTAGTTTACTTGGTTGCGTTTCAAGGCAGTTTTAGACTATTGAAGACTCATGGAGTTCTAGGCATTCAACGAGTGCATGGATACTACTCTCAGTTAGAGTTTTCGAAAGCTGAACAGGACTTTAAGACCGTGAATGATCACTTTCTTATGAGGACAGTCAAAGATTTAGACAATGAGATGCATGTTAGAATTTTCGTAGAGGCCAAGTCAGCAATGGAAAGTTGGGCGGATTGGTTCATCCAATTCCCTACTTTCACATATATCCAGGTGTATGGATATACAGGAGAGCCTCTGATGCTACCGAGGTACCCGTCGGACAAAGTTCTTTTCATGGAGTTTATGAGACAGGCACACGAGGCTCACACTTTCCTTCGCAATCGACATAAGCTAGCTTTCACCTTTCCTTTCGGATTGGGTATTTACAAGTGCAAAACAGCTGCCGATTGCAAGCTAATGGCGAATGAGTTAGAGAAACTCCGACTCGAGTGTTTTCCTAAGAGGCGTACCTATGATCCGTTGGTTTATTATTCAACAAGGTTGGAGCGAAGCAATTCACATTCGATAGCGCTTGAGGACTTTTGGGTCAATTGCGAGGATGATTTTGATGTGCGTCGACGTCATTGCTGTAGGATTACTCTCCCACAGATTGTTGATTTTCTATCAGAAGATGTGGAGGGTTTGTCTGATGATGATGGAGAAGTGCTCCTCAACTCGTTCATTAAAAACCAAGTCGCTCGCCAGCCGCTTTGCCAGCCTGATTGGTATGTTCCAGTGAATACTTCAGTGAAGGATTTGTCCAGATCAGTTATTAAAACGAGCATGTACTTCCTTGAGAGCAAGCGGAAGCGAAGGGTAGTTTCAACTACAGAGCCACCAGTAGTGATTTTCTCCTTGCCTTCTACTTCTAGGGCGAAGCCTCGAGTCAAAGTCATCTTCAAGCCACCTGAAGGAGTCAAGATTGGGGTAAACTCAAAAGGGAAGAGTATCACCAAAAGGAAACAGGTTGAGAGAGAAACAGTGGTTCCGGCAGAGACAGTGGTTCCAGCAGAGACAGTAGTTCTGGTAGAGCCAGTGATATAGACTGAGGCTGGTTCATCATCTCCAGGCCCACCTTTTTCGCCTTCGTCATCTCCTATCGACATTGATTCGGAGCCTGAATCTCCAGTACACGAGACATTCATGCCAGTTGATCCGCCAGTGGTTGACACAGCAGAGGCAATTCTTCCTCGGGGGAATGGCGTGAATCTTTCATCTTGGTCCGAGAAGTCGTTGGATAGAGAAAGGTGTATGCCTTCATATGATCTTGACTTGTCCAAGTTCGGTGAACCTTATCAGAACAGGTTGAATAAAAGGGCCAAGAAGCAGGTCAACATTGAGAAGAATCTTGAAGCAGAGCTCATCATAGAAGTTGCTACACCTCCGGAAGGCAAGAACCTAGATGAGGTTGATGTTGGTGACTTTACCTTCGTCAAAGCAAATCTAGGTAAGAATACTCGACACACCGACGTGAGCTTATTCAAGGTTGTCGTGGGTAATCTGTAGGAGCGTGTCATGAAAGACGGTGAAGATAAGGCAGCCCTCAAGGTTGAAGTCAGGCAACTCCGACAATATATCTCGAGTTTGTTTCATGGAAACGCAGGCCAGGCACCTTTACTCTCACAGCTTTGAGAGACAACCGCATATCAGCAGAGGATTTTCTACTTGATTAATCGAGGAAAGCTTTTAGATACTTGGATTGAGTACTTCATCGTTGCTGGTCGACACCTCCTTACAGAGCTGTATCAGTTGAGGGTTGACGCACATAGTCTTCGATAGAGAATTCAGGAGCTCGAGATCTTCATAGCAGAGCGTAAGCTGAAGGATCTGATTCTTATATCACAACTTGCAGTTGCCTATGACGCCATTGAAGCAACAAAAGATAAAAGGAAGGTTTTCACTTGGAGAGAGTTGTATCTTTGCAGAGTGGAAACGTATGACAAAGTTTCTGCTAAGATGGGCATAATTCAGGAGAAGGTTGCTGCAGCTCTTCAATTTATCAACGAGTTCATCACTCAGATCCCATGTCATTATCGGCGTGAGAATGGTACATATGCGGAGTTGGAGGCAGTTCAGGCTGAGTTCGAGGAGCTGATTCGTGATAAGCTAGGTGGAGATCCTGAGGCATCTAAGTTGGAGGATTTCTCAATGTTGACTATCAGTTTCAAGAAGGTGACTTCAGAGGTCAGAGACAGTCAGAGGGTGATCCAAGATGGAGATAAGGAATTAGACATGCAGTTGATCATCGTGGATAGTGTCAGAGTGCCAGATGATGATACAATCGATAAATTCTTGGACGAGATAATAAACAAAGAGGGCTTGAAGTAGACGCCCAATTGGATCCTGCAATTGTTTACGAGGATGAGTCAAAAGCAGCAGTCAACTCAAAGTCATTTCTTGAGTTTTCCTTGTTGATATCAGGCACGCCTATCTCATTCTTGGGGATATCTTCGCAGGAGGAGGGACTTTTAGTTAGTGTTAGTTGACTGATGTTAGTTATCTGTTAGCTTTTCTTTCAATAAGGATGTGCATGTTGCACATTATCTAGTTAGTCTTGTTTGTATCGGTTAACTGATGGTAGCTTTCCAGTTAACTGTATAGTTTCTTTTATTTAGATTTAGAGAATAAAATCTGCATGCTTGCAAGACTGTAGTTGACTCAAGGTGATTTTAGGGTTGCCTACACCTTTGATGTCTATAAATAAGAGCTTTCAACTCATTTGCAAATAACTTTTGCACGAGAGAGTAATATATATATTGTGCCACCTTGCCTGTAATATTGCCTATTTTGTATCTGTTCACAAGTATTTATTATGATGATGAATTGTTATGCCACTCGGGTTTCATGCAGTTATTATGGTGAATGTTTATCTTAGTTAAATGGGGTTGCTAGTTTGATCGTTATTGTATGCGTGTCTCGTCTATGCAATACATTGTCCTAGTTGCTTACCTTATGTTTTGTTTCTAATAAGCCTATTCAAATGAGCAAATTGCTGTGCCACCTTGCCCTCATGTTGTGAGTTTGTACTGAAAGCTTATCGTATATTTGTGTGTTAATAAACCTATTCAGCCTAGCAAATAGCTATGCTCCCTTGCCTTCATGTTGTAAATTTGTACTCAATTTATCGTATGTTTGTTTTAATAAACTTCTTCCCAGCCCAGCAAATAGTTGTGCCACCTTTCCTTCACATTGTGAATCTGTACCTGAAGTTTATCGTGTAATCACATTCCTGCTCCGTTTCCTCATGCTCTGTTTTCTTGAGGAGATTGGATAGTTTAAAGCTTTAGTTTTTAGTTGTAGTTAAGACCTGTGAAACCAGAGAAAACCCTTAGCTGCAACGTCCTTGGTTTCCTTAACCTTGTGCCTTTTCCAGCTGAGTCGAAAAAGATAGGTTTAGATTACTTTACCTTAGAAACGCATATCAACAAAAGAGGGAGCTTCCCTTCCTAATTTGAAGAGCACTCATTACACAGTGTGCATAGCTATCCGTACCAACTCGCACTCCAAAGGTGCTAATTGTTACGCCAACAACACCAAAAGTATCTTGTACCCTTGACTGACTTCAACATCTCTATATGGGACAACTCTTGTAGTCATAGAAAGGAGCTCAACACTATAATATTTGAGACTTAATGCAAAGTCAAGAAGATGTAGCGGAGTGGTCATTTTGTTCCATCTCTTTTCAATGATTTTGTGTAGTTGTTTAAAGAAATTTTCTTCAAGATCTTGCTCTTTTGTAGTTATGATGACTTTCATCATCTCAATCATTGAGTCAATGCCATCATATATCTCACCCAAACAAGGCCTATCCATGTTGGTATAACAAATCATGCTCAATATGGGCTCAATGAAACTGAGGATACACTCAACATGATCCCACCAAATGTCATCTAAAGTCATTTGCTTAATCTTTGCTGCCCTTGTAGTGCTAGATTGCCTCCATATGGACCAATTTGGGCTGATAACCATGTTAGAAAGTGCCTCACAAACCTTCATCGTTTCAACACAATTGTATTGTATGCAAAATGGGTCTTAGCAACTTGTTTGAAAATCAAAATTAAAAAATAAAGTTTACAAAAATTAAAATTAAAATAAAATAAAAAAGTTTACTAAAGTGAAACATATTTAACTTACCTTCAATAGCTTCAATTTTGAGAATGTTCTAAATGTGCCTTGTGACATATGGCAGTTGGTGACGAATATTTGAATCTCTTCGGCCTTAACATGCACTTGTTTGATCCAATCAATTTTGGTGCCAAATTTTTGTAGCATAAGGTTGAGGGAGTGGACAACACAAGATGTCCAAAAAATGTGTGAATAATGCTCTTTAACCAATAATCCAACTGCTCTACAATTTTTGGCATTGTTTGTTATAACTTGCACAACATTTTGAGGGCCCACTTCTTCAATGGATTGACAAAGAATATTAGCAAGAAATGCACCATCCTTCACCTCCCCTTCACAATCCACTGCTCTAAAAAACATTGCCCCTTTAGGGGACATTGCAATAACATTGATCAATGGTTGATTTCTTGCATTTTTCCATCCATCAGAAACGATGGACACCCCTATTTTGGCCCATGAACCCCTTAAGGGCTTCAAAGATTCTACACATTTCACCTCTTTTTCCAATAAGGTGTTATGCACTTTCTCATAACCCAAGCCCTTGTACCCTTTTGGAGTCTCATTGATTGCTTTCAACAATTGTTGTCAATATAGTGAGCGAACAACATTGAATGCCAATCCATTCGCATAAACCATAGATTACATACTTTGTGATTAATCGCTGAGTGGCCGAGTACTCTCCCATTTTTTGCTTGGGCAAGTACTCTCTAATTTTACTCTCAGCTCAGGATGCAAAAAAATCGCCATTTTTTTTCGGAAAACTCGTGGAAAACCCTCAGAGTACTCGTGAAAAAACCCTAGAATAGATGAAATGCACTTTTCATTTGCTTATTTTCGCATGAATTTGACACGTTTTTGGTGTGTTTTTTGATGTGTGTATGACGTGACTTGGTGCTTACAAAACCCCCGTTTAGTGGACCTTACACACACTGTATCCTTTGACATAATTTGGACTGGTTTTTTGGCGCGATTTGGACTAGTTTTACTGTTTACGCTGCAGTGTTACTGGTAACACATTATCAATATACACAAACTTGTCAATTGATATTACACATTATCATACACAGTTGATAGGTTTGTGTATATTGATAATGTGTAAATTTTTAACATTAAACAGTTTAATGAACATTAGCATAATGAATAGTTTAAGTTTGTATATAGTTATACACAAATTTTAATGGTATTACCCTATTACTGATATGCATACTTAATAGTTAAATAGTTAAACTTAATATTGATATGCATACATGATTGATGATAATATGATATCATGATACATTGATAAGTGACACAATAAACTGTCTGATTGTATGTGTATAGATATGTTTGTGTGCGTATATGCATGCAAACTTGGCATCCTATGTTTGTGTATAGATATGTATGTGTGCACAATGTAGTGTGTGTATAGGTATGTTGTACCTGAATTTTGCAAACAAAATGTGTTTTTATAAGAAATTTTACTACTTTTGAAGTTGTCGAGTATTTGCCGAGTCAAAATTTTTAGGCTTGCTGAGTACTCTCCAAGTTTGAGTATGTAAACTATGGTATAAACACATCTCAATACTTGTTGATCGACAATCTCTCGAGACTTGTTATGACTTGTCATTATTGTAGAGACTAGGTGATTATTGTAGAGTTTACAATTGACCAAAACTAACAAAAAGAAAGTAATTGAATTAAGCACCCTTCATTCAGTTTTTCAAAATTAGTGATAAAGCTTTAAAAAATATTAAAATTAGGCATCTAAATTCAGCAAATTAACCTACTATAATTAGCTTTTAAAAATACAAATATTATCTATGAAAAACTCCAATTACTTTCATCTAAAATAAGCTAATGAATTTATAAATAAAATCCTACAAAAATATTTTGCTAGAAATGATTGTACCGAAATTTCCATAGAACTATAGAATTCATGAAAATGTCTTCAGCAACATAGGACTTAAACAACAACTGTTTGTTATCTTTGTTGGCAACTAGTACAACTTAAATCGCATCATCATCACTTAATTTCATTAGCTTTCTACTAATTTGACATTAGATTTTCCTACAAGAATGACATCCCTACCTTTTGTACAAATCATATATTTATTGTATGATAGAAGACTAAAATTATTTAAGGGTTGCTTAAGGTAGTGAAACTAAACATAGTTTGGCAACTTTTGTACTTCTATTCAAAATATGGAGGAGCAGCTACGCTTGGTAGAATAGATATAAAGAAAAAGGGTCCGTCAAAAGATTTTTTTTCTATAGACCAACTCTTAAACAAATTGGAGGAGAACTAGAACATTGTGAGGAGATCAAAAGGGTTTTTCCCATAGATCTACTCTGCCAATCAGCAGTCAAAACTAATTTTTTTTTTTCATTTTAACTATTGGAGAATCTAAAATTCACTAAGGAAAATGCAACCTAAAGCAAATAATTTCCTTACCAATTTAGTCACAATCATATTTGAGGGCTTCTTTCTAGACACAACTACCCATTGATCTCTATTCATGAGAAGATCTTCCATATATTTCTTTATTTCCATCCTTAAAATGCTTGTCAATATCCTTTGTACACAATATTCACCTGCGTAGAGCTTAGAGAACTATCAAAATTTTAGATTTGACACGAAATGAACAAAAATAATATCAAAAAATCTATGTAATAGAACCAATGCTAACAGAATATTAAATGCAATAGAAAAAAATAATGACACAACATAACACAACTATTTACACTAAAAAATCTTTTCAAAAAAGAAATGAAGCAAAAGTCATATTCACAAAGACAATATAATATTTCTCGCCTTTTCTTAACCCTTATCCATGTTTAAATAATAAATAAAAAAACCACCTACAACCTGAAATTTTTACACGACCCTAAGTATAAGACACACATTCAACATGAGTTTACAGTCAAAAAAATGTTCTTAAGACTCCGATCATGCTTCTCGAAATTATATGTGGATTTCCGATTCAAGTTTAAAAAAATTCATGGTGTTTCACCTATAAAATATTTAGGTAAATTTAAATTTGTGTGTTAGTTTTTGAAAATAATTGATGCTAATAAAGATGGTTCTTGAATGGATTGATCTCGATTCCATGCATGGCCTTCGTCACAATTTAAAAGCCATATTAGTTATTGTATTCTGCCACCTAAAACTACCAATTTGGTTGATTATTGTGCAATAAATAACCTATGAATAAATCAAAATTAGGGGATGAGAGTATTGAAAATGAATTTGTATGAAATTAAATGAGCAAAATGACGAGATTCAAAAACTGAAGAACCAAAATAAAAATTTATCATCACACAGACAAATTGAAAATACTAGTCAGACTATATTTAATAATGATTAGAGACTTTGTGCCGTAATGACTGTAATCACTCATTTCTTAGAAGTTAAGAGTTTGGTGGAAGGGAAAAAGATATTGCCACAAAACAAACTTCTTACAGAAGTTAAGGGTTTAAAGGAAGGGAAAATATATTGCCACAAAATGAAAATCGATATGTTTATCAACAAATTTCCATTCTTTTATGGATATTAATGCCAGAAAAGTAGATCAAATAAACAAACTGTATCAAATTATCAATTTGGTTTATCAGTGAGTATTGTATCTGGATAAGTTTGTTGAATGACCATTTTGCTCAAAGGCCTTTCTGTAGTTGTATTTCTCTGTATGGTTGATAACAGGTCACTTTGTATTTCATTCAAAGTAATAGATATCATATGCTTCGGGACCTGCTTTGCTTTTAAACCCTACTTTACCAATGAGGGTTTTAAATCTTGATCTTGACATCCATTCAAATTGTTTTTGATTAAGGTATGCAGTGATTTTTGAAAGGGCTCAGATTCTTGTACAAAAAGTTAGAAAAGATAGACATTAAGTATTATAGGACAACAAGGAGCCTAAGAGAAACAACGATGTACAAAAACTAGGATACTATATAACCTAACAACCTACCAACCCAAATTCAGAGCGGTTTGAAGCTAAATTATTCCAATGATTTTTGCTTCATCTTAAATCAAGGATCCAACTGCCCTAAACTTCTTTTTTTGGAACAATTTTTCTTTTAAGATCACCGGGAGAACCTTTATCCAATCCTAGAACCATTAAAGAGAAATTCATCGTTGTATAGTCTATAGGAGCTTTCCCCCTATTTTCATCCTTCTACATATCTTCAAAGGAAATAGTACACTCCTCAATAGTAGCAAACTTAATTTCTTTTTCCTCCAAACGAGATGGTGTTTCTTGATGCTTGAGCAATTAGCAGTGGCATGGCCCACTTTACAACAACACTGACAAAGAATTGAAGAGTCTTCAAATTCAATCTGCTGCATCCAAACTTCAAATTTGGAAGATAAAGTGATTTGAGTAGGGAGCATTTTGTTTTTCTCAACAAGCACAAAAAATCTAGCAAACAATAAATGCTTCTTGAATTTAGTGACTTTATTAGGAGTAAAGTATTGCCCAAAAGTATTGGCAATAAGCATTAAAACCTCTTTATCCCAAAATTTGAATGGCAGCCGCAACAGTCTAACCCAAACAGGGAACTTAATGGAGTCATCACTCAAAGGGTTAAACCTTGGGGACCAATTTTTTAGACAAAAGCCATTTAACCCCATAAACCAAGGATCTTCTTGAAGAACTCTAGAGCAATCTTCAAGGAAGGAAAAGGAAAATAAGAAAAAAATATTCAACATAGAGACAACCTCTACTTGACCTCTTCGTTTCCAAATCCGAAGCACCCATCTTCAAACAACTTCAATGTTGGGACGATTATCGCAGAATCTCCCAACCAACGAGTTTGAAAATAGAGCAATTGACTTAACCATAAGGAAATCAGGGATAGAAAGTATCTTCCCCTCCTCCATGGCTTGGGCAGGGAAAGTAGCTATAGATCCATTCCCTAGCACACTCTCCTCAATAGTAGCCCTTGACCATTCACCCACGCTAACACTCGCAACAATCGCAGGACCAACGACATCATTTGAAACTCTCGGAGCCCAAATAGGAGCAACAATAGGGGACAAAGTCTCCACACCAAGCACAACAGGCACACTCTCCTCAACAGTAGCCATTGAACATTCAACCACACTATCACTCACAGCAGTCGTAGGACCAACAACATCCTTTGAAACCCCCAAAGCCCGAACAGGGGCAGCAATAAGGGAAGAAGTCTCCACACCAAGCACAACAGGAACGCTCTCCTCAACAGTAGCCATTGAACATTCAACCACACTATCACTCACAGCAGTCGTAGGACCAACAACATCCTTTGAAACCCCCAAAGCCCGAACAGGGGCAGCAATAAGGGAAGAAGTCTCCACACCAAGCACAACAGGAACGCTCTCCTCAACAGTAGCCATTGAACATTCAACCACACTATCACTCACAGCAGTCGTAGGACCAACAACATCCTTTGAAACCCCCAAAGCCCGAACAGGGGCAGCAATAAGGGAAGAAGTCTCCACACCAAGCACAACAGGAACGCTCTCCTCAACAGCAGCCCTTGAGTATTCACCAATGCTGTCACTCACAACAGTCGCAAGACCAATAACATCCTTTGAAACCCTTACTGCCTGAACATGAGCAATAGGGAATCTAGGGGTTGGAAGCACACCATTCCCAACAGAAGCCGTTGGCACGCTCACCACAACAACCACCCTAGAGCATTCATCCACACTAGTCACAACAACCTCAACATTGGCGTAACCAATTTGCAAGCAAGGACTTGCAACAATCTTCGAATTGCAAACCCCGTCTCACCATGAACCTTAGAAACATCTGGAGCTCGAATAGGAGCAGCAGTAGGGGACAAGACTTCCACTCCGAGCACAACAGGATAGGGGGAAGAAAGCAAAAACCTCTTCTTGAGGGCATGGCCAAGGTCATTAGGCCCTGAACTAGACACAAAAGCAGAAGAAGAGCATGCCAAAGAAACATTTCTTTGTGCCTCCCTCCACAAATCAAGGAGAGAAACATCCTCCTTGTCTAAACCGGAACTCTTCCTTTGAGCCTCCAATCATGGTGTTAAAAAAAAATCCATGTCTTCGTCTGCTAACGAGCAGCATCATTCCTCAACTGGCTCACCATCATCTTCTTCCCCTTCCCCCTCATCCGAACCAAACTCACTTCCTCCCACGTTCCCTTCACTTCGTCTATCTCAGCACCCACCCTTGCACGCGCCATCGCTCACTCGCACCTTGTTGATTGACCTAAAGCCCGCCATTTTGTTTCCATTCATTCAAATTGTTGTTACACCTAGAAATCAATATTACGCTTTTTAATGGAAAACCTGGTCAATTGAGTCATGATTTCTTTCCTTCATCGAGGACTGTGCTAGTGAGTTGAAACCAAATGAATGATAAAAAAATAAAATAAACTATACATATTAAAGTTATAATTCTTCCATATATTTTGATCTTTGATAGAGATTGCAAAATATATATTCACTTCTTTTCGTCACCCAAATTAAATAAATCAAAATATTTAATGCTTTTTTTTGAATAAATAAGATTTGCTTCCATTTGTCCATCCAAATTTTTTCTCGAGTCCCATTATCAATTGCAAGATTGGCTTCGAAACAAGCATGGAGTCTAACTAGTTCTCATAAATGAAAACCTTACACTTAATGGGACCTGTTTTGTCATTGATCAGGGTGCAGCCATGCATCAGGATATCTTAAAGATGCTAGCCCCCCCTATTATCATGGTTGAGGAGGCAGCAGAAGTTTTGGAGCCTCAACTGTTAGCGGCTATTGGGCCGAGCTTGCAACATTTAATATTGATTGGTGATCATTATCAACTACCTCCTCCAGTGGAGAGTTACAAACTGAAGTTACGGTATGTAATTCTTACAAGAAAACGTGCCCAAAATCCAAATTTGTTGCCCACTGAGATTCTCTCCTACAAATACAGTTTTCTTATGTTAGAATTTACATAAAAAGATGCATAATTAGACAATATTATATTTGGCAATGGCGAAGGTTGAATAATATTATGATTATATATAGGCCAAAATTCATGTTGCTAAGATGGGTTTGTGCGGGTATGTGAATGTAAAATTCCCACGGCTTGACTGATTAAGTTCTGAAATGTGGAAAAGTTTGAAGATGGTAATGCATCATTTATTTATTTTCTTTGCATGGCTAATCTGTCGGAACTATTCCAGGCACGGCTTGGGAGTTTCAATGTTTGAGAGGCTTGTCGAGCACAACAAATTGCCACATCAGACTCTATCTGTTCAAAGTAGAATGCATGAAGAGCTTTTGCCATTGATTTTGCCTATATATCCTGATCTCCAATCTAATGTTCAACTTGTTTCTGGTGAGAGGAATAAAGAACCAAAGTGTATGATGAGACGAATGCATTTCTGGTGTCATGCCTACAAAGAGAATCGAGAACGTAGTTTTCACAATGAATGGGAAGCAAAAATGGTGATTGCTCTTGCACGATGGATGGTAGCTGAAGGTCAAACACCTACGGAGATAACCATACTAGCAGCATACAATGGACAGGTATGGACTTTTTCAAGTTAGTGCAAAGTAAGCTTATAGAGTTCATCCATAAATATAGTTAGGGATACCGGAAATATGAGTGGTAATAGAAGCATGATATTGAAGTTTAATAAATATGGAATACAACGGAGGAAATTCCAAAATGTCATGGATAACAATCTAGAAAAGCATTTTGATATCCAGTGGTGGGGCGTTTAGTGTTCTAAATTTATATCGTACAATAAATATCGTGAAAAATTAACCAAAAGAATGGACATCGTCTCATATTGAACTGAATGAAAGAAGATTTAAATGACATTTATCAGATGAAGAGTATTGAAAGAGTATCATGTCATGACCATTTCGAAATCTAAATATTTTTTATATTGGTTTTTTAATTTTTGTTATTTTTAATTAATTTTTTTTATTATTTTGATTAATTTCGTTTTTTCAAATAAGATGGTTAGGTTGTTTACATTTAGGTTATCTTTATATTTGATAAATATGTTATTATAGACCTCACCTTCTACAATGTAATTCTCTTGTTGCAAAAGAGACATGTTCTTATTTCCCTCTCTTCCTTATGTATTGTCCACCTACTTGATTCACATCTAAAATGATGAGACCCAAATCACACAACCTATTCTTAACATTAGACTATATCAATCAACATCTTCACATTTTTCTTAATTTCTGTTCTTATATAGACTTTCCTCATACTAAATTTTTTAAAGATTAATATGTGTCCTATTTTATGTTTTTTAAATTAATTAATTAAAAGTTTAAATTATTAAGCTATATTTATGTATAGTAAATAAATATATATTGAAATTCAAACTGAGCTTAATTCATAGCTACCAATCTTCCAAATGATTTTGGTTCAAATCTGACCGATTTGGTCCAGACTTTTCAGTCATAAATTTAAAAGATTTTTTTTGAAAATTCTGGATTTTCAATTTCTTTTGATCTCCAGAATCTGAACCTGATCATGGTTTAATCTTATATTGATCATGATAGATATTTTTTTCAAATTTAACGGTTAATGAATTTGAGCTTGAATTTAAATCAGGCAACAAAACAAACATAAATTTTGTTTTATGCTATTAATTGCAATCCTGTACTTTAGACTGTATGCTCTAATTGTCAAAACAAAGGGAACCTTGCATGTTAGGAAAACAGCAGCAAGATGACGTGACAAATAATATTCCAAATGACATTTTAAACTATATTCATGTATTCGGATGACAGAAAAGGTATTCAGTCTAATATGTGCAGTATCTTTATATAATATGTGCAGTATCCCAATAATATGCTTTAAGATTCTCTCCAAGGATACTTGAAAAAGGAGAAAAAATAGTGTAAGGAAGCATAATATAATCTATGTGCAGTATCCCAATAATATGCTTTAAGATTCTCTCCTGATATTTTTGATTTCCAACAACTTGCGAAACCTAAACCTAGAGTTGCTAAGAAGGCAAAGAAAGTCTCGCGGATGGTGATAGATGAAAACAAAATGAAATATGCAGAAGTAGCTGAGCCATTGGTTGAGAAGCCACCTGAAGAGATGCAGCTGTCAAATTACAGGCTTACTGGGATTGAACTTGGTAAACAAACACATTCTGGTCTCATGCATGATGCCATGGATTCAGTAGCTTCATTAGTTCAGAAGTATGATGAGTTACTGGCAAAGAAGAGTGAGCTCAAAGAGAAGAATTTACAGCTCATCACGGTGATTCAGAAAATAACGAATTCTTCAGAGAAAGTTAATCCATTAACTTCCTTTACATCTGAAGAATCGGTTAGGCAATTGGAGAAGGTTGCCCAAAAGGCCAAGGCGGTTGATTCTTGGGTAGATCAGCTGATTGATCAAGGTACTCGAGTGATTGAAAAGACATTGCATGTTTTGAGCGCTGTTAGAGCAGCAAGAGTTAAGATGAATCAGACTTTGGAAGCTTTTAAGCAAAGTCTGAGTTCAATTGAAAAAGACTTAAAAATCTGGCATGAGATGGATCAAACCAAGCTGGAAATTCTGTGCAGCAATATGATAATACCTGGCAGAGAGAAATATATAGAATTTGAAGAACTTATGACAAACAAGTCATTAGTTTTTGAAGACCTCATCAAAGATGTTCAAGCTACACTAGAAATGAGTGGCGAAGTTGAGCAGGACATACTTTCTAGTTTTGATAAAATGTCTTGCAAGATTCTAAGTCATGAAGGAGAGTTGCTTGCAACAGATGTGGTTATTACCGAAATGACATCAAATCTTCCCTAGGAGCTAGAGTCAGTGCAGTTTACTCTGGATTCGATCCATAGGTTTGTAAATCATCAAATGATCTTTGATAAAATGCAAACTGTCCATGAAGAACACAAAGAAGCAACAGTGAGATATTTTGATGTGATTCTTAAGACTATTGCGGTTGCCAGGAATACGTTGGGTCCTGATCGTGATGAGTTGCAGAGAACTATCAGCAATTTCCAGTCCTTCAAAACCATAAATGAAATGGAATAAAAAGTGTCTCATGATACTTTATCTTTATTTTATGTATTTTGTTTTCGACAAGTTACATGTAAAAACAAATTTTGTAATTTGTTATACCCAAAATGAAATTTTTGGCATTCTGCTTAAATTGAGCTAAACAACGTAAAAATGCCATCTAAAGTATGTTTCAGGTCAAAACAAATATGAAATCCTTGTGGGTTTTTGTCAAGGAACCTATGGTTAAAATTTTGAAAAAACGAAAATTAGGGTTTTACACCCCTATTTTTATGGAAACCCTAAAAAATAGGACCTTCCTGGAAATGATTGAAAATAATTTTGATAGGATTAATTGCCTTCACGATCACACTGATCAAGTCAGAATTATCAAAAAATATGTTTTACTCTGGTGGGTCTATTTCTATTTTTCAAGAACAAAGTTAGGAGCTCCGCAGCCATTAATGGCAGATTGGCCAGTACCAGGTGCTGAAAGCTAAACCTCAAAAGCTTCAACGAAGAAACCATGGCGGAAAAGGACGAAAATGATGACGTTCAACGAAGGAGTTTCTCAAAACGGAAAAGGCCAAAATTTGGCTAAGTCTGGAAGGTGCACGTTTTGTCTACCAAGGCAAAACACAGTCTACAGTGGTTAAAAGCGCCCCTCTTGAAGAAAGGTGCCCTTGAACCTCAGAGGGCAAATCAAATCATCTGGCAGTGTCAAAACAGTCATCCTCTTCACTTTCATACTAGCTCGACAACGAAACAATCAGCAAGATCATCTGATTCAGGGATCATTGACCAACCGTCAGTGAAGTATGGAGGATCCATTGACGACAGAAGTGCCAAATCTGAAAGCTTCAAGGTAAAAGCGCCCCTGCTGGCCAGGGGCGCCCCTCAGTTGCAGACATCAGATGAATCCAAGAGCTGTAGCTTTATACATGATATCTTTCCAGCTTCCTCCCGGCTACGTGATCAATCTAACAGCAAGTCCACAAGACACACCAGACGATCACGAGATGAGATCAAGCAGAAAAAGCCAAATTTGAAAAACTGGAAAGATAAGCCAGAAAATGGCTAAGGCATGGCTAAAAGCGCCCCTCTCAAGGAAAGGCGCCCTTTCCTAAAGGTGTCCAGATTCAGCCGGAATCTTCACTGCCTCCCAGGATGACCTTCTCAGCTATGACCTATCTCGTCAGCAAGACTATCAGCAAGAACTTCCGACAAATCAATCGACTGATGGAGAAGGTCAAAGACTGGCAGTCCACAACCAAGATGAAACCAAGCAAAAGCTAAAAGCGCCCCTGCTGGCCAGGGGCGCCCTTTAGTTTGGAAGCCCAAAACTTGCCAGCTTCCACTGCAAAGTCAGGCATCGTGAACAAGACTGAACCAGCTACCCGACGCATCGTCAGGCAGAATCATCTGATTCATCAAACATCGGGAACGTCAGATCAAAGCAAAAAGGGTCTGAAAAGGTCAAAACGAAGAACGAGTCAGTGAAAATTGACTAAGGCATTGTCAAAAGCGCCCCTTTCAAGAAAAGGCGCCCTTCTTTCTGGAGACCTAAACTCAGTTTTCTGAGCTAACCTCTCCCAGGCATATCTAATCACATTGATCCTGCCTCAACAACAGAACTGTCAGATACTGCTCGAGATCAACTGAGCAACCTGAATCGAAGATCAAACAGGAGCACTTCAACTTGCAAAATAGGCAAAAAAGATCAAACTCAAGGTTGGACGCCTAAAGGAAAGTCAAACAGAAATGTTGACTTGAGTTAGCAAATTTGGAGCCAAAAAAGAGAAAAACACTCCACAATCAGTGGAAATCATCTTTTGGAACTCCAAATCAGGACTGAATGATGAGTTATCTTCCATACTTTGTGGATCTTAACCCTAATTGCCTTATATTCATGCTAGGCGTCCCTTTCCTCATTATTCTTTTTGCAGGTTGAAGGATAAAACATCAAGTAGCTCCCAAGAACAAGTTTTCAAGATCTGGCAGGGGTTTTGAACGGATCTTCAATATTTTTGAAGATCATTGGCAGTAAAAGCATTCTTCTCCCAAGATTGCTTCCAGAGACAGATTATTGCAAAGTGGTAGTTTACAACTTCCAATCCATCTTCTGTCTATTTCCTCTACTTCTGTCTATATTTCTTTTGCATGTCACAGGAAACGACAGATTTTCACAGATCTGACCAACTGGGTATGATCAGCACAGCTTTTTCAACAAAACCCACATGGTAGATTTTTTCAGAAAAAGTAGCCCTGCTGCCCCTATTTTTTAGGGTTTCCGAAAAAAGTCATAATATTGAAAAACGGACAAACTGGGTTTGTTTGGCTTTGAAGCACGAACAAAACCCATGTGTTAGATTTTTTCGAGAAAAATCACTTTCTGGTGCCCTTGCTGCCTCTGCCACCGAAGGGCTCTTGCATGTCAAAGAAAAACTCGTTTTTTCGAATTTCTGACGATCTGGGTCTGTTTAGAAAATCATTCTTAACAAAACCCATGTCTCAGAATTTTTCGTAAAAACTACCCCCGGCGAGGCTATTTTTAGCAGTTCCAGAAAAGTGTCAGAACAGGGTCAAGTGCCCAGTCAATATTCAAGGTTTTCAGAATGCAGTACTCTCAGGTACAATACAAGACCAAAACAGTCTTATACCATGATTACCTGAAAACGACTGATACAGACTTATGGCAGAAAAATCCAGAGGTCAGTTCTGAAGACTTGGAGGGCATGAATCAAATCACATTGCAAAACATCGAAGAATCCGGTTTGTTTCAAGCAGCATCTATTCCAATCACCTTACAAAGCATCGAGCTTGTAATTGCTTGCACTAAGCATTACAACCCGACTACAAGAGAGATCCTGTCAGTAGACGGGAGGGTGATTTGCAGCTTGAAGCCGGTGGACATAGAGACTTGTTTTGCAATTCCACCATGCCCTACCAAGAAGGTCATATCAGTGACAGAATGCGAAAAGGCATTCGAGGCTTCGAAGGACAAGTGTTCGCTTATAATGGCTGAACATTGGCTGAAAACAAAGAGAAACAACTTGCCCAGATTGGTTGGTAGAGGAGAATTCAAAGACGAGTACGGAGTGCTAATCACCCTACTCAGCAGAGTCACTGGACAAGAGGAGGGAAAATCCTTCCAGCCGTGGATGTTCTACATTATTGGCAAGATAATCAGCAGAAAAGAACGTTACGACTGGGCCTCCCTGATCAGTGACACACTCCACCAACAATTCACCGGATTTCTAGAAGAGCACCGTTTCCACATGTGTTCATACCTGGTCTACCTGATAGCCTTCCAAGGCGATTTCAGAACATTAAACACTGTGGGAACCCTGGGTGTGCAAAAGGTACAAGAATACTTTCCTCGCTTGGAGTTCACTCTAGCGGAAAGACATTTCAAAAGGATAAATGACCTTTTTACTATGCACACCGTGCACGAGCTAGACCATGAGATGCACGTGCGTATTTCACCAGCAGCTAAGGCAGCAATGGTGGACTGGGCGGATTGGTTCATACAATTCCCCACTTTCACCTACATACGCGTGTATGGCTATAATGGCCACCCCGCCATGATGCCACGTTACCCCTCAGATAGGGTAGTGTTCATGGAATTCCTGAGGCAATTGGCCGATGTTCACTCTTACCTTCGCGTAAAGAAAAAGGCTGCAGTGAACTTTCCTCTTCAGATGGGACTCTACAGATGCAGAACAGCAGCTGATGCAAGGTTGATAAGCCAAGAAATAGTGAGATTTAATCTCAAGTACCTCATCGACAGGAGGCCATCCTATGACCCCAGAGGCATCTTCGCAGCTCACCTTGAGCAAAGATCATCACATGAACCTTTCATGGAAGATTTTTGGGTCAACTGCGAGGATGAGTTCGAAGTGAGAAGAAGGAACCATAGCAGATTCAAGCTCTCGCAGATTGCAGAATTCATGTCAGAAGACATCGAGGGCTTATCTGAAGACGAAGGAGAAGTTATTCTTTCTTCCTTCTTCACGGGTCTAGTGGATTCACAACCACTCGGCAAGGTAGACTGGTACGCGAAAGAGAGTACGTCTATTGAGGAAAGAACGGGTAGAGTAGTTCGACACAGTCAACTCTACCTGGACAGTAAAAGGACAAGGAAGGTAGTACTTCCCCGATCAGAGCCGCCAGCGGTTCAGTCTACACTACCTTCCACGTCTAGGAGGAAACCCAGACAGAAGAAGATGAGCTTTCCTCCAGAAGGAATGCGGATGTCAGGAAGCACATGGGGGAGAAAAGGAATTGCCAGCACAAGCCGGCAAGAGGTACAGGTGGAGACAGCCACCAATTTGCCTGAGACAGTTGAGACCGCTGCAACTACACAAGAACCAGTGATTGAAATAATCGCTGTAGAGATGGAAACCATTGTAGAAGAAGTTGTAGCAGAAGCGGTGCCAGTGATAGAAACAGAGCCACCAGCTTCACCACCATCACAGAGGTCACAAAGTCCTATTGATTTGGACTCGCCACCACGAGACATTGCCACGGCACAGTCTCGTTCTTCTAGCAAGTAAATTGTAAAATCATCTTTTGGGCAAGCAAGTAAATTGTACTCATAAAGACTTTGAGCTTTATAGTTGCAAATTGTTCCCTTTCAAATAATATCAAGGAGTTGGAATTTCAGACTTTGTGTTGAGATCCTACTTTGTGCTCATTGTGTTCTTGTGTCATTTTGGGGCATTTCTTTGTGGTTATTTGAAGTTGTAGAAGATTGTTGAAGAGAGATTCACTCTAAATATCTGCAGTCTTTGTGCTGTAAATATTGAAGATTGAATTAGTAATTTGTGATTAGGAATTGAGAAGAATTGTAGGTCTTTGTGCTTGTAGTAATTCCCATTTAAAGTAATTCATAGGTGTACCATACTTGCAGACTTTGTGCTGTTATATGTTGTATATTGTTCTTAGGTAATCATTCCAGAAGGGTAGATAGGATTTCAGATACTCAAGTCTTTGTGCTTGGTGATTGTTTTCCCGTCCTGGAGGAGGTGACGAAAGTCTTTGTACTTTCAGGAAACTTCATTTCCTCTCTCTCGATTTCATTTCAAATTGCTGTAATAGTTTAATTAAAGATTGTTGTTACTTTTCTGTGAGGAGAAAAGAATATAATCTTTCCTGAAAAAAGAGGAAAGGTTGCTGTCATACCCTATTAGGTTAAGTTAGTTAGTAGAAAAGGGGGAGCCTTCCTTACTAGGAGAGTGTAATGTCCCCCTTTTTGGCGTGATCTTGTTTGATGGTGGTTAGCCTATTATTCAGATTCTCGTAGGCTAACAGGATCTGGTTAGAGGGTCAATGGCCATTTGGTGGGTTTGTCATTCTCACCCCTTCAGGTTCAGTATGGGATTCAGTACGAGCATGTGGAGTTCAGTGTTCGCCAGCTTTTGACGGCACGGAAAGATACTGAGTTTGGAGGAAGTTGTGAAATATTTTTTGGTTAAGTTAAATATTTATAAATGGGTTAACTTAAATGGGTTATTATTATAAAGTCAAATTGACTTTATAAAATTAAAACCACTTAAATATATTATAAAGTAATGAAGTATTACTTTATAAAAAATGATAAAGTGATTTTAAATCACTTAAAAATCATAAAGTGCGCCCATACTATGGAAAAGAATTAAAATACATTTAAATGTATTTTAAAAAGAGAAAGAATCGTACTTTTTGGGAATTCGTGCCTTTTTGATGGCTATAAAGCATTTCTTTGCAAATCAGCCTAATATTTGTTTATCATTTGACTTTGCAAAAATTCTTTCTCTATGATTTGTCTAAGGACAAGGGTTGCAAGAAAACTCCATTGAAGAACGGAAAATCTTCATTGGATCTGTGATTGTGAGGCTATGAAATACTAGCTGAATGATTTCCATTGATGAGAGCTTCAATCAGAAGTTCGTCTGGGCCAAATCAATACAACTTTGTTTAGTTATTCAGTATTCAGCTTGCAGGAGAGGGGTTCCTTTGGATAGTGCCTGTCTTATGCCATTACTAGCTTCAGAGTGTTCATTTGCCAGAGGCCGTACCTTTTTAGCATTGTTTGGCGTGCTTTCCCAAAAGAGGCGTCCTTCCTGTTGAAGAAAAATGCCTTTCCTTTTGCTGGTTTCTGTATTGCATATTGGGCATCCCATTCTCTCATACATTCTTGTTTAGTTATTCTGCGGGAGAACTCAGTTTTGTAGCTTTGGTGTGCTTGCATGCTGTTTCCAGCCATTGTTGCCTGGCAAACTTCACAATTTCTTATTTAAATAATCTGGAGGCTTACGGGTACGTTTATTGTTTGGAATCTTATTGTTAGAGTTATTCAATACTCTTTGCATTGATACTTATTCTAAATTAGCTCAGATTTTTGTTTTATGAGCTTTTATATGCTGCCGCCCCTTCTATTTCTCTCTAGAAACATTCTTAAAAAACTAAAAAAACACAGAAAGATAATTAAAACAACAGGGGTTTGAGAGGGAGCCAGTTGGGCTCATCACAAAGAGTATCATACTCACACACTATGGCTGAAATCACAATTTTGCATATCCTCAAGGTATACAAAATTTTCAACCAACAAAATATATATATATAAATGTGTGTGTGTGTATGTATGTATGTATACACGATTTACGATTATGCAATAATGATGCTTGCAGCAATTATTAAGTCATAAATAATTATGATCTTTTAAATAAGTATGGATAATAGATTCTTACCCGCTTGATCAACACTAACGATATCTTCTAAGTGTGAAGACCAAATCGATTGGGAATGAAGGATTCAATCAGGTGAAAAGTATTCTCTAACTCATTTGTCATTTGGAAATTAAGGATTTAGAGAAAAAAAAAGCGCAATCGCAAAGGGGGATATTATAGTGGTATCAAAGCATCTTTCTTGCCATCCTGTGTGTGCTTGAGCTAGTTGTTTGCTTGCTTGAGCTACTTGCCTACATGCTTGAGGTAGTTGCCTACTTGCTTGCTTTCTTGAGCTACTTGCTTACATGCTTAAGCTGGTTGCCTACTTGCTTGCTTGAGCTACTTGCCTACTTGCTTGCTTGAGCTACTTGCTTGCTTGCTTGAGCTAGCTGCTTGCTTGCTTGAGCTGATTTCCTACTTGCTTGAGCTGGTTGTTTGTATGCTTGAGCTACTTCCTTGTCTACTTAAGCTACTTGCCTACTTGCTTGAGCTGATTACTTGTATGCTTGAGCTGGTCGCTTGCGTGCTTGAGTTGGTTGCTTGCGTTCTTGAGTTACCTGCCTGTCTACTTGAGCTAGTTGCCTACTTGCTAGAGCTACTTGCTTGCATGCTTGAGCTACTTGCCTATGTGCTTGAGTTGCTTGTTTGCCTGCTTGAGCCACTTGCTTGTGTGCTTGAGCCACCTGAGTTACCTCCTCTAGACGATGAAGGACAACTTATCTTAGAGCCAGAATCTATCCTAGACACCAAAGAAAGGAAATTGAGGAACATGATCATTACCGAATCTCTAATCAAGTGAAAGGGACTTCCTGAAGAAGATGTTACATGGGAAAGAGAAGAAAATATTAAGGCATTTAAAGATAAACAAATTCAGGAAGGGCAAAACATGATGGCCTTTGACTAGAACAAGAAATAGACTATTGTATGTAATATCTTCCAAATAAGTTATTTCCATTGCACATGAACATCCCTTGTGGAAAATATGCATAAGGATGGATACACCAATATAGGGTATCTATAAAGCCTGAGAAGTGAAAAGCCCGCTTCCAGGATTTTAAGGTTGGATACACTTGAGAATCAGGTATCCAGAAGGCCTGGAAGAGATGTTACAATCTTTTTAAGAATTCTAAGGCTAGGTACACTTAAGAGTAAGGTATCCAGAAGGCCTGGGAAGAGATGATACAATCTTTTCCCAGGATTGTAAGGCCGAGTACACTTAAGAATAAGGTATCCAGAAGGCCTGGAAGAGACGTTATAGTCTTTTCTAGGATTATAAGGCTGGATACACTTAAGGATAAGGTATCCAAAAGGCTTGGAAGAGGTGTTACTATCTTTTCCAAGATTATAAGGCTGGATACACTTAAAAGTAAGGTATCCAGAAGGCCTAGGAAGAGGTGTTACAACCTTTTCCTAGGATTCTAAGGCTGGATACACTTAAATAAGATATCCAGAAGGCTTGGGAAGAGATGTTACAATCTTTTCTTAGGATTTTAAGGCTGGATATACTCAATAATGAGGTATCCAGAAGGCCTGGAAAGGGATTACGTGTAACAAGATGTTACAATCTTTTTCTAGGATGAAGACAACTGTACCGGCCATGAACATCAAGAGATTAAGGAAGAGAAGAGAGCATTAAAGAAATGATTACAAGTTGCTTGAGGACAAGCAAAATCAAGTGGGGGAGACTTGTGATGTCCCCATCACAAAGATAAGTATATATTTAATATATTGATATTTTAATAGATATACACATTCAAATAGAGTAATCTCATTTAAATTATATATATAAACGTGACTAACCTATGTGCCGTTAGTGACAAATTAGAAGAAGAGGTCCTAGAAGAAACTAAGATGTTTTTGCTTGAGGACAAACAAATTTGGGAGGGGAGGACTGTCATATCCCCGAAATTAGGGCATTGAGATATAAAGCATCAAAATTGAAATAAATGAAATACATACTGAAAAAACACTAACTATTAAAATTATAATTATCAAAAATAATATTATAATTACAAATACAAATATAATAACGTAATTATCAAAATATACATATAACTATTATGATCATTAATATATAATATATTAATAGTTTAAAATTTATTATTATTATTATAATATAATCCTATTAAAGAAGTATATAAATCGATACTAAATCTATATTAAAAAAGAATATAAAATACATATAAAAATAAAATATATTAAACCAGAAATATTTAAATAAAAATATACTAAAAGCAAATAATAAAGAATCCTAAAAGGCATCGATTCCTAAAGAGGCATATTAATCAGTAGTGGTAGTATTAGCAACAGCTAAGGCAGCGATTAAGAAGAGACACGATCTTCCCAAAAACAAAAGGCACGGCCCTCTATAAATCATCGTACCTCTTCTCCAAAGTGGAGGGATATAAGAGAAGACTTATGGGAAGAAGAAAGGGGGCAACTTATGAGAATATGGATGGAATGGAAGGAAGGAGGAATAAGGTAAAGAATCTAGGAATGAATTTTGAGCATAGAATCTGCAGAATCGAACTGCAGTAAGGAAGTGAGAATTATATGATTTCAGGTAACAGGTAAGTGGTAAGTATTTCATAAGTTTACATAATACATTTAACAAATATATGAGGATTTAGACAAGGATATTTAATATCCACTTTATGAATTATAATAATAAGACTGATGGCATTAAGATAAGGATATTAATAAATACTTTATGAATTAAATAATAATAAGTTGATGCATCATAATAAATTAATATTTAATAATTAGATATGGATTCAAATAATAGTGTAATTTATACTTATAGGTATCAATTCTAATGATGTTATTTATTTCTATGAATGTCATTCTGGAATAATAAGATAATGCATATACTATTGATTTTCATAGCACTACTAATATGTTATGGGACAATTAATTATAATTAAATTATATATATATATATATGTGTGTGTGTGTGTGTGTGTGTGTGTGTGTATACACGATTTACAATTATGCAATAATGATGGTTGCAGCAATTTAAGTCTTATAAATAATTATGATCTTTTAAATAAGTATGGGTAATAGATTCTTACCTGTTTGATCAACACTAACGATATCTTCTAAGTGTGAAGACTAGATCAATTGGGAATGAAGGATTCAATCAAGTGAAAAGTATTCTCTAATTCATTTGTCATTTGGAAATTAAGGATTTAGAGAAAAAAAAGCGCATCCGCAAAGGGGGACATTACAAGTCCATGGATATGCTTTCCCACTTTTGATCAAAAATAGGCAAAGGCTGTAATAGTCCTTCAGGAAAAGTGTGCTTTGCTTTTATTTTGTATTGCTTCCCTTTGATTATTTAAAACTGTATGTACTTAATACGATGCTATAAGCATTGACAATTTAGATGTAAACTTTGTTTTATTTTGATTTTCATTTGGACATATACTCGCCATTTAAAACTTTTTGCCTGAATATTAAAAAATACACAAATACTAATATTAAAAAACATGCAAAACTAACTAAACCTAATCTTATATATGAGAACCTCATAGTGGAGCTAGTGGGAATGGCATTATCTCTACTTCTACCTCATTTGGTTCTTGTGAACTAATTGCTGAATTTGGATGCTCTCAATCAAGAGAAATATGATAATTTGTCCACGTACTTATTGAGCTCAATAAGGAACCACTGAGTATTGTCCTAGTTTGAATTAGATATATGAACTTATGTGATATATCATGTCATGGCTCATTTGATAAATTGAATTACCATTTTTTTGTAGCATTTTCATTTTTGTTATTTTTCTGCTTATTTTATACATAATGTAAATGCTATGGTTGAAATTTATTTATATTTTGTACCTTCATACAGACTTACACAAGCTTGTACCAAATCTGGGTCCCCAAAAAACAAGTGAATTCTTCTAAGCATAGTTCTACCATACTGTTGCCTCTACCAGTACCCTGATAGCTTAATGGCAATGCTGTACCTCACTCGGTTAACAAAATTAGACTTCTTAATTTTCACTAAATTGGGATGTCTAATTCATTTTTGATTTAGCAGGTCTCATTACTGCGGGAAAAAATAGCAGCAGTTCCAAGCATTCAGGCAATACAGGTTCATACAATTGACAGGTTCCAGGTACAACAATTGTTTTTGGTAATGCATTGGGGCCTAATAATTGTAGCTTCTTGTTAACATCTTTAATGCCAAGCCATGAATTTGAAGGCATGGACATTGATGTTCTTTCTAAACTAACTGAGCCTTTGGCTTTGTAGGGGTCTGAAAATCAAATAATTATAGTGTCCCTTGTTCGCTCCAACATGGAAGGAAGGATTGGGCACTTGGCAGAGCGTAACAGGTTGTGCGTTTCTGTCTCTAGAGCACGCAGTGGACTGTATTTATGTGGAAATGATGTCACATTAGCCCAATCAAATGATTGGAAGATTCTGCTTAATCACTTCAAGGAGCAAGAATGTATTGGTAACTTGATGTATTTACGTTGTCCACGGCATCCTCACAATCCACCACTTATAGTAGACAGTCAAGAAGTTGACTCATTCAATACTTCTTTGTGTAAACTACCATGCAATGCTGCACTTGCCTGTGGACATAAGTGCCAAAGCTCTTGTCATCATGGAATGCATCCCAGCTGCAGTGAAAAAGTAGAACTTGTACTCAAAAGGTGTGGCCATGAGATCACAAAGAAGTGCTCTGAAAATGAAGAAACTCTTCAATGCCAACAAGAGATAACCTTCAAGTTTCCTGAGTGTCTGCACACCAAGTTGTGTAAATGCTGGAAGAAGAAATCAAAGCTGAAGTGTGAGGAAATTTGTGGTAGGTTGCGGAAGTGTGGGCATCAATGCACCTTAATGTGTTCTGAAAAGTGTGAACAGCATGAGTGTGGCGATTGCCGAGAAATTGCCAAAGTTCAAGCAGATATCGAAAGAAACCAGGCAATATTGCAAATTAAACTGAAAAAGCAAGAACTAGAAGAAGAAATCAAGAGATTGAAAATGCAAAAGAATCAAACATTGATTTGCAAAGAACTGAATGAGGAAGGAGATACTGCAGCAGAATACTTACAGGTTGATATTGTGTTAAAAGTTAAAACCCTTGTGACATGTTTTAAAATTTTAATCTAAACAATGACACTTTGTCAGTCTCTTTGAAGACAGAAAACTAATTCATATTTAAACAGAAGACCAAGACTTGCTAAATTATAATAAACCATGATTCCCCAAAGTTAAATATGCAAAGACAAATATTTTAAGAAATGGGATTTGAAATATTGCATGTTTTAATTTAACATCAAACTATATCAAATTTCATTTTGGATATAAAAATTTCTTTTAGAGGAATATTTACATCAAGAACCAGAAAATTACACTGGCTGTACAACAGGAATACGTGGAAGATCTCCCTGTAAGAGCAAGGAAATCTATGACCTGAGCCTATACCTTAATGGGTAAGAACAGAGAACTAAACGTCTTCACAAAAAGAAAAACAAGCCTAGCTGTGAGAAGTATAGCAAGTCCTCTTTAAAGAGCTCCAATTTTCCTAAACTTGTTCAGTTGCACTAATATAAACCATTTTTATTTATCTGATCTATCTATCCACTGCACCTAGAGGAAAATATACTGGTGAACTGCCAAACCTGCACCTCCAACCAAACCCAAACCCGAACCTGCAACATAGCTTATAAGTTTATAACATGAATTGCAGTAGTGATGCTATAACTATAAGCAATAATTGTTAATTCCCAAAAGCTTTTGGTGTTGCAAAACAGTCATTATGTAATCTTAAGGACTCAAGTTAGCTTGTGAAAATTCACATTTGAAAAAATAATAAAATTTCAATCCTATTAACATAGGGCAATCAATTCTCGACATAAAATGCATTGTGCTGTTATTATTAAAACACTGATTGTATTGCAGGTCATGGACCGAACAGAAAGATTTATTCAACCAAGTCATGGAATTTGTCCAATAGTAACAAAGATTGAAAAGGTATCAAACTTAGAAATGGAAATCAAGTTTCTTGAATCTCAAAGAGATCTTTTCAATCCAAATGGATCCAGGCAGCTTTTGTTCCATGGAACCACTGATGCTGCTATAAAGAATATCATAAGCAAAGGATTCAAATTACCACCAAAAGGAAATGATAATATGTTTGGGCGAGTAAGTTTTTATATGGACCCTCCAAAAACAAATTAATGGAAAAATTATAAATTTAGAACAAAAGCAAATGCATTTAATTATTTTTCCGGGCTGGTTTCTTACATAACAAGTTTGTCCTGGAATGCTCCATGCAGGGCTGCTATTTTGCAACTGACTCAACAAAAAGCGCACAGCAGATGTACACTAAGGGCAGCAACAAGCTTCTGCTCTGTGAAGTAAATCTTGGGAATACATGGACGTAATACACTCCTAACACTATTGGACAAATTTTAAATTTTAATTCAAGTTCTTTCTTCTTTCTGCACAGTGCAAAGTTTACTGGTTGTAAATAGGAAACATGCATACAAGAGATGTAATCTTCTCTATTCTTTTCGAAGCTTTTCTGAAATGCATTTCTCATAGATTGAATCCTATTTAAAGAAAGACAATGCACAAAGATTTTTGTGCTCTTAATGTTGTGGTTCCTTATCTTATATGACAATGTAACTGATTTGTACAACTTGAAGAATGGGCCGTAATTTCATTATTAATACTCATGCATATGTCAAAACTGTAACCTCTATTTGTCCATACTTTCCAATGAATTTACATGGAAAGTCCTAAAATACTCATCAATTTGCATGAATTTCCCAGAAATGATATTAACATGAAAATACATACTAAGAGAACTCTATTCACAGCATTAGTATTCATAAAACCTATAGTTTACTAATCCATTTATTGTAAATAAATCAATGTCCGACACCCTCTGAACCCAATTGGTACCACAATTCTTACAAGTCTATTATTGTTAAATGCCTAATATGATAACAAAAGGATAAGTCGACTAATTATTAGGAGGCCTTCTGGTCGGTTTCTTCATATCCAAATTCTGCAGAAGGCCTTGTCAGTATTTATGTCTTTAGAAAGATTCAAATATTCTATGTATAATATTTCTTTTGCAGAAAGAAGACCAGTTACACTGTTAGCAAACCCCCATCCACCTTTCTTTTATTTTTGAAATGGCTATTCTCTTGTTCCTTAATTATAAGAGCATGACAGTCCACTTGCTGAAAGAAGTCCCCATAACCACTGCATGCTTTTTCCAAAAATCTTTCACTAGTAAAATATTATCCTATTTGGCAAACTGCCTTGCTTCACCAGTCATGCAAATTTTTGACCCAAATGTTTCCAGATGTCCTGTTGACGGGTGTTTTATGACCGCACCAACACAAAATAAAGTTTCCCAACGGATACTCTATCCTCTCTTGAACAAAGTATTCTGCATGCTAAGATTGCCAAAAAGATCATGCATTCAACTCCAAGGTTCCTTATGCAGTGGATAGTCTTAGTTGGCTTAATGTGATTTGCTGGTTATTTCAAGGGGACTTACACAATTGTTCGATCAAAAGAGGACTTGCAGGACACGAATGATTTACCGATGATGCTTAGGTTTTTTAAGTTAACTGGGGAAGTACTGAAATTAAAAGGATAGGGATAGAGATTCTACTGTCTACTCCTAAATGTGGGATACGAAGATCAATTCTTGCAAGCTCAAACTAGGTTCTACTTTGCCTCACTTCGGACAACCTCTACAGAGCCGGTGCAATCTTCAAGGGGATAACAAAAGATGTTCAAACTATGACCCAACATGCAAATACCATCATAATGATGCATACCAACACATGAACCGTAATTGAAGTTAAGTTCAAAAAGTGCTCCAATTGACCACGCAAGGCGAACCCACCGTCAGTGAGCCCGCTAGTGGTATGGATAAATAAGGCTTGCTCAAACTAAACAATGCATTCCACAATTACCAACTACTTGCATGAAATGAAATATACTCTACTTTAATCTACTTTAAGATCCTAAGTGAATTGGAAAGATGAAAAAACCTTGCTAGCTATTCACAACAAAAGATAGAACCACCAAGCAATGATAACTCTTTGTATTATGAGAGTGTTCACAACAACTTCTTACAAAGTCTTCAAATGGAATTTTTTTTTCCTCAATCTATTCTATGCTAACTTCTAAGCTATTCTCTATATGCTCTCTCTATTCTCTGACTTAACTCTTAATCTAATAATTTACAAATGAGGGGGGATGCCCCTTTTATAGTAAGCTCAGTCCAGCGGACGACTCAAATTTAATTACAATGGAGAGCTCAGATTGAGCCACATATGCCCTAATCAGGGTTCTGCCCTAAAAACCGCCATAAAGAGGAGTGGGGTAATAAATGAACGGGAGATTCTCCACTCCTCTGCAGGAATCATAATGAGCAATTAATGCCCATCACCATCTTATAGAAGATCATCATCTAGCAAGGCGTCTCTGTTGTCCTTCTCTTTGACTGCAAACTCGATCAATCGGGCCAACACTGCCTCAACCTCTTGGACTGAAATAGGTGGGATGTGGTTGAGCTGAAACTCAAGTACTGTAACTGTCTGCCCGTGCCGAGTATAAGACTTTCTCCAAGCGACCAAGGCGTCTTGGGTATTCTGAATAATGCTGGCGAAAGCTGAAATGTTTTCAAAATCATCCTGAACAAACGATCTCACAACCGAGAAGAAGGGACCCAACTTGCTCGTTAAGCCATCCACAGTCATCTCCTCTGGAGTCAACCTCTTAGCAAATATATCCTCCAGCGTGTTCAAGACTCCATCTAGAATATTGCCCATAGCCTTCCTGACTCTAGCTGAATCTGCCCGTGCTGCATCAAGGAAACCACGGCCTGTGACCATCGAAGAATACCAACTGGTGGTCATATCTCTCACCTTCTTGTATCACGCCTCCATCCACCATGGTTTGTAAGGGCACATTCATTAAAGCCTCCAGACGAAGAACAGTCTGAGTCTGATAGATTTGGGTCTCGCCCCAGGCTTGATCAACAATATCCATGCGTGCTAGAACGTCAGAGGCTTGCCGATAAGAATGAGCGAGGTCCTCCATGAACCTTTCTGTTTCCGTGCGAACATTGCCAACCCATTTGTCTGCTTCCAACGCCATCTTCAAATCCTCCAAGCCACTAACCGATTCCCTTGGGAGCTCTGCTGGGAGTTCAACTGCCGGATTCTCCTGCTCACCTAGACATGCTAGGTTTTGCACATACCCGATCAATGTCCTGTGCTCCTTCAATTTCTTGTACTTTCCTTCTGTATGGAGCAATTTATTCTTCAACGCCTGATAGGAGTTATCACACTCCTCAATTACTTGGGCTCCCGTGGGCCGACCCAACTCAACAATGGTGATCACATAATTCTCTGGCCTTTCCTCGTCTTGATGACATTCCTCCCTTAGAACAACAACCTGAAGTGTGCGAGAGCTGGATTCATCTATTGAAATATTCGAAAATTTCCTAGCCCTCTTCTTCTCTTGTGGTGCGCTAATCCTATTGAGGAATTCCTCCATCTCAACTGATGGGTCCGTATCATCCTCAAGGTCCTTCCTCATCCTTTCTGTGGGCCAATCTGGCACTGCCTGCTGTGGATTGCAAACGATGAGGGGCTGCTCCTTCATCGCTTCCTCCTCACGCACCTCTTCTCTAATAACACTTTGCTGAGGCTCGTCCACCTCCATTTGATGAATACCTTCCTCCAATACTCGAGCCTCTTGCCCCGTGGTATTTTCTTCTTCTAGTGCCGTGTCAATCATCTGTTGGAAACGATTATCAGTTGCCGTTTCCTCTTCTTCTTCCTCCTGGCTTTCCCTTCTAGGTACGTTGACACTTAAGCTGTCCGATTCCCTAAGCGGTGGCTGATTTACTTCCTCAAACTCCTGCTCTTCGTTGGATTTACTTTTCTGGCTTCCAAATAGTGGAAGCTCCCTCAAACTCGAAGATTGAGTCTGTGATCGTGCGGGTGATGCCTGCTCTACCCTTTGAGGCATTGGCTAGATCGACACTTCTCTTCGTGGTTCAGCAGCTTGGGCAATCTGCTTTCCTTTCCTTGTTGACGGTAGCCTCTGATCGCCCATGAGACTATAAGTAAGAGCAGTCGACTTACTTTTAAGCCGGCTTACGTGCCTTTCAACCCAGCTCCTCATGAAAGTCAACACTGGTATGGAAAGTGTATCCAAGTCCATGATTTCAGGCTCGGACCAATCTGGTGGTGGGACCGGTGTGTTCCTCACTGACTCGTAGTTAGGCTGTATGACGTTGACATCTTCGTCTACTTGGTTCGGAACCAGAATGACTTCACATTCTCTAATTAATTTCAAGGGTAGCCTGGTGAACATTCTCCTCTTGACTTCGGCATCATCAACTGCGTTAGCCCAAAAGTCCTCGATATGAGCCTTGTGCCTGTATTCCACATTTTCTACCATCCAGATATTGTTGTAAGGATCGAAATCCCGTCT
>CM021102.1:832944080-832977377 GCA_007115665.2 Sequoiadendron giganteum
ACACCTTCAGCAATGTGGCTTCCGGCACTTAAAAGAAATTCGCACCAACTGGATACTTTCAACACTTAGAAAAATATCACTCCAGCACTTCAACTCCGAAAATTTTACTTCAGCTCTTTGATTCTTGACACTTAGAAAAAATTTCACCAGCAATACTTCAGCACTTAGAAAAATAAATTACTTTAGCTGGATACTTTCAGCACTTCAAGAATTTTCTCTCACTTCAGCGAACTCTCAACTTCAAGAAAATTCTTCACTTCAGCAAACTCTCAACTTCAAGAAAATTCTTCTCACTTCAGCAAACTCTCAACTTCACAAGAAAATTCTTATCACTTCAGCAATCTCGCACGTGTAAATGGTGAGAAGAAGTGAAAAACTTCGTTGCTTAAATAATTGTGCTAGAGAATCTTGCTAATTTGTGCGGGAGTGAATTTCAGCAGTTTCATTAATTCTCCACTCCCACTACTTAGAAATCTTCTAATTCTGGCGAAGTGGTGGGTGAGTTGTCAGCCAATCGTCATAGCATTTTCCCAAAATGAAGATTCTTTCCCATGCAGAGTTTGAAATTTTCCCTCCAAACTGCCAGTTAACACTTTGTTAATTAAATCACTCTCATTTTGATTCATTTAAATCCAACTTAAAATTCCATGGGGAAATTAAAATAATTTCCAACCCATTAAAATCTCCAACATTTAAATTTTATTTCCATTACATTCGCCTTAGAAAATTTTAATCCTCCTCAAAATATTTAACCCCGTTGATTTAAAATCACTCGCCAGATCAATCCATTCTCAAATTTTAATTCTCCTTAGCAAATAATCAAAGGCCACTTAGAAAATATTTCCCTTTAGAAAAATATTAAAATCCCCTTAGAAAAATAATATCTAACTTTATTAATTCATGGGTGCACTTGAAGGGGGTGATTTAATTTTTTCACTTTGCCCATCATTAACGTTTATTTCAGCCCTTCCACCTTGGGCGCATATGATAGTGTCAACTTCATTTTAATGCCTTTGAAAAATTCCACATCAATTTCTTAATCTTTGGCGCACTTGGAGGTGTCAACTTTATTTTCTTGGCTTAGAAAATTTCAAACACCTTTACCTCAAGTCAAGGGCGCATTTATCACCTTGCTCTTTTGTTTCTTGCCTTAGGCGTTTCCTTAGTCAACATATTATCTCTTTCTTGCTTTGGGCATATTTGACCCCTTTAACCTGTATTTCCCACGCCTTAGAAACATTCTTAACTTATCTTGCCATGGGCGCATTCAAGGGTGCCTACTTTATTTTTGTGCCTTAGAAACTTTCTTAGCACCCCCTCAACTCCTTGGGCGCATTTGATCCCTTGAGATTCCACTTTATGTGCCTTAGAATATTTCTCCTACCTTGATCTCCTCACTTGTGTCAAGGGCGCATTTGAGGACTTGAGGTTCATGTTTTATATGCCTTAGCAAAATTTTAACTTAGCCTCTTCATGATGAGCGCATATGGGACCTTTAGTTTGTATCTCCTGACTTAGAAATTTTTCCAAGTCTTAGCCACTTATCTTCTTGCCAAGGGTGCATTTAGCTAGGTCTACTTTTATCTTCCACCACTTAGAAATATCTTGGTATCATCATCACCACTTGGGCGCATTTCATACTCTTAGCTTTTATTATGTAACACCTTAGAAAATATTCCCAAAACCCTTAGCACAAGGGCGCATTTGATAGGGTTCACTTCTATTTTCCACGCCTTAGCAAATTTTTTCTCTTCTAGCAACCTTGGGCGCATATGGGGGTGTGTTCTGCCATTTTCTTCACTTAGAATAATTCCTTAGCACCTTGCTTGTGATGGGCGCATTTGAGGTGCCTAGCTTCCAATTCAACACCTAGAAGAAATCTTGATTCCCCCTTTAGCTTATGGGCGCATTTTGCCCCCTAAGCTTTTGTTTTCTCATGCCTTAGGAAATTTCGATGTCTTCTTTTTCAAGGTGGGCGCATTTAGCATGGTGGGCTCCAAGTTGAGGGCGCATTTAGCACCTCTAGCTTTCATTTCGTGCCTTAGAATTTGTAATGTCCCCTTCTCGACAGTGATCCGACAGTTGGCTATTAGTCTATCCCGATGACTCGTAGACTACTTAGAAGCAGAATTAAGGTTCCCTATCTTCTAGGAGGATGTTTCAGCTTTTGTTGGAGTGTGCTTCTGGAATCTTGGTGTTTGGTTGGCAGCTCTTTTCTGGGTTTTCAGAGAGCTTCGCGATGGTATATCTGGCATGATGATCCGAGTTACTTCCGGAATTTACTATTTTTAGTAAATTCTATTTCTGGCAGTGGTCTTGTTGGCTTCAGTGTTCTTGACTCGCCTCATCAGTTGGTTTAGCTGCCAGTATCAGATTTGGCGCATGGATGCAATTCTGGAGAGATAAGTCGTTTTAATTAAAATAATGTTTTATTTTAATTATTTCCCCCTTGGTCTAGCTTCACAACTTAAGTCATTTTTAAAAAGGGGACTTTTATGGGTAGGCGCCTCATCCAAAGATTTAAGTGAATTTGTACCTTTGTTTATTAATGCTGACTTGGAGAAAAGGTACGCCACATGAGGAAGAATGTAATAAGTTAAAATGGCGTGGGATTTACCTTGGGAAAAGGGATGCCATTTCTTGAGTCAAAGGTCAACAAGGAATTAGGGCTACTCTTGAGTGGAGCGCACCTTCTGGAAGCTTCTAGAGGTGCTTAGCAAAATTATAAAAGGAGGTTTAGGGTCTTCATTTCATCATCTTGAATTTATGCAAAGTTATGTTGCCGGAATGGTATTAGGATTGCTTCGAGGGATGCATACCTCCTAGCTAGGCTTAACTTCTTGCTTGAAAGATAGCAACTAGTTGAAAGTAGGGTTCTATTGTACTGTTTTGCATTTTGAGTTTGAGTTCTTGTATTTTTTGTCATTTTCACAGTTGCTGTTTTGCCTGTGGCTGATCTAGATAATTGATCATATGTTTGTGGACGATTTTATCTTGCTTATGGGTATTGAGGAAATGTATTTGGAAGGTTGAGGCGACCCCTTCCTCCAAATATCAGAATTTATCTCCAAGCTTTGGATTTTATAAAGCAAAATCGCCCTTTCTCTTGGGCCGTACCATTCTGGACTTGCTTGGTTTTGCGTGCCAAATAATTAGGAATCTTTTGAGTCTGTTTTATGCTTTCATCTTGGGCGCTTTCAGTATTAGAACA
The DNA here is from genome assembly GCA_007115665.2 of Sequoiadendron giganteum. Taxonomy (NCBI): domain Eukaryota; kingdom Viridiplantae; phylum Streptophyta; class Pinopsida; order Cupressales; family Cupressaceae; genus Sequoiadendron; species Sequoiadendron giganteum. Next base: position 832,947,292 of record CM021102.1, read on the forward strand.
TATTGCATTTTAGTTCATGAAGTTTGAGTGTGTTTTGAGGGAGTTGTCTTCATTTTAGCGAATTTTTGTGTTGTTGATTCTGCAGTTTCAGTGCAGGTCTGCATAACCAGATTGGTAAAAGTGGGGTTTGGGAGTTGAGTTTGAGTCCAGGAAGTCTAGAAGAGTATAGGGGAGTCCTTTACAATTATTGCAGCATGACATATTTTCTAATCACGTGTGCTTGGCAGGCTCTCTATGATATTGTAAGCTGAATAGTAGTATTGTCAGCAATCCTTCTACTCTGATCTAACTCTTGTACTTTCCCACGGCTATGGAAGAGACTGGCATGCTCAGTCTTAGTTAGTTTTAACTTCTTGTATCACCCGCTAAAGAAGTGGAAGAGGCTGGCTTGCCGCCTATTGGATTTCTGTAATGCATTGTTACATTGTGCTGATCGGCTGAGCCGTCACAAGATCATGGATCCTCTGACCATATGCTCGCCCCTCCTCCCATATCGGGTCTTAGGGCGCATTCTTGGTTAGAGTTATCAATTCTGCCAGTTTTTCAGTATTGCTAACGACCCCCTACGAGTATGCTCTCACCTTGCCCTTACTGGGATCTGGGTTGATCAGAAAGTCAAGGGTTCCCTTCAGCTGGTTTATGTTTGCACTAATGCTAATGGGTGAATTTAGCTGTGTAACAAAATGAAAAAATTGGCCGGTATATTTCAGAATTCTTTTCAAGTTTTTACCTTCATGAGCGCATTTGCTAGGGTGGGCTTTTGTTTGAGGGTGCTTGCTATGGTGTGCTTCCATTTGAGGGTGCATTTTACCCCTTCAACTTTTGTTCTCAATGCCTTAGGCATTTTTTGCTAGGCATCATTTATGATGGGTGCTTTTCACCTAACTAGCTTTCATGTGAGGGCGCATTTGGGAGTACCTGCTTCCATTTCAACAATTAGAAATTTGTATCATCCAGACTCCTTGGACGCATTTGAGGCCATTTGCTTTCATGTTTGACTTAGAAACTTTCTCAAGTCTCTACCTTCTTGAGGGCGCATTCTAGAGGGTGAGCTTTTATTTTACTTGCCTTACAAACTTTTCAACTATCTGGAGCTGACCCTTGCCCTCTATTTTTAGTAAGTTTTGGGGACTTATGATTTTTCATGGATTTTCAACTATTTCAAACCTGAAGCTGGTGGATATGATCTTTGTGGCCTGATTAACCCGTTCATAACTGCTGTTCGTGCTTGCTTGTTATTTTTAGCCCACTTGCTATTTTAATAAACCCTTGATTTCTTGACCTTGGCAGCTCTATTTGACTTGAAATTTTCACCACGTGGTCCTCATCGTTTGTTGAACCTATTCACACTTGCCCCTCGTGCTGACCTGCTATTTATAGCCCCGTTGTGGAGGTGACTTACTATAGATAGTAAGTGCCTGAAAAGTAATCAACCAACTATCAGATGTGTTTGCATGTCATATTGCTCGGGAGATCTCAAAAAACCCAGAAAACCCAGTAAACTGGTCTGCATGTGAGTACTGGCTAAAAATAGTAAGTTCCTGGAAAATGATCAACTCTGCTTGCATGTTGCATCGTTGCGTAGCTCTCGAAAAACCCATAAAGAATACCCTAACATGCATTGAAAAAATTTGCATGGAAACCCTCAAAATAGCCTCCGAAGTCTGAATTGCCGAAAATCATCATCTCGGCTTGCATGTTATATCATCGCGAAGGTCTTGAAAAATCCAGAAAGATTCTCCAGACATGCATTGAAAAATCCTGCATGCTAACTCTGAAATCTGCCTCTCAAGCCGAAACTGCTAAAAATAGCAAGTTGTCCAAATCTGTTTAAATTTTTCGTGCAAGCACTTTGAAGTGCCCTGAATATGGTGAAGTAGTCAGAATTCCAAAATCCTGAGAAAAAGATCCCAAATTGAGTACTTACTAAAAATAGCAAGTTGTTAGAACTCAGTGAAAATTTGATGGGATCCTGCTTGAAGCATCGTGATTGTAGTACCAAGCTCAGATTTCATTTTGCCAACTTGATTTGACCTCCAATAAGCCTGAAGAATGAAAACCCTAATTTCACAGACTTAGCCAAAATTTCAACCTAGGTCAAATGATGGGACATCCCCGGAAGGACAGAAAGATCAGAGAGAGAGAGAGAGACGCAAAACCAAAGCCAAAAGACCAGAATGGAGCAAAAATTAGGGGGTACCCATTTTGAATGGGGTGATGTGTGAAAAGGTCACAACATGTCCCAATTCAGATATATTATGAACTTGGTTTGTGAATTTGTCAAATCTCAGGTACATCTTTGGGTGATATTTCTCATTTTTTTATTGAGTTAATATATTAATATGACAGTAATACTAAAAAATCCAAGCGATTAGTCATCGGGACTAATATATTGGGAGAGTTATAGAAAGCATGAAGCTTGAAAGATAGAAAGAGGAGCAGACAAGCAAACTACTAAGAACTTTAGAAACCAAGATCGATATTCAGGTATATTTGTAAATAATTGTCAACTATAATAGTATTATGACAACATTGAAAAGCTGTTAACTAGAAATGACAATATTGAAAACAACTGGAAACAAGGATTCAAATATGACTCAAAAACTAAAAAAAAAGATCTTGGCCCTAAACATGAATTAATATGCAAAATGTTTTACGAGTACAACAAACAACACAAAGATTGGAACATAAAAATATTAAATAAAAGAAAGCTCTATGGTTTCTTCTCTTCAATAACTTAAAAAGGGAAATGGTGAAATATTGAAGATAGTAAGTAAGGTATGAAGAGCATTGATAGTGAAAAGAATGCTGAGGCAAAAGTGATTATACCACTTGATAATGATCAACCTGTTGATGTTGTAGCTTCGGGCTACATACTTCCGCCTTTCTTGTTGAACAATAAATATCATATAGCCTAATGACTATTTATTTATTGCATCTATTAAAGTGAAGAGGCGCTTAACTTGGCATAATATTTATTATTTATTTGGGCTGACTTCCTTATGATGGCCGACCTATTTAATTATTGGAAATTCTTAATGAGGCCGACCTCATGAAGAGTCACATTGTTTTGTATAAATACAAGGTGTTGTTCATCTCATTTCATCATCAAATTCATTCATCATATTCGCATTCCTAGAAGAAGTTCGCACTTGTGCAGCAGATCATCATCTTGAGCAGCAGATCATTATATTGTTACGTAGAATGATTTCAAGGAGAAGCATATTCCTGTTGTATCTTCGCATCTAGGAGAGGTGCTATTTTTCATTGTATCAAATTCAGCCTTGTGTTGGGCTTGAATTGTAAGCAGATATCTGCTCCTATTCCTTGAATATATAAGCAATATATTTGCTGGGTTTTTCCCCTCGAGCTGGAGGGTTTTCCCAGGGTATCTTGTGGTGTTCATTGTCATATGTGTTGCATTTTCTGTTTGCTTTCATTTCTGATCTCAAAACTAACATGGTATTAGAGCCAGGTTCAAAGAAGATCTAAAGGCTCTCACATGGAGATAGACAATGAAGACCAAGAGTCTCCGCAGGACATGAAAGTTGACCATACTCTTGAGATTCAGAGGGAGGCTACTGATCCTAAAGAAGATGATGATCCAATTGAGCCTTTGGAACCTACTGATGGGCCTACAGACATTGTTATTGGTCGAAAGAGACCTCTATGGGCTAAGCAAACAATGCAGGAGGCAGAAAAGTTTGCAGCCCCTAGAGGAACATTTAGAGAAAGCAAAAGACCTTAGAAGTTTTCAAGCTATGTTGCATAGATGAGTCAAATCATTGAGTCTGAACCTTCCAGTGTTGAGGAAGCTACAAGTATGGAGAGATGCTATGGCTGAAGAATATCAATCTATCCTCAAGAACGATGTTTGGGACATTATACCTGGACCAAAAGGCAAATCTGTTGCATCTTCTAAGTGGCTTTTCAAGATCAAGCATGCGACTGATGGAAGCATTGAGAAGTACAAGGCTAGATTTGTGGCTAGGGGGTTCTCTCAGAAAGAGGGAATAGATTATGAGGAAACGTTTGCTCCAGTTGCTCGTTATACCTCCATCAGGACTATCATTGCTATTGCAGCGGCTACAGGATGGAAGTTACACTAGATGGACGTGAAGACAACATTTCTAAATGGTGTAATTGAAGAAGAGGTATACATTGAGCAACTTGATGGATTTGAGGTTCATGGGAAGCAGTCTCATGTTTGCAGATTGAAGAAGGCTTTGTATGGCCTTAAGCAAGCTCCTCGTGCTTGGTATGAGAGGATTGATCGATATCTGCTGAGCTTGGGCTTCTCTAAGAATGATGCTGATTCAAACCTGTACTTCAAGGTAATTGATGGCGAAGCATTGATCTTGGTTCTCTATGTTGATGATCTATTTCTTACTGGAGAAGAATACCTCATTATCAAATGCAAGAAGGAGTTGGCTTTTGAATTTGAAATGAAGGATCTTAAGTACATGCATTACTTCCTTGGTTTAGAAGTATGGCAGAGGCCTAATTAGATCATTCTAAGTCAAGGGAAGTATACAATAGACATCTTGAAGAGATTTGGTATGATGGATTGCAAATCCATGTCTACACCTATGGAAACCAATTTTCAGAAGTTAAAAGAGGCTACAGCTAATTCAGATCTGGTGGATCCTACTATGTACAGGCAGTTGATTGGATCATTGATGTATCTAGTCAATACTAGACCAAATATTTGCTATGCAGTGAATACACTTAGTCAGTTCATGTGTGACCCAAGGCAAATACACCTAGTTGCGGCAAAGCATATCCTGAGTTACTTGCGTGGCATAGTTGGGTATGGCTTGAGATATTCTTCTAGTGTGGACTTGAAGCTGCATGTTTATACTGATTCTGATTGGGCAGGGTGTGTTGCTGATCGGAAGAGCACCTCTGGACGTTGTTTCAGTTTGGGGTTTGTGATGATCTCCCAGTGTAGCAGGAAGCAGTCTTTAGTGGCACTGAGCACCGCAGAGGCCGAGTACATTGCAGCATGTGAGGCAGCTCGAGAAGCAGTGTGGCTTCAGAAGCTCCTTGCAGGATTTTTTGGACAATCATTGGAGCTGACTGTCATTCATTGTGATAATCAAAGCTGTGTGAAGCTTTTTGTCAATCCAGTGTTTCATGACAGAACCAAACATGTTAGATCAAATACCACTATATCAAAGATATGGTATCGAGGAAAGCAATCCAGTTGAAGTATATTAGCACTGATGAGCAAATGGTAGACATTCTCACCAAGCCTCTCTCCAGAGTAAAGTTTGTGTACTTTCGAGACAAGCTTGGTATTGTGGAGAATGAAGCCCTAGCTGAGAGGGAGACTTAGCTTTAGTGATCTTCTGTGATTTGCTCTAATGCATTTTTCTATGTTATAGAAATTTGAGGTGTAAGCCCTTGTTTTCCACCCTTTGGGAGTAGCCATGGTGGATGTCATGTTGAGTGACTCCATGACAACATCATGTGAGAGAGTCCGTGATGATTTTCTTGTACTTGTGTTTATTCACCCTCTGGGAGTATCCATGTTGAACATCATGTTGAGATGACGACATCACGTTGAGTGATTCCGTGATGGGCACTTGTGCACATATACTTTACCATACATGGGAGTAGCCATGATGGTTGATATCACGATTGAGTGAGTCCGTGATGAGCCCCTCCCACATATGGGTGTAGCCATTGTGGGTGTCATGTTGAGAGATCCCATGACAGTGTGTATCGAAAGTATTCCTCCCTAGCTAAGAGGGAGTGTTGATGTTGTAGCTTTGGGCTACATACTTCCGCCTTGCTTTTTGAACAATAAATTTCATGTAGCCTAACGGCTATTTATTTATTGCATCTATTAAAGTGAAGAGGCGTTTCACTTGGCATAATATTTATTATTTATTTGGGCTGACTTCCTTATGATGGCCGACCTATTTAATTATTGGAAATTCTTAATGAGACCGGCCTCATGAAGAGTCACATTGTTTTGTATAAATACAAGGTGTTGTTCATCTCATTTCATCATCAAGTTCATTCATCATATTCACATTCCTAGAAGAAGTTCACACTTGTGCAGCAGATCATCATCTTGAGCAGCAGATCATTATATTGTTACAGCAGAATGATTTCAAGGAGAAACATATTCCTGTTGTATCTTCGCATCTAGGAGAGGTGCTATTTTTCATTGTATCAAATTCGGCCTTGTGTTGGGCCTGAGTTGTAAGCAGATTTCTGCTCCTATTCCTTGAATATATAAGCGATATATTTGCTGGGTTTTCCCCCTCGAGTTGGAGGGTTTTCCCAGGGTATCTTGTGGTGTTCATTGTCATATGTGTTGCATTTTCTGATTGCTTTCATTTCTGATCACAAAACTAACATGGTATCGAAGCCAGGTTCAAAGAATATCGTGATCAGATTTATATAAGCAGCGCTCTCATCCACTCTTGTTCTCATCTTCTTGCATCTATCTCATCTTAAAGATGGTGAACGGGCTCAAGATCGAAGATAGGCTTGAAGGTGCTTCCAACTTCACCTCTTGGAAGTTTAGAGTGATGCTTGCATTGGAAGAAAGTGAGCTTGCTGAGTTCGTGGAGGGCGAAGTTCCTAAACCTTCCAATGAAAATGAGAAGCCACAATGGAAGAAGAATGGCACTAAGGTGAAAAAGATTTTGGTTGATTCCGTGAAGGACCAACTTGTGCCAATTATCTCCAAGTTGATGACATGCAAATTTCCACTTTTCCAAATTTGCAACTTCAAACAATTTTGAGATTTTGACTATTTTAAACAAAATGCCTTAATGAAGCAAAAATTTATTATGGGTACAACAATATGCATGGGGCCATCAATAGTTGTGTCCAAGTGATCTAGAATGGATTGAGCATCTAAAGAATCAAATGAATAAAATTATTGATAAAAATGTAATGATTTTTCACAATTTTATAGGTTGATTGCCACCAAATAGGGATGTGGAGCATGTAACTAAAGTCCTACCTAGAGCTGCTTTCATTAATATCAAATCATATCTATACCCTCATTCCTATAAGACGAAGATTGAAATATTAGAACAATTGCTGGAGCAAGGTGTTATTACTCCTGGTAAAAGTCCCTACTCTACACCAGTCCTATTGGCAAGGAAAAAAGATAGGTCATATCCTCTATGTATTGATTTTGAAGGACTAAACAAAATAACCATTAAGAATACGTTCCCTATGCCATTCATAGATGAGTTATTAGATGAACTACATGCTGCTAAGTTTTATTCAAAACTAGATTCATGATTTGGAGATTACCAAATTACATTGTTACTAGTACTACTCCCCTCAACCCTAGATTTGGGTACAATTTGTTTTAAATTCTAGCCCGAGTTCGATTCATTGTAGTATTCTACAAGATTTTGCATTTGCATCCCAAATTCACCTAGGTATGTCCATGTGTATACCCCAACAAATCTAGGTTGCAAATCATAACCTAAAATGTACCTATAGAGAATCCATGGATTTTTCCATAGTAAAGATAGTAACTGCATTTTCCATCTTCTTTTATTCATGTATCATGAACGCACCCAAAAGAATCCATCCTATAAATGCAAAACCCAAAACATACATAGAGTATCCATGGGTTTTTCCATAGCAAAGATAATAATTTCATTTTCCACTTCAAGGCGTCTTTTTCCATTCATGTATTCTAGATGATAAATATGTCAATTGTCATACCACTAATGACTAACAATGGGCATTCAACCCTATTTTGTTGAACTTGTTAAAACTCTTCTTGGTCTCTATCCAAGCATGCTACAACCTTGGTAACTACATCTAATATTCTTGAGTGTATAGATTATAGGGACGAGAGGCATGAAAATACTTTCAACATTTGGTTTCTATTGACGGGTGTTTTATGACCGCACCAACACAGAATAAAATTTCCCAACGGATACTCTATCCTCTCTTGAACAAAGTATTCTGCATGCTAAGATTGCCAAAAAGATCATGCATTCAACTCCAAGGTTCCTTATGCAGCGGATAGTCTCAGTTGGCTTGATGTGATTTGCTGGTTATTCCAAGGGGACTTACACATTTGTTCGATCGAAAGAGAAGAACTTGCAGGACACGAATGATTTACCGATGATGCTCAGGTTTCCTAAACTAACCGGAAAATACTGAAATTAAAAGGATAGGGATATAGATTCTACTGTCTACTCCTAAATGCGGGATACGAAGATCAATTCTTGCAAGCTCAAACCAAGTTCTGCTTTGCTTCACTTCGAACAACCTCTACAGAGCCGGTGCAATCTTCAAAGGAATAATGAAAGATGTTCAAACTACGACCCAACATGCGAATACCATCACAACGATGCATACCAACACATGAACCGCAATTGAAGTTAAGTTCAAAAGTGCTCCAGTCGACCACGCAAGGCGAACCCACCACCAGTGAGCCCGCTAGTGGTATGTGTTGTGACCTTTTCACACATCACCCCATTCCAGATGGGGACCTCTTAATTTTTCCTCCATTTTGGTCTTTTGGCTTTTGTTTTGCGTCTCTCTCTCTCTCTGATCGTTATATCCTTCCGTGGATGTCTCATTGTTTGACCTAAGTTGGAAATTTTGGCTAAGTCTGTGAAATTAGGGTTTTCATCCTTCAGGCTTTGTTTGAGGTCAAATAAGGTTATCAAAGTGAAGTCCAAGTGCAACAGTACAATCAGAAGGCTCAAGGCAGGATCCCACTGAATTTTCACTGAAATCTGCCAACTTACTATTTTTAGTAAGTACCTAATTTGAGGTCTTTTCGTCAAAATCTTGGGATTCTGACTACTTCAGCACATCCAGGTAATTTCAAGGTGCCTGCACGTAAAATTTGAATAGATTCTGACAACTTGCTATTTTTAGCAGTTCCGGCTTCAGGAGCCATTTTCAAGGTTTGCACATATGCTTTTCCAATGCATGTCTGGAGAATATTTTTGGGTTTTTCGAGACCTTTGCGATAATATAACATGCAAGCCGAGACGATGGCTTTTAGCAGTTTGGGCTTCAGAGGCTATTTTTAGGGTTTGCATGCAGGATTTCTTGGTGCATGTCAGGATATTCCTCATGGGTTTTTCAAGAGCTTCGCAGTGATATGACATGCAAGCAAGATGGATCATTTTTCAAGGACTTACTATCTTTAGCCAGTGCGTGCATGTAGACCAGTTTATTGGGTTTTTCTGGGTTTTCTGAGATCTCTCGGGCAGTGTAACATGCAAACTCATCCAATAGCTGATTAGTCACTTTTTGGGCATTTACTATTTTTAGCAAATTCACTTCGGCAGCGACCCGACACTTCAGTTCAACAAGCAGAGCAGTATGCAGTAGAAATCAAGTCAAATGGAGACCATTCGAGGCACATGCAAGTCATATTAGGGTTTCCAGCTTCAATGCCTAAAAGAGGGGTAAAAAGCCAGAATTTCGAAAAACGAAGGTATCCCGCTGCGATCAGCATCCTTCAGGCAATCTATTGGTAAAATTTGGGCACAATGCGAGCACTTATTATTTATAGTAAGTCACCTCCAGAACAGGGCTATAAATAGTAGGTCAACACGAGAGGCAGGTGTGAACAGGTTCGCCAAGCGATGAGGACCACGTGGTGAAAATTTCAAGTCAAACGGAGCTGCAGAAGTCAAGCAATTTCAGGGTTTGCTAAAAATAGCAGGTGGGCTAAAAATAGCAGATGAGCTTGGGCAACATGTATAAACAGGGTAGCGAGGCCACAAGAGGCATATCATGCCAGCTCCAGAGTCAGAACGGGTGGAAGCCATGAGGAGTCATACATCTCTGAAATTTACTAAAAATAGAGTGGCTGAGGCATTGAAAATTTCCAAGTCTATAAGAGTTGAGGATGGCATGGTAAATTTTTCTAAGGCATGGCAAATTCCTCCACACCCCCCTAAATGCACCCTGTCTTGAAGAGATGATGATAAAAATTCTAAGGGATTGAAAATTGGAAGTTGACCCTCTCAAATGCACCCAAGCAAGCATGTGAAGGCATTAAAAATTCTAAGTGTGGAAAATTCCTCCTCCCTACCTCAAATGTGCCCTCAAGAAGGAAGGGACTTAGAAATTTTCTAAGTCATGCAAAGTTAAGACCTCACTAGCTGAAATGCACCCAAGGGAAAGGGGTAGCTAGAAAAAGTTTCTAAGGCATAAAAAAATTCCTCCTCACCCTCTAAATGCGCCCAACTTGCAAGGTCATGGAGATAAATTTTGCTAAGGCATGGAAATGGAAGCTTGGCAGGTGAAATGCGCCCAAGCTATGAGTAGAGGTAAGAAAGTTTTCTAGGTCACAAAAATGGAAGCTCAAGGGTGGAAATGCGCCCAAGCAAGGAGCATGACTTAAAGGAGTTTGAAATTTCTAAGTGTCAAGAAAATAAGAGCCCCCCATCAAAATGCGCCCAACTTGTGATGGTGAGTTGAAAAACGCCTAAGGCATCAAAGATGAAAGCTCATCGGTTGAAATGTGCCCAGAATTTAAAATGCAATAAACCTTAGCAAATTTTATTATTTTTCTCAAAATAATAAAAATTAAACTTACCCCTTTGTTTGGATACACATGAAAATGGTGAATACTGAGTGGAAAGTTCTTCTGGGTATTGGACATTTCCCATCGGGAGATGATTTTAAAAATTTCCACACCTCACTCAAGATTTTTCGGCAGTGGGCTAGAGGTGGTTTCTTTAGATTAGTGGAGAATCTTTTGTGCTCATTCATTACCCCACTCCTCTCTGTGGCGGTTTTTGGGGCAAAGCTTTGATTAGGGCATATGTGGCTCAATTTGAGCCCTTCATTGTATTTGAATCTAAGCCGTCCACTAGACTGGGCTAGATATAAAAGGGGCATCCCCCCTCATTTGTAATATTAGATATTAGAATTAGATTAAGAGTTAAGTTAGAGAATAGAGAGAGCATATAGAGAATAGCTTAAAAGTTAGCATAGCATAGATTGAGGAGGAAAGAAAGTTTTCCATTTGAAGGCTTTGTAAGGAGTTGTTGTGAACACTATCATAATATAAAGAGTTCTTATTGCTTGGTGATTCCATCTTTCGTTATGAGTATCTAGCAAGGCTTCTTTGTCTTTCCAATTCACTTAGAGCTTTAAAGTAGATTAAAGTAAAGTAGATTTCATTTCATGCAAGTAGTTGGTAGTTGTGGAATGCGTTGTTTAACTTGAGCAAGCTTTATTTATCCATACTGTCGACGGGAGTTTTATGACCGCACCAACACAGAATAAAGTTTCCAACAGATACCCTATCCTCTCTTGATCAAAGTATTCTGCATGCTAAGATTGCTAGAAAGATCATACATTCAACTCCAAGGTTCCTTATGCAGGGGTAAGTCTCAGTTGGCTCGATGTGATTTGCTGGTTATTTCAAGGGGACTTACGTGAATTGCTCATTCAGAAGAAAGGATTCTCAAATTTTGGGAGATTTGTCAATGACACCCGGGTTCTTAAACTAACCAGATACTGAATGTAAAAGGATGCAAGGATTAGAGATGCTACCATCCACTCTAAATGCGGAACGTGAAGATCAATTCTCGCAAACTTCAAACCAAGCTTTGCTTTGCCTCACTTCGGATAGCTTCCGCAGAACCAGTGCAATCTTCAAAGGGATAACGAGAGATATTCAAACCACGATTCAACATGCAGAGACCGTCACAACGACGCATATCAACATATAAACCGCAATTGAAGTTAAGTTCACAATGTTCCAGTTGACCACGCAAGGTGAACCCACCATCAGTGAGCCCGCTAGTGGTATGGATAAGCAAAGCTTGTTCAAATTAAACACCACATTCCACAACTACCAATTACTTGCATGAAATGAAATCTACTTTACTCTAGTCTACTTGAGTCGGAAAGACGAAAAAACCTTGCTAGCTGCTCACAATAAAAGAAGGAATCACCAATCAATGAAAATTCTTTATATCATGAGAGTGTTCACAACAACTTCTTACAAAACTTTCAAAAGGAAAGCTTTCTTTCCTCTTCAATCTAACTATCAATCTATGCTAACTCTCTATCTATTCTTAATTCTATCCTCTCTACTCCTTTATCTCTTAATCTAATTCTAAATAATTTATAAATGAGGGGGGATGCCCCTTTTATAGTTGGCCTAGTCCAGCGGACGACTTAGATTAAATTACAAAGGAGGGCTCAGATCGAGCCACATATGCCCTAATTAGGGTTTTTGCCCTAAAAACTGCCATAGAGAGGAGTGGGGCAATGAATGCACAAAAGATTCTCCACTCCTCTGCAAGAACCACTACGAGCATTTAATGCCCACTACCATCAGGAGATTCTCGTCCAACAAGACTTTCCCTGCTAATTCTGTTGCGCTAGGAGGAGGGTAAAAGAGTCTCTAAGATTGTCTCCACAGATAATAAAAATTCATAGGATCCGGAGTTCGACTGCTCAGTTGTTCGTGTTCAGCCCTCCTGTTGTTTTAATTCCTGGATGCATTTCCTCCTTGTAACTTTCATATTTCTCCAGCCCATTACCTTGGGCGCATTAAGCCTCTTTTGCATCACGTTCTTAATGCCTTAGACAAATTTTCACTGCCATTTCCCTTTGCCTTGGGAACTTTTTCACCTAACTTCTTCATCTCTACCTTGTCGCGTGCCTTCTTGAGTTGGGTGCATATTAGGTCCTTGTGGAGAAATCCCAACACTTAGACGTTTCTTCCAACATCTTCTTTCATGGCTTGGGCGCAAATGAGACATGATGGAGGAGTTTGAAATGTGTAACTTTTCTCCCTCCAAGGTCATAACGTTGTCCAGCTTCATCACCTCAAGTCCTCTTGCCTTGGCCTCCGTGTTCATCCTGCAAAACAAAAAGAAGAGCATCAGAACACTTATAATATAAAATCCTTTTACTTACCAAATTTCCATGTTCTGATTGATTGATCTCCGGATGTGATAAAATTCATCATTTTTCTCTAGCAAATTTTGCTTTCTCTAAGGGGGCATCCACCACCTTGTGTTTGGAGTTAGTGCCTTAGATAAAATTCCACCCATCTCAAGCTTGAGTGCATTTGACCCTTTTGCCATCTTTTTCCATGCCTTTGGCGAATTTCAAACACTTTCACCCAGCTTTCCACCTTGGGCGCATATGGGAGGTGATGCTTCCATTTCATACTTAGAATCCTTTTCAACACTTTACTTCATGCCAAGGGTGCATTTTAAGGGATTGGAGTTCATGACTTAGGCAAACCTCATCCAACTTCTAGCCACCTTATCTTGCCTTGGGCGTATATGGGGGTGTCTATTTTTATTTTCACCATTTAGAAAAATTTCAAACTTACTCAACTTGCTAAGGGCGCATTTGAGGGGACCTCATGCCATTTCCTACGCCTTAGATAAAAATTCTTATTGACTTCATCTCATACCTGCCAAGGGTGCAGATCACCCCCATGGGCTTTCGTCTAACATGCCTTAGGCGTTTTTCTTCGCCTGTCTTCATGTTAATGGGCGCATTTGAGGTGGCCACTTTGATTTTAACACTTAGAACTTTTTTCCATCTAGGGCGCATTTACCACCTTGCACTTTTATCCTCCCACACTTAGAAATATCTTGATATTACCACCACCACTGGGGCGCATTGCATACTCTTAGCTTTTATTTTGCAACGCCTTAGAAAATATTCTTGTACCTTGCTCATGAAGGGCACACTTCAGGTAGGGAGGAGGAACTTTCTTGCCTTAGAAAAATTTCAATATCCTCTCAACCTTGGGCGCATTTTACATAGGGAGGAGGAAATTTTATACTTAGAATCTTTCATCCCATGCTTGCTCACACCTTGGGCGCATTTGAGGGTATGAGGAGGAATTTTGTCATACTTAGAAATTTTTTATGCCAACCTTGTAGCCTTGGGCGCATTTGAGGTAGGGAGGAGGAATTTTGCCAACACTTAGAATATTTTCTTCCAAGCCTCCTTCATGAGGGCACATTTAGGGGTGTGAGGAGGAATTCCTCATGCCTTAGAAACTTTTCCCAATTCTCAACATGTTGTGGGCGCATTTGAGAGGTGGTGGAGGAATTTCTCATACTTTAGATATTTTTCACTCTTCTCCTAGACTTGGGCGCATTTCACCACCTTGCATGCCCGTTTCCATTTGTGGACTTAGACCTTTTCAACGCCTCGACTACCTCTGCCATCTATTTTTAGTAAATTTCGAAGATGTGACTCTTCATGGCTTTTCACCTGTTCTGAACCTGGAGCTGGCATGATATGTTCCTCGTGGCCTAGCTACCCTGTTTATACCTGTTGCCCAAGCTCATTTGCTATTTTTAGCAAACCCTAAATTACTTGACTTCTGCAGCTCTGCCTGATTTGAAATTTGCTCCACATGATCTTGATGACTTAAGTGACCTGTTCATACTTGCCTCTGGCACAGACCTGCCATTTTTAGCCATGAAATGACTTACTAAAAATAGTAAGTACTCGGATTGCGTTCAAATTTTGCCAGTAGGTTGTCTAAAGGATGCTGATCATGGTGGGGTACTTCAATTTGACAACTTCTTGAATTTCACCCCCTATTTTAGGCATAAAAGTGGAAAACCCTAATTTGACTTGCATGCGCCTCAAATGATCTTTGTTTGACTTGATTCATGTTGCATGTTGTTCTGCTTGTGAAACTGGAGCACCGGGAGCCGCTTAGAGTGTGCCTGCTAAAAATAGTAAGCGCCTGAAAAGTGATCAATCAACTGCCGGATGAGTTTGCATGTCACAATGCTCAAGAGATCTCAAAAAACCTAGAAAAACCCAAAAAACTGGTCCACATGCGGGCACTAGCTAAAAATAGTAAGTCCTTGAAAAATGACCAACTTTGCTTGCATGTCACATCACTGCGAAGCTCTTGAGAAACCCATAAGGAATATCCTGACATGCACTTAGAAATTCTGCATGCAAACCCTAAAAATAGCCTCTGAAGCCCGAACCGTTGAAAGTTATCACCTTGGCTTGCATGTTATATCATCGCGAAGGTCTTGAAAAACCCAGAAAGATTCTCTAGACATGCATTGAAAAAGCACAGATGCAAACCCTCAAAATGGCTCTTGGAGCCAGAATTGCTAAAAATAGCAAGTTGTCAGAATCTGTTCAAATTTTGCATGCAAGCACCTTGAAGTACCTTGAATGTGTTGAAGTAGTCAGAATTCCAAAATTCTGATGAAAAGACCTCGGGTTGAGCACTTACTAAAAATAGTAAGTTGTCCGATCTCAATGAAAATTTGATGGGATCTTACCTGAAGCTTTTTGATCACAGTGCCAAGCTCAGATTTCAGTTTGCCAACTTGATTTGACCTCAAACAGGCTTGAAGAATGAAAACCCTAATTTCACAGACTTAGCCAAAATTCCAAATTAGGTCGAAGATAGGGACATCCCCGGAAAGACCGCGAGGAACAGAGAGAGAGAGACGCAAAACAACCTAAAACCAAAGCCAAAAGACCAAAATGGAACAAAAATTAGGGGGTCCCCATTTGAATGGGGGTATGTGTGAAAAGGTCACAACAGTTTCAAACTTCATTTCTTTCTTTCTATGAATATGAGTGGACCTTCAGTATTTTCAAATTCTAGGACTCATTAAAGTTCATTACAAGTCCTATGCCTCATAAACTAGGCAGCAATATTTGTAACATACAAACTGTAATGTATCACCCTGTTTTTTTTCTTTTTGGTTTGGTGAAACAATCAAATAGGACAGCATATATTACATACTATAACACTCATATTTCAACTCATAAATGATACCTGCAATCTGATATTGCATTATAGAGTTGGTAGAATACTGAATACATTGAAATTAGATAATATCTCAAATACCTAGTTGAGCCAAACACTCAATGATCATGTTTTTGACATACCCATAAGCTGTATTGAGTTTGCAGGTCTGATAAAAAGCTTGTATAACAACATATGACAAGATTTACCAAAACCCAGTAGGGAGAACATGACTTATAACAATAATACAAGATACCCATATGAGTAAATCACATCAATGGGCAAACAACACCCATTTGTTGATATCACACACATGTCTGAAATTTGATTACAACAGAAAACTGAAGCTTCAAAAATGTGCCGACAAACCCTCCAAACCCTAGTTGTTCCACACCAAAGTATCAATCTTCAATAGTTCAATACGAAATGCCTCCAAATACACTCAAGGGAATCTAACACCCTAGGTGTTTGACCTCCAAATGCTCCACGTCCTGCTTACCAGAATGTACGACCTACAAAGTGGCATACCACTTCAAAACACTCCCAATTTCTGCACTTAACTCTTCAAAATATGCTCAAATATCTCTGTGGAATTATCATTCAAATAAACTCGATATTTGCCTTGGAAAATCTCTCCGCGACAATCTTGCAACTATGCCAATAAGCTCAAGTGCAACCCCTACAATGAGACTACCAACAACATTCAACTCTGTGTGAAATCTGTACAATTCCACCAGTAATTCCTTTCCTACACAAATTGTAACTTTGAATGAGTCACACTGTAATAACCGAGATGGATCTTTCACCATCGTAGCTATTCTTCTCCAAGAGGGTTTTTGTCCTCAAGAAGGCTGAGATGAATCAAGTTCAATCTCCCAGAACCATGAGGGTTTCATTTGAGGAAAATATAATGATCTCCATTATCCAAATGAGCCCCTCAAATTATTTTTTATACTTTTTCTGACGAACTCTCCAAAAACTTATATTTTTAAAATTCACTTTTTAATTAAAACTCCATTTTAGCTCTAAAAAGGACCTTTTAATTAAAATAATCATAATTTGACATGCAAGGTCCCTGTTTTATGCATCCATGATTTAAAACATTTCATACCGGCTTCAATGAGCTATAACACTAAGGTGCTTTTAAAATATTTTAATTAATATTTAGCGACCTTAGTAAAATAATTAAAATAAAGCCATTAATGCATGCATTTTGCGGAAACTGCCAAATGCATCAAAAATGAAAACTGACTGCATTGGAATGATCCTAATGGAGAATAATGATAAACAAAGCCAATCGGGTGACTTACTACAAATAGACGCCCTCTTCAAGACTCTTGGAGAGCACATCAGAAGCCGAAAATCAGTCGAAAAAGTGGCATATGAGTCCTCCAGACCACCTGAGCTCTAAATGAGTCGCATAGTTGTTGATTGGTTTCAGTCTATGGGGGGGCGATAGACAGGTTGGCAATAGTATTCCAATGCCATCCTCTTGGGTTTTACCTCCTACTTCATTGATTGATGGCTGTCCTCCTTTGCTGGTTGGAGTTCTGTCAGGTGACACTTTGAGGGCAGCAACTGCTGGTATGGAGAGGAGTGATTGGGATGGTCACTTTGAAGTTAGAGGATGGAGTGTGTTGACGGGTGTTTTATGACCGCACCAACATAGAATAAAGTTTCCCAACGGATACTCTATCCTCTCTTGATCAAAGTATTCCGTATGCTAAGATTGCGTGAAAGATCATACATTCAACTCCAAGGTTCCTTATGCAAGGGGATAGTCCCAGTTGGCTTGATGTGATTTGCTGGTTATTTCAAGGGGACTTATGCAATTGTTCAACTTTGAAGTAGTTACAAGATATGAATGATTCAACGATGATGCTCGGATTCCTAGACTAACAAGAAAAATACTAAAATTAAATGGGATAAGGATAGAGACTCTATTTCCTGCTCCTAAAGGCGGGACATGAGGAACAATTTCAGCAAGCTTCGAACTAGACTTTGCTTTGCCTCTCTTCAGACAACTTCTACAAAACTGGTGCAATCTTCAAAGGATGGGAAGGATATTCAAACTGTGATACGACATGCACATACCATCACAACTATGCATATGGACATATGGATCACAATCAAAGTTAAGTGCAAAATACTCCAGTTGACCACACAGGGCGAAGTCACTGTCAGCGAGCCCGCTAGTGGTATGGATGAATGAAACTTGCTCAAACTAAACAACGCATTCCACAACTAACGACTACTTGCATGAAATAAAATCTACTTTACTCTATCTACTTGGATTGGAAAGATGAAAAAGCCTTGCTAGCTGCTCATAACAAAAGATAGAACCACCAAGCAATGATAAACCTTTGTATTATGAGAGTTTTCCACAACAACTTCTTACAAAACTTTCAAAGGGAAAGCTTTCTTTCCTTTTCAAACTAAGCTAACTTCTAAGCTATTCACTATGCCTTCTCTACTCTCTAGCTCAACTCTATCTCTGATTTAATGTCTAACTATATTACAAATGAGGGGGGATGCCCCTTTTATATCTACCTCAGTCCAGTGGACGACTCAGATTCAAATACAATGAAGGGCTCAGATTGAGCCACATATGCCCTGACTAGGGTTTCTGCCCTAAAAACCGTCACTGAGAGGAGTGGGGCAATGAATGCACATAAGATTCTCCACTCCTCTGCAGGAACCACTACTAGCAATCAATGCACATCATCTTCCTGCAGAAGATCATCATCCAGAAGGGTGTTTCCTTTTTCCTTTTCCCTGGCTGCAAAATCAATGAACCTGGCTAGTACAACCTCAACCTCTTGATCAGAAATAGGCGGGATTTGATCCAACTGAAATTCCAACACTGTAACTATTTGCCCATGTCGAGCACAAGATTTCTTCCAGGAAACTAGAGCATCCTGGGTATTCTGAACAATGCTGGAGAAGGTGGAGGTGTTATCAAAATCATCCTGAACAAAGGCCTTTACCTTACAAAAGAAAGGTGCCAACCTACTCTTCAAGTCATCTGTAGTTATTTCCTCAGAAGCCAGCCTCCTGGCAAAGATAGCCTCTAGCGTATTGAGGAATCCATCAAAAATATTTGTCATGGCCTTTCTAACCTTGACTGAATCTGCCTGTGTTGCATCATAGAATCTTCGGCTTGTGACCACTAAAGAATACCAGCCGGTGAAGTCATATCTATCACCATCCTGAATCACGCCTTCCTCAACCAAAGTCTGTAGAGGTGTGTGCATCAAAGCCTCTAAGCGAAGAACAACCTTGGTCTGATAGATACGAGCCTCACCCCAGGCCCGATTAACTGCCTCCATCCGTGTCATAATATTGGAGGCCTGCCGATAGGCATGTGCAAGATCCTCTATGAACTTTTATGTCTCAGTACGAACATTGGCGACCCACTTATCTGCCTCATGTGCCATCCTTCTCAAATCCTCCAATCCACTGATTGACTCTTTAGGAAATTCGGCTGGGAGCTCGATTGCCGGATTTTCTTGCCCACAAGGATGGGACAAGTGTTGTACATAACCATTTAACGTTTTGTGCTCCATCTTCAATCTTTTGTACTTTCCCTCAGTACGGAGCAATTTGTCCTTGAGTGCCTGATAAGAGTTATCGTACTCCTCAATCACCTGTGCTCCAGTAGGGCGACCAAGCTCCATAGTGGTGATTACATAATTTTACGAAACAACTTCATCTCGATCACACTCTATCCTAGGTACAGCCACATGAAGCGTCCGAGAGCCATCCTCATCTGTTGATATTTTGGAAAACTTTCTGGCCTTCGTCTTTGTTTGAGGTGCACTGATCCTACTCACCAATTCTTCCATCTGAACTGCTGGATCAGTCTCATCAACAGGATCACGTCTCATCCTGTCCCTTAGCCATTTTGGCAGTTCTTGCTGCAACTCAGAGATAATGAAGGGCTGTTCATTCCTGGCTTCTACTTCACGAACTTCTTCTATGCCTTCATCCTGGCGAGGCCCATCAATCTCTATAGGTTCGGTATCTCCTGAGTTTTGGGTCTTTTGCCCTGAAGTAGCATCATCCTCAAGAGCTGCCTCAATCTCATGCTGGAAATGAGTATTAGTGGCTGTTTCTTCCTCCAACTCCTACTGATTTTCCTCTCTAGGTATATTGATGCTTTGGCCCACTAACTCCCTACGAGGTGGCTGATTTGTCTCTTGTATCCTTTGTTCTTCATTCAATTTTGCTTTTTGATCAGCAAACAGTGAAACTTCTTGCATGCTCGGAGAATGTGCCCCTGATGGCGTACGCGATGCCTCCTCAACTCCTTGAGGCTCAGGCTAAATTGGCTCCTTTCCTCGTGGTTCTGGAGCTTGAGCAACCTACCTCCTTTGCCTAGCAGCTGGTGATCTGTGATCTCCCATTGAATTGTAAGTAAGGGGGATTGACCTGCCTTTGAACCGGTTTACACGCCTCTCCACTCAACTCCGTGTGAATGTCAAGACTGGGATGTAGAGCGTATCCAAATTTGTAATCTTTGGCTCTGACCAATCTGGAAGTGGGAGTGGCATATCCCTTACTGTTTCATAATCAGCCTGTATCATATTTATATCTTCCTCAACTTGATCTGGCACCGGGACAATCTCACATTCTCTGATCATGTCTAGTGGTATCCTCAAAAACATCCTTTTCCTAACCTCAACCTCATCCACTGCACTTGCCCAAAAGTCCTCAATTTGTGCCTTATGCCTGAACTCTTCAGACAGTATCCATTTGATATTTCTTTGAGGATCATAATACTGTCTGCTAGTATGATAAGAGAGGTGGAAGAATTGGAGCTCATTTTCTGCTTCCCTAGTTGCCTGCAGTGATGGACAAACTTCATCCGAATTCCCCATGGTGATAGGGAATCCAAGTCCACCCTTCTTCTTTTTCTTCTAAATCTTATCATAGGCAATGAGCTGCCTAGATATCTCTAGCACCACAATTTTGTTCGTGGGATACTGGGGCAATCTGTATGGGTAAGAAGAAAACCCCTGCAGCCTGACGTAAGTAAACTTCGGAAACTGGATAAACCAACATCCGTACTTTTCAATCAGCTCTTGTGCCTCTTAGATATTCGGTGATGAGTCCTTTGCTGCAACGTCCTCGTTATATGCATTGTGAAGGCATCATTGACTCTCTTGTAATTTGAAGTGCTTGTCAAATGCAACTGCGGACAAGCCTCATGAATTTTGAATTGCTGAGAGCCACACCCAATTGGCTCCTTGTATGATATCCCCCTATATTTTGTCATTTGGGCCAGCATGTAAACAATATATGAGCTCATATAAAATGTTTTCGTTCTCCTTAGACTTCTGAGCTGCTCATGTAGATTATCATTGATCATCAACGCCCAGTCCACGTATTCTTTGCCCTCCAACACAAGGTTGATGTAGTAAAACATCCAAGGTTCAAAGATGAACGCTTGGGGGCACCCTCCAACTCTGCTAAGCATCATGATCAAGTCACAAAATTCTTGCCTCAAGTCCTCTGAGATTATCTGCTTCGGCAGCTTTGTGCAAGTTCGCTTAGGCTTGTTCATTCACCGAGAGTTTATCAGGTCAGCACATCGATCAAATGTGGATGAATACATTTTCTCAGCCCTCTCTCTTGTTTTGTAAATCATCTTTTCGTAGGCTGGAATTCCAAGTGCCTCTCCAATTGCTTTAGGCGTAAGATTGGCCAACAGCTTGCCATCAGGTGAGATGATAGTCCTCTGCTCTGTGTTGTAGCAATTTGCACACTCCATAATCAACTCTGGGCACCAGATTGCTGGTGGAAAACCAGCAGCTGCATAAAGTCCACTTCTAACAATATTTTGCGAAGTGACTGATGGATGATGGCCTCCAATTCCCATCATTCATCTTCTGAAAGTCTCCAAATTGAAGGAGCCAAGGTTTGTGTCACTTAATTTGCCCAGTCTTGAAGAAAACTTTGATTCCGGCAAGAAAGATTTGCTCAACTTTTTTAATACAGCCTGCCTTGATGCACTTGCCCTGCTGGGTTCAGCATGATTTCCCTTTCCTGTAGCTCTTTGTTATACCCAAAATGAAATTTTTGGCATTCTGCTTAAATTGAGCTAAACAACGTAAAAATGCCATCTAAAGTATGTTTTAGGTCAAACCAAATATGAAATCCTTGTGGGTTTCTGTCAAGGAACCTATGGTTAAAATTTTGAAAAAACGAAAATTAGGGTTTTACACCCCTATTTTTATGGAAACCCTAAAAAATAGGACCTTCCCGGAAATGATTGAAAATAATTCTGATAGGCTTAATTGCCTTCACGATCACACTGATCAAGTCAGAATTATCAAAAAATATGTTTTACTCTGGTGGGTCTATTTCTATTTTTCAGGAACAAAGTTAGGAGCTCCGCAGCCATTAATGGCAGATTGGCCAGTACCAGGTGCTGAAAGCTAAACCTCAAAAGCTTCAACGAAGAAACCATGGCGGAAAAAGATAAAAATGATGACGTTCAACGAAGGAGATTCTCAAAACGGAAAAGGCCAAAATTTGGCTAAGTCTGGAAGGTGCACGCTTTGTCTACCAAGGCAAAACATAGTCTACAGTGGTTAAAAGCGCCCCTCTTGAAGAAAGGCGCCCTTGAACCTTAGAGGGCAGATCAAAACATCTGGCAGTGTCAAAACAGTCGTCCTCTTCACTTTCATACTAGCTCGACAACGAAACAATCAGCAAGATTATCTGATTCAACAATCATTGACCAACCGTCAGCGAAGTATGGAGGATCCATTGACGACAGAAGTGCCAAATCTGAAAGCTTCAAGGTAAAAGCGCCCTTGCTGGCCAGGGGCGCCCCTCAGTTGCAGACATCAGATGAATCCAAGAGCTGTAGCTTTATACATGATATCTTTCCAGCTTCCTCCCGGCTACGTGATCAATCTAACAGCAAGTCCACAAGACACACCAGACGATCACGAGACGAGATCAAGCAGAAAAAGCCAAATTTGAAAAACTGGAAAGATAAGCCAGAAAATGGCTAAGGCATGGCTAAAAGCGCCCCTCTCAAGGAAAGGCGCCCTTTCCTAAAGGTGTCCAGATTCAGCCGGAATCTTCACTACCTCCCAAGACGACCTTCTCAGCTATGACCTATCTCGTCAGCGAGACTATCAGCAAGAACTTCCGACAAATCAATCGACCGATGAAGAAGGTCAAAGGCTGGCAGTCCACAACCAAGATAAAACTAGGCAAAAGCTAAAAGCGCCCCTGCTGGCCAGGGGCGCCCTTTAGTTTGGAGGCCCAAAACTTGCCAGCTGCCACTGCAAAGTCAGGCATCGTGAACAAGACTGAACCAGCTACCCGACACATCATCAAGCAGAATCATCTGATTCATCAAACATCGGGAACGTCAGATCAAAGCAAAGAGGGTCTGAAAAGGTCAAAACGAAGAACGAGTCAGTGAAAATTGACTAAGGCATTGTCAAAAGCGCCCCTTTCAAGAAAAGGCGCCCTTCTTTCTGGAGGCCTAAACTCAGTTTTCTGAGCTAACCTCTCCCAGGCATATCTAATCACATTGATCCTGCCTCAACAACAGAACTGTCAGATACTGCTCGAGATCAACTGAGCAACCTGAATCGAAGATCAAACAGGAGCACTTCAGCTTGCAAAATAAGCAAAAAAGATCAAACTCAAGGTTGGACGCCTAAAGGAAAGTCAAACAGAAATGTTGACTTGAGTTAGCAAATTTGGAGCCAAAAAAGAGAAAAACACTCCACAATCAGTGGAAATCATCTTTTAGAACTCCAAATCAGGACTGAATGATGAGTTATCTTCCATACTTTGTGGATCTTAACCCTAATTGCTTTATATTCATGCTAGGCGCCCCTTTTCCTCATTATTCTTTTTTGCAGGTTGAAGGATAAAACATCAAGTAGCTCCCAAGAACAAGTTTTCAAGATCTGGCAGGGGTTTTGAACGGATCTTCAATATTTTTGAAGATAATTGGCAGTAAAAGCATTCTTCTCCCAAGATTGTTTCCAGAGACAGATTATTACAAGTGGCAGTTTATAACTTCCAATCCATCTTCTGTCTATTTCCTCTACTTCTGTCTATATTTCTTTTGCATGTCACAGGAAACGACAGATTTTCACAGATCTGACCAACTGGGTATGATCAGCACAGCTTTTTCAACAAAACCCACATGGTAGATTTTTTCAGAAAAAGTAGCCCTGCTGCCCCTATTTTTTAGGGTTTCCGAAAAAGTCATAATATTGAAAAACGGACAAACTGGGTTTGTTTGGCTTTGAAGCACGAACAAAACCCATGTGTTAGATTTTTTCGAGAAAAATCACTTTCTGGTGCCCTTGCTGCCTCTGCCACCGAAGGGCTCTTGCATGTCAAAGAAAAACTCGTTTTTTCGAATTTCTGACGATCTGGGTCTGTTTAGAAAATCATTCTTAACAAAACCCATGTCTCAGATTTTTTCGTAAAAACTACCCCCGGCGAGGCTATTTTTAGCATTTCCAGAAAAGTGTCAGAACAGGGTCAAGTGCCCAGTCAATATTCAAGGTTTTCAGAATGCAGTACTCTCAGGTACAATACAAGACCAAAACAGCCTTATACCATGATTACCTGAAAACGACTGATACAGACTTATGGCAGAAAAATCCAGAGGTCAGTTCTGAAGACTTGGAGGGCATGAATCA
This sequence comes from Sequoiadendron giganteum, assembly GCA_007115665.2. NCBI lineage: Eukaryota > Viridiplantae > Streptophyta > Pinopsida > Cupressales > Cupressaceae > Sequoiadendron > Sequoiadendron giganteum. Next base: position 832,971,721 of record CM021102.1, read on the forward strand.
AATCACATTGCAGAACATCGAAGAATCCGGTTTGTTTCAAGCAGCATCTATTCCAATCACCTTACAAAGCATCGAGCTTGTAATTGCTTGCACTAAGCATTACAACCCGACCACAAGAGAGATCCTGTCAGTTGACGGGAGGGTGATTTGCAGCTTGAAGCCAGTAGACATAGAGACTTGTTTTGCAATCCCACCATGCCCTACCAAGAAGGTCATATCAGTGACAGAATGCGAAAAGGCATTCGAGGCTTCAAAAGACAAGTGTTCGCTTATAATGGCTGAACATTGGCTGAAAACAAAGAGGAACAGTTTGCCCAGAGTAGTTGGTAGAGGAGAATTCAAAGACGAGTACGGAGTGCTAATCACCCTACTCAGCAGAGTCACCGGACAAGAGGAGGGAAAATCCTTCCAGCCGTGGATGTTCTACATTATTGGCAAGATAATCAGCAGAAAAGAACGTTACGACTGGGCCTCCCTGATCAGTGACACACTCCACCAACAATTCACCGGATTTCTAGAAGAGCACCGCTTCCACATGTGTTCATACCTGGTCTACCTGATAGCCTTCCAAGGCGATTTCAGAACATTAAACACTGTGGGAACCCTGGGTGTGCAAAAGGTACAAGAATACTTTCCTCGCTTGGAGTTCACTCTAGCGGAAAGACATTTCAAAAGAATAAATGACCTTTTTACTATGCACACCGTGCACGAGCTAGACCATGAGATGCACGTGCGTATTTCACCAGCAGCTAAGGCAGCAATGGTGGACTGGGCGGATTGGTTCATACAATTCCCCACTTTCACCTACATACGCGTGTATGGCTATAATGGCCACCCCGCCATGATGCCACGTTACCCCTCAGATAGGGTAGTGTTCATGGAATTCCTGAGGCAATTGGCCGATGTTCACTCTTACCTTCGCGTAAAGAAAAAGGCTGCAGTGAACTTTCCTCTTCAGATGGGACTCTACAGATGCAGAACAGCAGCTGATGCAAGGTTGATAAGCCAAGAAATAGTGAGATTTAATCTCAAGTACCTCATCGACAGGAGGCCATCCTATGACCCCAGAGGCATCTTCGCAGCTCACCTTGAGCAAAGATCATCACATGAACCTTTCATGGAAGATTTTTGGGTCAACTGCGAAGATGAGTTCGAAGTGAGAAGAAGGAACCATAGCAGATTCAAGCTCTCACAGATTGCAGAATTCATGTCAGAAGACATCGAGGGCTTATCTGAAGACGAAGGAGAAGTTATTCTTTCTTCCTTCTTCACGGGTCTAGTAGATTCACAACCACTCGGCAAGGTAGACTGGTACGCGAAAGAGAGTACGCCTATTGAGGAAAGAACGGGTAGAGTAGTTCGACACAGTCAACTCTACCTGGACAGTAAAAGGACAAGGAAGGTAGTACTTCCCCGATCAGAGCCGCCAGCGGTTCAGTTTACACTACCTTCCACGTCGAGGAGGAAACCCAGACAGAAGAAGATGAGCTTTCCTCCAGAAGGAATGCGGATGTCAAGAAGCACATGGGGGAGAAAAGGAATTGCCAGCACAAGCCGGCAAGAGGTACAGGTGGAGACAGCCACCAATTTGCCTGAGACAGTTGAGACCGCTGTAACTACACAAGAACCAGTGATTGAAATAATCGCTGTAGAGGCGGAAACCATTGTAGAAGAAGTTGTAGCAGAAGCGGTGCCAGTGATAGAAGCAGAGCCACCATCTTCACCACCATCACAGAGGTCACAAAGTCCTATTGATTTGGACTCGCCACCACGAGACATTGCCACGGCACAGTCTCGTTCTTCTAGCATTCAGGGGACCTATGTTCCTCCTCCCAGCGATGCTAGCCGAGATTCTATCTGGCCGGAAAGCTCGCTTGGGAGAAAGAGGGAGAGGCCTTCATATCAGCTTGACTTCTCTGAATTCCATCATGCCCCACAAGACATGCCGGTAAAGAAGTTGAAGAAGCAGACACATGTAGAAAAGAATGCAGAGAACGAGGTCATCATAGAGACCGCTGCCCCACCTGAAGACAAAGATATACATAATGTGAGGGTTGAGGATTTCACGCTTTCAAAGGTGAACCTTGGAAAGACCACTCGACAGGTGGAGGCAGACCTTCTTGGAATTGCCTCGGCGAGTGTCAAAGAAAGGATGACAAAAGATGGACAAGACAAAGCAGCCTTGACGGCTGAAATCCGTCAGCTAAAGTTGTACATTTCTAGTTTGATACATGACACTCCAAACTCCTCGGCTTTGCCTCAAGGACTGTTGGATCTCCCAGCTGAAAGGAACCATCATCAGTTGATTACATACGGTAAACACTTGAGACGCCAAGTGGATGAGTTTGTTGTCAAAGGGCGGTGTGTGTTGACAGAAGCATATCAGCTGAGAGACAGAGCACATGGACTTCGATCAGAAATCCAGAAGTCAGATATAAAGGCAGCTCAAGAGAGGCCGAGAGAGGAGGCGACAGTTGCTGATTTGCAACAAGCATATGAATCAGTTACGACCACAGAAAATAAACACCATCTCTTTCAGTGGAAAGAACAGGTGGCATACAAGGTGAGAGCCTATGATGCCAACTCTGTGGAGCTGATTGACTATAGACGCTTCGTCGCCAATATTATCAACTTCGCAAGAACGTTGGTAATATCCTTCCCAGAGTTAGAATATCAGCGGGAAGGAGGAGAATATGTGGAACTTGAAACCGCGCAGACACGATTCCAGGATGTCATCCGATCTTCATTCCTTGAAGATCCCAATGGCTGCAAATTAGCCAAAATTGCAACCATGTCTGTCCAGTTAGATGAAGCAGCTGCCCAATGCATAACCTATCATCGGCAACTTACGACGGGTGAAGAAATGCTTAGACGCCACATGGTCATCTTGAAGAGCATTAATTGCCCGGAGGCCGAAGAGGTCAATGACTGGATAGAGACTTTGTTGACCAGTGGTGAAGAGGTGTAAAGCACCAAGGGAGGACGTCCTACCCTCCAAATAGTATTAATGATGACTGAAGTCAACTTGATGCCCCTTTCCAAGTTGACTCCAGATCTCCACAGATCATGCATGTCAGATCCCACTAATCTAGGATGTCTATTTGACTCCCACGATTTGTGGATCTCAGACTTCCTCAAAAGGTGGATGTCTATTTGGAGACACATTTGTAACATAAGTTCACTTTTAGTTAGGTGTCAGTCAACTGAGGTAGACTTCCAGTTTGACTTTTGTTTAGTTTCAGTTAACTGAAGTAGATTTCCAGTTAACTGTTTGCTCACCCACATTTAGACATAGAATAATATCTTGCTGATTGGCAAGAACTGTTTGTTAACTCAAGGAGATTTTAGGGTTGCCTACTCCTTTGAGTTCCTATAAATAAGAGCCTTAGGTTCTTTATTTGTTTAACCTTTATTTGCTAGCAAAATTGCTGCGCCACTGTTGCCAGAGTTCGCTTGTTTATATCTGTTCACTCTGGGATGAGAGTTCGTTGGTTGATCGCAATTGTGCATGATTTCGTGCCTTTGCTGTCCCGACCTTTGTAATTCTTTGAAGAATCTTAAAGAATAAATCCGATGGTGCAAGCTTGATTGATCTAATTATTTGAGTTATTCAAAGTCTTGTTTTTAAATAGTGCATTGTTTCAATCTCCTCCTTGGACAGGTGTCGTCGCCTCCTTGGATATTTTGTCATCAATCATTATCGCTTGATGTTGTTTAATGATCTTTCTTGCAGCCTAGACTTTGGACAGGTGTCGTCACCTCCTCGGGAATCCTGTTAGAAAGGCCATCGTTCCTTGTTGTTTCCAGTGAGCTGCTTCCAAGCCTATACCTCGGATAGGGGTTCCTCCTCCTTGGCAAGTCTCAGATCCAGTTTACCGTAACGAGTGTTTGCTTGTATCGAGCCCTATCTTGGTATATATCCTAAGGTTCAGAGCCTCGGCCATATTCCATTGAGACGGAGGATTCAAGTGATCCAACCATACCATTTCGCTCCTATGCCCTCATGCTCTGTTTTTCTTGAGGAGGTAGGATAGTTTAGAAGCTTAGTTAGTCGTAGATAAGATCTGCGGAAACCAGAGAAAAAGCTTAGCTACGGCGCATTGGTTTATGCACCCTTGTGTCCTACCGCTGAGTAAAAAAGATAGGAAATCTTAGTACACCCCTTTTTTACAGTATAAAATCAGCAAAGAGAGATCTTCCTCTCTATAATCCGAAGAGCACGTACTAACACACTTGCAATAGCTGTCCGTTTCCAATAAGCACTCCAGAGGTGCTAATTGAAACGCCAACAGTTTTCTGGCGCCCACCGTGGGGCAACGAGGCATAAAACTTCAAGAAAAGCTTAACGGTTTAATGACACGAAATGGGCATCTGGCGTCCTTGGGCACCAGTTGAACAACCTGATCTTGCTCCAGCAACTCTCCAACCAGATCTTACATTCATTGAAGGAGAGCAGACGGACATCATCAGTAGCTTGCGTACTTTCATCTTTGAAAAGAATACATCACCAGCTCAGTGGAGAGCCACAGCTATTACTCTGGACGAGGAAGAAAGAAAGGCTGACCTTGCAGCTGAGAGACCAGTGTTACCACCACCCGCGTGGCAGTAAGCATCCTGGCTCACCAAGTATACGTGCGGAGGAGAAATAATCCCCATTTTCAAGAAGACATCGGAGAAGCATCCGATATTGAGCAAGTCTTTGAAGAGGTTCCTGAACACTTCCTAGAAGAACACCAGCAAGAACCTCTAGCTCAAGCAATGGCAGACAACCGTCTCCATGATGACAATGCCCATAACAACGGCATTGGCAACAACGGCAATGGTCGTAACAATGGTCGTAACAATGGCCGTAACAACGGCAATGACGACAATGATGGCAATGGCAATGGCAACGGTAACGGTAACGGCAACTACAACAACGGATATAACCTATTCGGCAATGGCCGTAATGCAAGCCCCGTGAGGCGCCAAGCACCTTTGCCATGGGGTAATAACATTGGCCCCTTGGCCTTACAAGGCAATCATGACCTTCCAAAGGGATCGCGAAAGCACTTTCCAAGATTTTTCGGTGACGGGGCTAAACACCCCGACGAGCATCTATCAGCGTTCACAGCGGCTTGCTCCGTTCTGTCCGTGCCACATGAAGATATCGCCGCTCGACTCTTTGTCGAAACTCTTGAAGCAAATGCTTCCGATTGGTTCCATCACTTACCAGCTGGAGCAATCAGACACTGGGAGGACATGAGTGACAAATTCTTAGCAAGGTTCAAACCTGCCGAAGATAGTCACCAGTTATTTGCCCGTTTATCTCACGCTAAGATGGAGCCTACAGAACCGATGAGAGAGTTCGTAGCAAGGTTTAATCGCCTAGCTACACGTCTGTCTCACACGCTCAACCCATCAGAAGAGATCCTGATGAGCAGCTTCGTCAACGCCCTACCCTCAGAGATAGCCTTTTTCATCAAAGGAAGTCACGAAGATGACTTACAAACTGCACAAGAAAAAGCTAGCGAGATCGAGGATCACATGATGACCACGGGAAAGATGAAGGGAGATGCTATCAGACCACTGGTCCAAGCATCAGCAGACCCATTGCTACAGAAGGTAGCAAATGAGGTGACTATTCTGAAAAGACAGCCACCCAATCAAGGGCAGCA